>CAUJNA010000124.1:117500-122500 GCA_963377175.1 Effrenium voratum | reverse complement strand
ATGACATGAAAGAAATGAAATGAAATGAAATGAAAATGAAAATGAAAATGAAATGAAATGCAATGAAATGCAATGAAATGACATAAAATGACATGAAATGACATGACATGACATGACGTGAGGTGACATGAAATGACATGACATGACATGACATGACATGACATGACATGAATAAATGAATGAGTGAATGAGTGAATGAGTGAATGAGTGAATGAGTGAATGAGTCAATGAATGAGTGAATGAGTGAATGAGTGAATGAGTGAATGAGTGAATGAGTGAATGAGTGAATGAGTGAATGAGTGAATGAGTGAATGAGTGAATGAGTGAATGAGTGAATGAGTGAATGAGTGAATGAGTGAATGAGTGAATGAGTGAATGAGTGAAATGAGTGAATGAATGAGTGAATGAGTGAATGAGTGAATGAGTGAATGAGTGAATGAGTGAATGAGTGAATGAGTGAATGAGTGAATGAGTGAATGAGTGAATGAATGAATGAATGAATGAATGAATGAATGAATGAATGAATGAATGAATGAATGAATGAATCAATGAATCAATGAATCAATGAATCAATGATTCAATGATTCAATGAATCAACGAAATGAATGAATGAATGAACGAACGAACGAACGAACGAACGAACGAAGGAAGGAAGGAATGAATGAATGAATGAATAAAATGAATAAAATGAATGAACAAATGAATGAATGAACAAATGAATGAGTGAATAAATGAATGAGTGAATGAATGAGTGAATGAATGAATGAATGAATGAATGAATGAACGAAGGAACGAACAACGAATGAATGAAAGGGCATGGACAAACGAGCGCGTGAGCGAACGAGCGAGCGAGCGAGCGAGCGAGCGAACGAACGAACGAACGAACGAACGAACGAATGAATGAATGAATGAATGAGTCAAGGAACAAACGAGCGCGTGAGCGATTGAACGAACGAATGAAAGAATGAAGGAGCAAACGAATGAACAAGCAAGCGAAACAAACAAACGAGCGAGTGAGCGAACGAACGAATGAAGGAATGAAGGAACAAACGAATGAACAAAAGAACAAACGAACGAAGAACGAACGAAGAACGAACGAACAAACCCAGGAACGCGGTTTGCAAGATTCAAAAATGACACCAAGATAAGTGAGAACACCCACGTCCGCGAAAGGTCTTCCCAACCCTGGTGTATGAGCAAAACTGCCCGCGTTCGGCCTCAACAAAATCTGGACCAGAATCAAAGCCTCTAAGAAGCATCAAGTGCAGGCCATGGCATGAGATCCGCAAAGCTTCGAGGCGAAGCTGCCAAACGTCTCCTTCTTGGCCTCCTCCAAATTCCCCAGCTGCACTTGGCACCTGAGCGAAAACGCAGCCCACGGCGTGGATGTGGCGGTGGATTCGCCCCTAAAAGATCACTGAAAAAGGACCAACAGGGGGAAGAGGTAAAGTAAACTAAAAAGCGCATCCAAACTGTTTTCCGGAATCCCGAGAAATCCCCACTCGATCGGATAGGACCAAAAGTGTCCGGAAAAAATGGAAGGCTGGAAGTGAGAGGAATGCAGCAGGAAGATCAACGGAGCACGGGGCCCAATGCAAATCCCTTGGGCAAACATCATAGTCCCACACAGGGGGAACAAACAAATAATCTTGAACCAGGGTCGAGTAAAACTTCTTCAACCAAACGCACTGATTTTCGTTCAGTTCGGGTACATTGATCGACCAAAGCCCCCAAACTGTTTAGGCAATAGCCAGAGTGTTTGGGAAGTTGTCGAGGTTGCAGGGAATCACACCCGATCCTCATATGGTGCAAAGTGTATGCACATCCTCGTCCCATCGTGTGCCTCTAGAAAGGAAGACAGCTACCCGGGAATTGCCAAGAAGCGGAACAATTCCCTTTCAATTGCTTACTGGCAACGTGGTCACAAAACTCCTGACATTGAGAACATGAACAACATTAACAACATGAACAACAGAAGTCCACCAACCACTGTCGACGGGATGCCCTATTAACCTTCATGGCCATGCAGAATATGAGTGTGTCTTTTTTGGGATACCTCTTCGGTGTCCTTTCAAGCCAACCCAAAAAAGGAGCTTCAAAAAGGATGTTGATTTCAACCAACCTCAAAAAACAGGTGCCATCAACAAAAAAACACACCCATATATGTTCCCAGAGCTAGCTGTTGCCGGTTCCATCTCTCCGTTGCCGTGGCTTCGGCCCCTGAGGCCCCAGCTGGCCGCGCCGGAACAGCGCTTTGACCTGAACCAATGCCAAGACGAGGAAACCGAAACCACTCGGAATGCCACCTGCGAGCCTTCGTGGACATAGGCACTTTGGAAAAATGGATGGGTTTTCGTCTGGTATATGCATAACACCGCGAGCCTTCGTAGCCTTGGAAAAATGGATGGGTTTTGTTTGGTGAATGGATAAAACCAATCTAAACCAGTGGAACCCATCGATGTCCTTGCCCAAACGAAACGATCAAAAGGAGACCTATGTTCATGGGAGCTCAACCCGTCTATCAACCTTAGACCCAAGGCCAAAACCTTACTGTATACGGAGAGCCAGCCATTCACCATGAACCATGCACCTCATAGTTCATAGTGAGTAATGGTTTTTTGGCAACCATTCGTTGAACGTTACCTTGACCTGAAAAGGCCTGGGAGTTCCATTCAGTTCCTACCCCACCAAAAGGAGCCCGGGAGGCGGGAAGTGGGGCTTGATTGGACCATCTCCTGCCGTCCCAATGGCGCGGAGAGCCGCAGAAAACATGAAGGATCCAAAAAGCACACCCCCCCCCCCTCCCCCCCGAATTCTCAACAAAGAGTTTGTGACTCCAGGTGTCATTGCAGGATGAGAATCTGACACGCTTTCATTCCATGCTTCTAGGCCGCGGCCTTGGGATTTCTGGCGTCAGATGTGAAGAAAAGGACCGTCTTGCTGGTCAAGTCAATGGTGTATTTAAGCAAAACACGCATGGGCGACTCCCCATGTTGCTTCTTCTTCCCTCAAAAGGTGCGCTACCTAAATGAACCTACGCATAAAGGAGGATTGGGTCAGAATTGTCTGGCCGCGTTGTTGCACACGCCTCTCACAGGGACTTAGCAGGGCTGCTTGCACTTTAAGCACGTCAACTAATCTGGGATTTCAGTGTCTCTTCGTTTCTTTCGAATGTAAGCACAAGGCAGACAAAACATGTTCCCGCAGAACGTCACGTTCGCCCACAAATCAACAGTTGCCGCACAGGGGTATGGTTTTCAGGTGGGACTTGCCTGTTGTGCCACGCAAATGTTTAGTTCTGCTCGAACCTTGGGTCCCGCGTGGTGCTGGGTCCTGTTGGGGGGGATGTGTCTTCTCTTTATTGACCAGCAACACAGTTTAGGGTTGGGGGGCTTCGGGTTTTTGGGTGGGGGGGTTATGTGTCTTCTCTTTGTTGACTAGCAACACAGTTTAGGGTTGGGGGGTTTCGGGTTTTTGGGTGGGGGGGGAATGTGTCTTCTCTTTGTTGACCAGCAACACAGTTTAGGGTTGGGAGTTTTTCGTTTCTGGGTGGGGGGGCAATGTGTCTTCTCTTTGTTGACCAGCAACACAAATTAGTGTTGGGGGGTTTCGGGTTTCTGAGTGGGAGGGTTATGTGTCTTCCCTGAAGAACAAAGCCGAGCTGGCAGCCTGCGTTTTGCGGCGGGGGGCGGGGGCGCGGGCAAACGTAGAGTTCCTGGGCGAACATGTCGTTTAACGTCGCATGTTTTGCTTACCAAGCTGTTCATTTACCGATCAGTCTCAGGTGCCCGGCGCAAGAGCTGTCAATGTCGAGGATCACCTCGGTACACTTCCGCTCCGCGTCGTGCCACAGGTCCCTGGCAAAGGGAAAACATGCAGAACCCAAGCCGTACAATTGGCATCAAACCAGACGGTCTCGGCACCCGAAACAACAGAGAAGGCAGCACAGGTGTGCAGGGGTGGGTGGGCGGGTGGGCAGGTGGGTGGGTGGGCGGGAAGTGTGGAGCTGAAAGACACCACTGCATCCGTGCTCTCTAGACATTAGTTTTGAGTACGAGTCGATCTATTCAAACTGAATCGGATCTTGGGCCGGAGTTGTGCCACCTGTACACCTTGCCCAATGCCCGTCAGATAGCTTGCATACCAAGCACACCTAAACTGCTCTGGAGCGGCAAGTCGGCTCGCTTTGCACAACGTCATCTTTTTTTTACCGCATTCAAATAGCAGACTTCACAACCATTGGTATGGAGCAAAAACCTGTTTTTTTGTGCAGCCCCCTAATAATGAACAGAACCAACATTACACCAGGATAGACCCCAGATAGCAACAAAATGCACCTGCACCAGCACCCCACACTGGATGCCCCCTAGCACCCGGCCGTCAATCTCGCAAAAACGCGCCTGTGGCGTCACCAGCGTCCAACAACACCCCGAACAGCACCCCAAACAGCCCGGCCGTCAATCCCGCAAACATGCGCCCGCAGCGTCACCTGCAAACAGCACCCCAAAGCACACCTGCGCCAGCACCCCAAACTGCATGCCCCCTAGCACCCGGCCGTCAATCTCGCAAAACGCGCCCGCGCCGTCGCCAGCACCTCAAACAGCACCCGGAGCAGCACCTGCTCCAGCACCCCAATCCCTCGTAGCACCCTGCCGTCAATCTCGCGCCCGTACCGCCACCAGCACCCCAAACCAACACATGCACTAGCACCCCAAATACCCCAAACTGCATGCCCCCTAGCACCCAGCCATCAATCTCGCAAATAACTTTCCGCTCTTCATTAGAAGCTAGAACCCCGATAACTTTCAGCCATCTGGTGCAAAAAACAAACCAAAACAAAAACAAAACAAAAGAAACTTGCTAAGGGCGGTTAAGAAGAGGCACCCCAAAGTTGCCCTCCGATTTTCTGCAAAAACAGCACAACCAGCCCGTTGTCTTTTTCCGGCTTCTTTCGCAGGACAGCAGTGAGCGGTCGTACTGATCCTGCTCGCCTTGGAGGG
>CAUJNA010000124.1:105000-112500 GCA_963377175.1 Effrenium voratum | reverse complement strand
AAAAATTATGTGTCTTGACGCCGGTTCGCTCAACAGTGCTCGCAGTGATGTCGCACAGTTGTTACAATTGTCCCAAGTGTTGCTCGCTAAGGGTCTCAGTTGAGCGTTTTTTTCGCTCGGAATGAAGAAGCACACTAGCACAGGGCCGCACTCGAGCTGGGAACACAATGTAGCTAAAGATCGTCTTGATCTTGAGATCAATGCTCAAGACGGCTCTGAAGAGCCTAGGGAGTGCCGCCAGGCGTGTCTGGCAAGTGTCGTTGTTGTTTCAAAAACGATTGCTGGCAGCATTGCTTGCGTGTCGTTGTGTGCCTGAAGGCTGTAGCCTCAGTCCCGGCTAGGAGCTATCCCTCTAAGCTCCTGTTTGCTTTTCAGAAATCAACACATATGTTGTCCGAATGTTATCCCAATGTCGTTCCTGCAACGCTCAGCCCACTGGAACCGCAAGATTGCGGAAGCTACAAGGCGTTCTTCGGTTCCATGTTCGGCAGTGAATCCTCTCTTCGGATGCTTACTAAGCATCCTCGCTGAGACTCCTTGCTTGGAGTCCTTGCTAAGAGTCCATTGGAATGTTGGTGACAAGAGTCGCTTGTGTCGCTGAGAAGAGTTGCTCACAAGTGCACAAAGTGCCGGCGAAGAGGATCCGTGAGGAATGAAACAGACCAGGGAAACAGCATCTGCCGATGGTGGATTGCGATTCATGGCGTGTTAGGCATTTTGGTTTTCTTTGCGTGCCCGCCTGCTTCCCTGTCAAACACCACCAGAACGAAAAGTCATGAACACAAGCCCGCCTTTCTTGAGCATCGCATTGCCGGACTCACCTTAGGCACACTGGAAACAAGAAAGTGCGAGGCACGTCGGGTTTTTTGCTTAGCTGTCCAAATCCACAAACTTGAATCCGTCACTTTGGACACATCTGTTGCCATTGTTTTTTCGTATGGTAAAGGGCCCACCTGTCCAGCACCCAATTATCACTCTGTCTCAGGTAAGAATTGCATCCGAACCCATTGGCCCTCTCAAAATTTGACGAAATGAAGCACATGGGTGTGGGGACCCCCAAGAATGATTCGTATGGTGTCCCTTTAATTCCCAACCAAACAGGGTACAACCGAAAAGAAGACACGCGAGGGGCGACACAAAACCCGGAGCCAGAATTCTCTGCCAAGCAAGGGCTTACATGTCTATCTGGGGCTGTGTCTTTTTGAGGGTACCCGTTCACAGGGAAATCAAAAGGAAAACCATGTGTGTAGATATATATATATATACAGTACATACATTACATATGGACGGAGGGGTCCCGGTATTTTGACACATCCCCCCATTTGGGCTGTCCGCCCAACTTCATGAAGCAGATGGTGACTGCTTCTGATCTGCTTCAACATCTGGCCACGAAAAGGGGCCAATTTGTTGGGCATTTGTCCTCTGCACCGAGCTGTTTTGCCATGGTCAGTTCATTGAATCAAGCAGAAGTCAATCTCCTGGGCAATCCGTGGCTGAAGTTCCTTCGCTTGCGGCAGGGTGCCAATCAGCCCCATGACATGAAACATGAGTCTGCTTCCATTCTACAAGGATTTGCACTGTCACAGCCACTGAACTTGAATGCAACCCACCTCAGCTTCCCTCTGGTTCGTGGTTTGGGGTCAGGGGTAAACCTCATCTACCCTCAAGAACCAGGGACCATCAATCCAAACCACCAAGAAAGGGTACCTGAATTTGTTGGGTCCCCCAAAAGCTTGACACGCAAGTTGCCTTGGTTGGAAAACACCTGCAACATTTGGTAGGTGTCAAAAGCAAGGGACCAAATATCGTCGTGTTCCTGAGTGTTGGCCTTTAAACTAAGCTAAAAAGGGTAGCCTCAAAATACAGCCACCCACTTGGGGAACGACTGCGTGTTTGCCTCCCACATTTGCATGGACTCTCCGGAGAGTCGAGCAGCGTAGCTTTGTCGCCAAGGCAACGCGCTCGTCCACCGTCATGCGAAACCTGGTTCTCGGGGAACGAGTTGAAATGACCCCAAGCTGAACCATCCAACTGGTGGGGTGCACTTCACAACCAGCAAGTTCGAGTCTCAAAGACCTGGCAGCTTCCTTCGAGGTGTTTCCCGATCAAAACGTGAGGGATGCGAGGCAAGGCCAAAATATGCGGGTCATCTGGACATGGACTGCTCAACTCTTGGAATGCTGCCAGGCTCTTGCGCCGAATCTGTTTCTTGGGAAACCCAGCAAAAACCCGGTAATTTTGGAAGTTCTTTTGGACATCCAGCGACCCATTGCCTCTTCCTGAGCCAATGCGTGCCACGACAAAACATTTGGAAGGGGAGGCGATCAGAAGCTGCATCAGTGAAAGCAATGTTAAGTTTGTTGGCTCCTGGTTGTTTGGAGGGAGATACATATTCTGGATATTGTTGTGGTAGGAGCAGAGATGCAAGGAAGCCAGGGTGGGCCATGTCAGTTATGCAAGTTGTTCCTGCTACCTACAGTTTAGTGTCGAGTGAGGCAGCATGTGCTGTGTGCGCGCTAACCAGGTTCATTTGCTAAACGAACTCGATGGATACTGAGGCGCTAGCGAATCATGCTGGACTCTTTGCAGCTACACTTTTGTGCTAAAGCAAGACTAAACAAGCTACGTGTTACATTAAGAGTGAGCAGGACATACCCTGTAGTGGCGGAACTGCTTGGCTAAGATCTATCCCAAAACCTGTCTGCTCCAAAAGAAGCCTAGGTGCTTGTCCTGGCTCCTGCCGCTCACGGTGGCAATCTCAAAGCGCCATCTGCCTCGGAAGAGAATTGGGTGTACCCCAACTGGAACTCTGGTAGTAGAATCCAGGACTAAGAGTTTTAAGACAGCGGATTTCTGGGGTTAAATTTGGTATGCGTCGGGACCAAGATCGGTGCAAGGGGGGGGGGGGCTCGCGCGGGGGGAGGGGGGTAACTTGAATTGTACATGATGGACCCTTACAGCAATGTAGGAATCCCTTGCATCGTTCTTTGTACTGCATGCGAATGTCACAGCTTGATATCTTTGCTGCTGCGTTCCGCAGTGGCTTAACCCACATTCTCGCAGAGACTAGCTGCGCAACCATGAAATACACGTCAGTCTCCGCACCTGTCATTCTGACTGCTTGAGTATATATCACTGTATTGTTCTGTTCATCTTGGAATGCGTCAATCATTCAGTATCCTTTGAGCCCGTTTTTGCACTATACAGGGGGGATGGTTCCGTTCTTGCTCATGGAAAGCACATCTCACGGGTTCTGCATGTGCAATCATGGTACCCCTACGGAACGGCACTGCTTGCTAACTGAGTAAAAGGCTCGTCTTCTTACTGTTTTTTTTCACATGTTGAGACTAAGATCAGTAGACGTGGTCCATCTTCATTCCTTCCAAAAAACAAATCACATTTGTTTGACGCAAATCACAATGGAATTGACCACATCCACCGATCTTGGTCCCGACGCATGGCTTAAATTTCAGAATGGGTCGTTGTGGGGCCTGCATTTTCCTAAACCACCAAAAAGAAAACATGTCTTCAAAACAAATTTGCAGACCTAAGTAGAAAACCTCGAGCTGTCCGAGAAAAAAGAAACAAATGCCAGACCCCATGGTTCCAGATCCTGAGCTGGGGCTCTTCCATTTTGGACTTTGTTGGTTTGTTGAAAACTCCATCTTAGATATCTAGCCAGAGGTAGAGGTGCTTGTTATTTCCTATGGCTAGTTTTCCACAGGGCTGGCAACATCCCCAGCATCACCAGCCTCACTTGGACCTGGAGTTACCTGTTGGCTCTGATGCTGCTCTGGGCCAGGTCTTGGGGTGGTTTGGGGTTCAGGCTGCTGTTGGGCGGGTTTAGGGTTGACTTTGGGTGGGCTAGTTTTGGTGGTTTGGGGCAACGCTCCAAAACCAATCCTAAACGAGACCAAAACTCAAAAGCAACCCAAAAGGCACCGCTTAACCAACAGCACACCCAGCACTCCAAGCCAACCCCAAATCCACCCAAAGTCAACCCGTAACCCGCCCAACTTCGCCAAATCAACCCCAAACCGCCCCAAGACCCGCCCTCATGCAGATCTAAGCCAGCCTAAAAACCCTTAACTTAAACCAGCCCCCAGCAATTCCCACCTGTCACCCAATCAGAGTCAATAGGTAACTCCAGGTTCAAGTGAGGCTGGTGATGCCGGGGATTTGCCCAGCCAACCAACCAACCAACCAACAAACTAACCAACCAGTTGACCAGCCCTTGTAAAAGCAAAAAAGCCCCAGGAGAAAAACAGAACAACTCATCCATCTAGTCAAACTTTGTTAAAAGCCATGTTCGGCAAGACAATCCTATACATTTGTTTAGCTTGGGATTTGAACACATGCTTGAACTGCGCCCTTTTCAACATTTATTTTGACTTTGATCAAAGGTTTGAACTCCCTTGGAAAATTCAAATTTAAGATGGGAGATCTATTTGAATATGTGCGGTTTTATTGAAATCCATTTCAATTCGAGATGGATCTGAATGTAAACACATTTGGAAAGCAGCTCCCATGTAAAATATGATGCACGGCAAGTCACGTTATTTCATTGGTTTCAAAAGCCCAGGCCGCATGCCGACCCACTCTCTTTAATGTTGACCCATACCCAATTGACGCCAGCTGCCATATCATGTGCCCCTCGGGGATATATCCATCGGAGTGTGCAAAGAAAGGCTATGAGACGCCCTTGAATGCTTTCATCGCAACACTGCACTTCGCGCTTCGCACTCCCTTGACCAAGTGCTGACGACAGCCCAAAAGTCCGTCTGCTCTGGAACTGAGACTACTCCCCGACAGAATGACGTGTAACCCAGAACACCACCCTTTCTAGAGGAAGCTCCTTTCTAGAGGATGCATCAAATTCATTGGGGCTTCATGGAAAGAAGTCAATGCTTGGAAGTTGGCAGGATAGATCCTGACATGCTGTGACTGCAGCTCCTTTCGTCCTAACTCAGGCGCCATACACCACAAGTGCTTTGCATGCATAAATCCATTGCCGCAATGTTCACCTTTCAACTGGCTACTAGTAGTGGTTTGCGCAATCAAGTATGGCTGTGAACAAGAATACTCGTAGGACAGGATAATTGTTCAGCGCTCCTTAAGCCTGACAGGCGATTTGGTGGTTTTTTGAGACCCCTTTTCGGGTTGGTTTAAAGGGAACCCAAAGGCGACCACTTGTTGATGTATTTTTGGGGTGTCCCCTTGTTTTGACACAGACAAATAGGCGTTGGTCTGTGTTCCTTCAGCCCCCAAATGAATTCCTCGTGTAGTTGTCCAACGACTGGTCATCCCATGCTTATGGGACCTTTTGATCAACCGCCACATGAGTCATAATCCAAACCCGGTGTTAATATGGTCTACCCAGAACCATGAACTAAGAAGGCGGAGATCCGAAGCTACTTATGGTTGGAGCACCTTATACACTATCCTTCATCTACCCGGGCTTTGAGCAAGTGGCTCACACTTCCATGAAACCCCCAAAAAAAACATCTCACGTGCGCACCGGGCCAGCCGGGCGCTCCGGTGCTTCGCAGGTCTCCTCGTCCGCCAGCGCGTACTCCCCAGTGGCCACCTCAGGCGAACGAAAGCGGAGACGTTCCCTTCCAGCGAAACATGCAAAAGATACATCCCCTCATCCTCCCAGAAAAACATGCTTAAAAAAAACACCCTGTTTGGCTTCAAAAACACTTCCCCCCGCCGGCCTCCCGGCAAGGCACGTGTGGCCGACCCCTCGTTTAATCGTTCAATCCATTTCCACATAGCATTTCCCTTACGGGCAGGTCTCTCCTTCTGGTTCCTTTCACAACATCCAAGGCAGTTCCCGATTTTTCGAGCCCACATGGAGGGTTGTTCTTGGCAACCATGCTGGCAACTCCCCCCTTTTAACCCCCCCGTTTGGCAAAAAAGTAAAGGTACCCCCAAACGAAAACATATTCTATCTCTTTGTTTCCGAGGGTCAATCCCTGACAGCGGCCTTTGTAGAATAGCGCAAAGGTGACTTTGGGGCAACTTGTCACAGCCAAAGAGCTTTCTTTCCACAGTCCTGTACCCCGGTCCCTTACTGCGCGCATTCGGTACAGACAAGCTTCTCCAGATCTTTTGGAGCTTTGTGAAGGCTTGGTTTGGAATCATGTCGCAGACTTGAAGACAAACCCTCATGCATGCCAAAATGAGTGTGTTTTTGAGGCCACTCTTGTGGGGGGGTCGGTTTAAGCTAATCACTCTCGTGCGTTGTTTCCCACATCGAAATGGTGATTTAGTGCACACCTCCTGAAGTGAGCTGCAAGCGAAGAGTGAGCTACGAGCACCAAGCATCGAGTTGTTGGATGAATGAGAAAAACGTGGATGATCCTTTGCAGCCATCAAAAGTGTCTCGAAGATTGAAGCCGCTTGAAAGCCTACTGAAATCGCGGCGGATCGAGTGCGCCGGCAACAGGGAACGCGGAGCAAACTGGTTGGGCTTGTCTTGGAGGCAAAAGAAACAAAACACAAGAGTTGTCGAGCTTGAGGGAATCAACGCGTGTTGGCACTCCATGGCTAGAAATGCGCGCCATCAATTGAAGCGTGTGCGTGTTACGGTTGCACCGCGATCAAAAAGTATGAGCTCTCAATGCCCCAGACTGCGCCGACCCTTCGGAGACGAAGCTGGCTTTGTGATCACAGCTTCACCATTCAAAGTGCTTGCCCCGCATGTCAAGTGACTTACCAGTCATAGCATTTCCGTGGTTTGTCTTTTGCAGACCCCGCAAAATGTGCGGTGTTCCTTTTCGGTTGCCCCTAAAAATCCATAAACACACGCACACACACACACAAACAACTTCACACAACTCCACCCAATGTCTCAATGACCCGAGTTGGGCAAGGGGCAGCATCGACGACCTCGCCCACTTGCACTCCTCGGGGGTCGTAACGACCCCTCTGCCAAAAGTCTTCAACTCCCTTCGGAAAATCCGCACTGTTTCCGCCAAAACCGTTAAAGTCCAAAGATCCGTTGCCAAATAGCCATCAAGTGTCAGTCATGGTGCATCTGTGATTGGCGCACAGCTTCCATCCAGCAGAAAAATGGGAGGCCTGTTGCTGGCCCCATGAGTTTACCAGGAGTGGTGGGTAAAAGGGCAACAACCCCATTCTTTGGCGTTGAGCGCCCAGAAACCGTAAAAATCATGAGCGCCAAGCAGCCAGCCGGCCAGCCAGCCACGCTGCAGTCTGTCGCTTCTTTCATTCGTTTCATTCTGAGGGCCTTCTGCCCCAAAGGAATCAATCTCAAGCAGCCAGCTTCCGTCAAGAAGGCTGTGATCAAATCACCGAGATCCACTGGAGTTCCTGTCCCTAGCATGTGTTTTTTGTTTGCCACGTGTCGTACTTTTGAAAATATGTTGGATTTGGTAACCTAGCTATGAGTTGCACCCTGACCTGCCTCACGGAATTCAAGCCCATTTGAGGGCTCTCCTTAAGGCTTCTCATTGAAGCCAGCCCAAAAACATG
>CAUJNA010000124.1:90000-95000 GCA_963377175.1 Effrenium voratum | reverse complement strand
TTGGTGTCAAGAAAAAACAAAAGGAAATGAATCATTTTGGTACCCCTGTTTTGACTCATATCCGAATGAAGAATGAAGCCCTTCCAACACTTATCAAGACCAAAGCTAGCAAAGTGCCCTGCAAAAACCAATATCTAACACTGCGCTTTCAGGAAAGCCACGAAAGAAAAGTAAGCAGGGTGTTCTAGCATTTACATGATTTCCCTGATTCCCTGCTACAATGGAAAGTTGAAGCATTGGGTAAAGGAAAATAGCAAGCCTCTCTTAGATATGCGAGAGTTGCCCGTTGTTGGCATGGCTGAAACTGAGTGACTGGTCCACCTTCTCGTCCCGAACGAGACCCAAAGTTTGCTGGATGTGCTGACAAAATTTCACATTAGTCGTGATCAAATCTGGCATCAAAGAGTCTAACCAAAGCCATGCGAAGAATCAGATCAGTTTCTTGCCACACCTTTTACGACTGGGGACTGCACCCCAACCTTCCACTTCCCGGATCTTAATCAGGGCGAAACAAAATGACTTCAGCGCCCTTTTGGGGGCCATTGAGGTCGGTGTCTCGATTTTTCCTGGACAAGAGGCAAGGCTCACATCCGCACCTCCAATGTATCGGCGTCAGCTTCCAGCAAGCGGCCCACATCCGCACTGCTCAGCATGGCAGAGCTGAATGCATAAGCCCAAAAGTCTTCGCGACAAAAACGGACGTCTATGGCTGGTGTCCTTTTCGCCTCCCTTCAATAGCTGTAAAAGGGGTCCCCAACTGTTTTTGGAGCCACAAAGTGCTAGCCAAGTAGGTGTGCCAACAACCACAAATTGGCCTACCTACTCACTCAATGCTTGTGCACATGCGCAAGCGCTCAAAAAAAAGGTTCTGTGGACACCCTTCTGCTCCAGCCTGACGTGGCTGTGGCAACATGTGACAGTGTTCAACAGAAAGCCTAAAAAATCCAATTCGCTACGGTCGTCAATCTTGGTGTTGAAAGTGGTTCTCCAAGACCCCGTGCTCTGTGCTTCAAACTGCGCCTCTGAAGAAAAGATCGCCTTCCGCTTTGGTTCGATGCTGGTGCCAGAGACATGCGTCAGCCAAGCCCCACAAAAGACGCCTGGCAAATCTTAAGCCTGGAGGCGGAACCTGGCAGGGCTATAAAGCCATTGCAGGAAATACGGACAAAGGTCCCCTTGCGCGGTTTATGCGGTTTATGCGGTTTGGGTGGTTTCGGGAGTTGGGATGGTTGCGGTGGCGGTGTGGTGGTATTTGGGGCACGACACTATTGGAGGCGCTGCTTGGATTGTTTTATCCAGCAACCATATTGGCCTGTTCGATCTCCTAGCTGCCAGGCCATTCCCAATCCAGCACGATCCTGCACATCCCACCCCAAGCGCACTCAAGCACGTCCCACAAGCCAAACCAAACGTCGCGCACTTTATGCGCTCCAACTCGGTGTCCGCTTGCTAAAGCATCCACCAACCACCAGCTCCCTGCCCCTGATACCCCTCACCCCAAAATCCGCCAGATCGCCTGCCGCCGTCTCAAGGGAATAGAGTAGGATCCTGGCCGAGCGCAGTGGCGTCCGCGAGAATATGCGTTCCTGCGTTCCGTTGCAGAGTTCCGAAACTGTGGATCAGCCAAGGAGGAATCCAGGAGTTATAGAATCATGCAAAGGGACTTCATGGTCCGAGCCTCAAAACGATGAGGCTCTGCAGTAGAAGCCAACTCCCAATCGCCCAAATAAAAACAGTTGCGTCCACCTGACGCAACTGCCACGGCCCTTTGGTTCGTCTCTCAGAGAACGTCACCCGTCTTCGGAATTTCCCTGGGTGTTCAAACGGTTTGCCCCAGCCAAAAACAGATCCAGCCACAAGCAAATGATGCAGGCTTGTTGCACCCATCAACAGGTTGGCAACATCTCTGGTCATGGCATATTCAGATGCATCTTTTGCCACACGTGCGGCCCAATCGGAAGGGGGCTGTTTGATCGTTGCCGTGCGCAAGAACATCGAGCACACGAAACCAGGTATTGGTGGACCTCAAAGAGGGCAACCTCTGCCCTCTCAAGTGCTGTTGATTGGCTAGACTCAACAAGAATGCGCTGGGCTCGAACTACACAACCTACCATCTCTGTGTGGGATGTCTACCGTGCATTGCAATTCTCTTTATGACTCAATCATTAGAATGCCACTCTGCAGTGTCAATGGGACGTTGGTCTGGCATAGATGCGCGCCCAAATGGCTGATGCATACCAAAGCAACGGATGCCGCAGTGCTTCGATCCTTCTTGAACTCAGGAGCGCATTGCATTCATGTGGCTGAAATTCTTCGAGGCCGTGATCGAAGCTTTCGCCTCAAAATCGCACCAACTTCAGCGAAATTCTGCGCCACAAGTCTCTTGACTTAGAATCCTTTGGGCGTGTGAATTCTACACGCCGCCGTCATGGCCATGCACCCAGCTCAGAGAACTTGAGGCTTGTCAGCCCAGGCTCGGACTGCGCCTCCGAGTCACAACATGCCATATACATGGATGCGGATTTTTGTTTTGAGGCTCGGTCCCCTTTTTTCTTTGTGGTGTTCAAAGGTGTTCCCTCAAAAAGACACCCCTTTATATGGTCCCAAGACCAGTGATTACGGTCCCCCCCCCCCACCCGGGGACCATAGACACTGGACCATATATACACAATTGTTCGGAGAACGGTTGCACTGGGTCCACCGATGTCCGCGCCTTGGCCATACCCCGCATGCAGCGCTTTCGCGGCCGGCCGCACAACGGTGCCTGCAGCGACCTTGCGAGGTTGCAACCGATTTGAGAATCGATCGGAGGCGCAGTAGACTTGCTGGTGCGATAGGTAGGAGTCCGGGTTTGAAACCATAGGGGATAATTTATAGGGGTCATTCCATTTGTTTTTGCCTGCTGAGAACCAGCAAGTAGAGGGTTTCGTTTACTCCGAGGTGGCTTGGTAGATAGCACAACTCTCATGATAGGTAAAGGGGGTGACTAAACCCAAATAAAATCGGAGTAATTGTGCCAACTGTCACCCCCAATGTAGGCTGGGCTTTTCTTAGCCTGGATTAGGTCTTGCACTGCAACAACAACAGGAAAAGCACACCGGGTATTTCATATAAACGCCTCATGGCAACGTCGGCTGAAGTTCAAGAACCGGGATCGCCAGTCGAGCTCCGGTTGTTTTGTGTACGGGACCGCCCAAATGGCTTCAGTCTTCGTTTTGGTGTCCCTCTGAAACCACAAAAACAGGGGGGACCGACACAAAGGACACACCCTGCCAGAAAATCAGACGTTTGCCCAGCCCAATTCTTTCTATGCTGTAAAAAAGAGAGGGCGAAGCGCCTTAGAATCTGTGAGACAATTTGGGATCAGCTGCGTCCAACGCAGCTGATTTGTCGAATGTCCCCCTCGATAAACGGCTGAAGCACGAGCCCTTTGGTGTCCGAAAAAAGACACTCGCTGCTTTCCTCCATGCCGAGAGTTGGCAATAGACAGCTCGCAGTTCACCGGCTTTGCCAAATCTTTCCAGCGGATTTTTCTTAGAGCCAAATCTCAGCTCCGGCTTACAGCAGGCTCCCCAACTGCCAGCAGGTACAGGAGGCACACGCCTGCCATGGTTTTCCACGCAGGCCACAGCTACCAAAGAAAAAAAGGACATCCGTTTGGGGTGTCCCTTCTGCGGAAGGGCTGCATGCCTGGCTACCAGTTTTGAAGGCGTGCGATGATCCAATCCAAACAAAAAACGAAGCCACCCGCCATTCCGGCGACTTCCGGGGGCTTGTCAACATGGGCCCATGGACACCAACCTTCGTGGGTTGATGTTCGAGACATACAAGAAACAAAGAGAAAAATCCACGCGTCGTCTTTTCGAGGTTGGACATCGCCTCACCTGCGAGGATTCTTCTGGGCCGAAACTTCCGCATTCGAGCCTTGCGGGGGTCCTTCGGCTTTCTCGCTTGCGATTGGACATCCATATGCTGCGATTGGTGTGAGGACCCTCCATGCGTGGAGATTGTTGGATGCCAATGAGCAATGCTTGAGTCCTGATGTGACATGGATCCAATTGCCGAAGCTGCAAGTGTTCTCGCTGCACCAAGTTGTTGCTCCCCCTCGTCTCAAGCGCTCCAGTTGGAAGTCCACTCGGGAGTTGATGCCCAAAACTCATTCGGTGCCCGGAAACCCAGGAGGCCTCTACACCCGTCCTCACGCCTCCGGTGCGGCCCATCTACCTGTCAAGCGATCAAGGCCGAATACAAAACCCACCAAAACAACGATCCGAGCAGATTAGAAGAGCTTTCAAGATTTGTAAGCCCTTTGTGTCCAGGTAGATTCAGCAACCATACTGACCTTTCCAACCCTTGCTGTGGTCGCAACACACTTTGGTTTTTGCAGCCCCCCAGTAAAAATGAACAGAACCAATAAATCGGAAAACAAACCTACCAACAACAGTGAAGTGACAACTTCCCCATCAATTCCAGGTCATTGACTGATCAAGCGACCCACCAAGCTAACGCTGGGCTTATTCTCATTGTTGACCCCAAAAGCCAAGCTCTCGTTGGGCCATAGTCGCCCTTTGCTTCGCGTTTGCAAGGGCTGCAAAGGACAAACCCCCTTACGTTCAAGAAGGAACGAGTCCCTCAGGAACACATTCGAAATAGAACCCTCCATGGCCCCATGGCAAACAGGCAAACACGCATGTGTGATATGCGAACGTTGGACACGACGCCCGAATCGAATGCAAGGGGGAAAAAAAAAGGATCTCTGAAACCCTGCAAAATAGTCACGGAGACAGCCATCGCATCTTCCAGTCTCATTCTGCTAGGGAAGCATCACTTTGGATAGCTCGGCGTCCCGGCGTTGGGGCCCGGTGCGAGGGGCAATGGATTCCGCCCCTCTGAGCAAAGAGCGAGGGTGTCGAAGCCTCTGAAGGCCCTGGCAGAGCCCATGTTATTTCCAAACGGAAGTTTGGCTGCAGTCATCTGAACATCAAAAACGTCAAGGGTCA
>CAUJNA010000124.1:0-85000 GCA_963377175.1 Effrenium voratum | reverse complement strand
GCAAACCCACAAAGGCAGTCGCGCGACATCCCGGGCATTAAATTCCCGCCACCACCCCGAATTAATCGGGGTAACGCTGTCCAACATACCTTGTGGAAAAGTCCACATGACGACAATAGGTCACAACTGTTTGCATCAGAAATGCAAGAAGTTTAATTCTTATCAGAAGCCATGAAATAAAAGATAACGTATGTCCATTAGTACCCTCGCCTAACGGCAAGAGGTACTCCTGACCATGCGTACCTGAAAAATGCCTGAATTCCGCAAACCCGGGAGTAACCCCCCATCAGTTTGCTTTCCCTCTCACTCATACTGCTTCCGGATGAGCACGTCCAGCAGCTCAGCAGCGGTACGGGAGAGACATGACCTCCGCGCCTCAGCGGTCCGGGAGGAACATCACCACCTCCGCACCGCGCCGACCATTGGAGAATGGACGCAAGCCTATCGGCCGCAATCCTCGTGACTCAGCCTACCGGCTATCGTCACGTCTCCTCCGGTCACGTCCGCCCCGCGCACGGTCCCTATCACGATCCCTTTCGGATCTCCTGCGATCATCTCGCCTTCGATCCCGCTCCCGATCGAGTGAATCATCATCACGACGATCACGAGCATCGTCCCTCCTCCTGTCGCGATCATCCTCGCGCCGCGGACGGTATCTGCGCCTCCTCGACTCTCTGGAATCCCTGGTGTCCACGGTCCTAACGGACCTCCGAGAAGGAGTACGGGAAACATCCGACTCCCTACGCCTCCTCCCAGATTGAGAGTTCGTCACGATCTGGTTGAGAGCTTCCAGTGCCGACGCGTCCTCACCATTTCTGATGAAATCCCTAACCTGCTTGTTCAGCACTCTGTTGGTGGAGATCGTCAAGAAAGCGTCCACCACCGAACTCTCAGGCAGCACCAGGAAGTGACCCTCCACCGGGCTCGCCGCAGCCCGCTCAGCAGACTGCAGCCGGATCTCCCCGCCTTCAGGCTTCTTTGCCATCGCCTTGGAGGCCGTCAAAGGCGCTACCGCATCCTTTGCCGAAGATCTGCCAAGCGCGGAGTGAAGATCATCCCCGCTAGCTTCTCTCGCTGCCGCACCTGGTCTGCTGTCGACGTCGCCAGGCCTCGTGGATGCCTCCCGCTTTGTCGACTCCTTCGCAGCCTCGTCGGGATCCCAACGGGACTTCCTTTCTCTCTTCTGCCCTTCGGCCGACCCGCGGCTACCGCCGGGAGCGTCACCCCCGCCTGTCTTCTCCTTCTTGACCTCAACCTTCGGTTCGGCCTGCTTCGTCTCCTTAGCCACAGCTTTTGGAGCCGGAGCACTCCTCGCCTCAGATGCCGAAGCAGCCTTCCCTTTCGGCTCTGCCTTGGGAACCGGGGTCACTTTAGCCTTGGCACTCGGCCTGGCCCCTTCAACCACCATCTCGGCCCAAGACTTCTTCGGCTGAGCTGCTGCTGCATCAACCTCCATCGGAGCAGGTCCAGCGTCATCCTTCGCCTTTGGGACGGATGGGCTACCGCCCTTACCGGATCCTTTACCCGGCACTTCACCTGACTTTGGTGGCGGGCCGGAAGGACTACCGCCCTTACCGCCCTTTTCCCCCTTCTTCCCTTTTCCTTTTCCGCCCTTGGGGACCGGCTCCTGCTTGGGACCAGGACCCGGCGCAGCATGATGCACCGATTGGAGTCCCTCGATGTCCACGTTCAATGGTTCGGGTTGACGACCGTCAAGAACCGTCCTCACCCTTTCGTCGCTAACGTAGACGAATGGGTCACGGAATGGTGCGGGAGGCTCCGACTGTCCGGCACTGATCGCCTTCTGCACCTTGGCTATCGCCTCCTTCAACCTCTTCTTCTCATCATACCCTGTCTCCGATACCATGTACTCCCTGAGCTGCGACATCAACGCATGACTCTCCAGGATGTCCACGTCCTTTCGATGGGTCGGGTACAATGGGGTCAGATGACCAGCCGCAGAACCAATCACGTATGCCATCGGAATATAGAATGACAAGTACGTGTCATGACGAGCGAACTTCCTAACGGAAGTCGTCATACGCCTACCCCACTGAGCAGCGTGTCTTGGGTTGGCCCGGAAGTACTCCGTGACCGACTCAAATCTATCGACTTGGTTGGTCTTGATCAGGTGCTTCGCCACCCACTTCTCCACAAACGCATCCGAGGCCGAAATCCCGGACACATAGGAGAATTGGAAGAGCACCTTCGCCAGCTCATCCCACGCCGCATCGACACCTCCCTTGTCTTCACCAAGATAAGGGGGAAGTCTGATGCCGCTCTGCACCGTCATCCTTAGATCGGATGCCATTGAATAGGAAATCAAATTCCTCTTGATGACTCCGACCACTTCGGAGGGAATCCTCCTGGGCTTGAACTGCCCCATGGTCCTCACCCACTCCGGCACGATGTGGCACGTTTCGAAGTCCTTTTCCTCCGCGTTGGGGATAAAGTTCGGGTAAAAGACCGGGAGCGCGCACCCGGGACACAAGTGCATCCCATTCGGCATCAATTCTGCGCACCTCAAGCAGAACGTGGCAGTCACATTCAGCCTGATCTCTTCCCGTGATCGCCTGTGCTCTCCCCTAACGGGGGTGAAGTCACCGTAGTCCCATGCCCGATGGTACACTATCGTGTAATCATCGTACATATACGCCGCCTTCCAAGCCCCCATGTGGATCTCGTTCCTAATGGCAAGAGTCTTCCTTCTCGTCAAAAACACGGGTCCAACCAAGGACCAGTGCACCCGAAGATCCACCATTACCACCACGTACCTACCGGAGTAGTTCCGCAGCCTGTCCCTGACATACCACGAAGGCGATACCTCAGCATCCGGCGCCATGGCTCCCACAAGTGGGATCAGGCCCTCATCCTGCCTACCATCCCCAATGGTCTCGTACACATCGGGCCTCGTGATCAATATCTCGATCATGGCCTTTCCATTTCGCCTCACCCTTTGGAGCTGAACCGCCTTCCGAAAGTCCGAGAACTTCATGATGACGTATCCCACCATGGGGAGTTCATTCCAATGCATCTCGTACATCAGAGATCCGCCAGGTGCATCTTCCTGAGTATACCTGTGCCTAACGGCACTGTAACTCAAGTCGCGTCCGATCCGCGTGTGCCTAACGGCAACCAACCTGGTGCTCTCCTTGAGGAGAACGCCATCCCCGTCGTACATGACCATGAGCATCGCCTCCACTTGCCCTATCGGGAAAGCTTTAAGCGTCGGAATGAAGAACTTCCAAGACATCTCAGCGTTCTCCATACCCGAAATCTCCTTCAGGAACCAGATGGCCTGGTCACTTTTCACCCAGTTTCCAGCCTCGCGTCCGGTCTCCTTCAGCACACGTTCCTCGAATAACTCCGAGACTCTCTTTGAATTGATGACCAGGCCGTCGAAATCGCACGAGAGCAGTCTCATCAACTCCTTCGCCGCCTCCCGTCCTGCAACAGTGCCCACGGTCTCTTCGTAGTTCGGGAGGTACTCACCCAACCTCGTCTTCGAGGGAACCACAATCTGGCAAGTGACGGCCTCATCAGGGATAACTCCCGTTTCCCTTAACTCCGGATTGATCTCTCGCCTATCGGCAAGATAATCCTCCTTCCCATCCAGTACCACAAGATTGTAGGTCATCTTGCTCGCCGCCCCACTAGGCCTGAACTTCCTGCTATCATCCAGCTGGTCAGGAGCAAAGGGTCCACTAGGGGCAGCTGCACTCATCAGAGGCGCTCCTCGCCCAGAGCAGAGGTGCTTCTTGTGGAAGTTCACCATCTGATTCAGCTGCGATAGTGCGTAGGCACGATCCTCCAATGACGCACTCTTCATCCCAGCCTCAGTCAGAGGAGCCTCAGGCTTGTCATAACTCGCCTTACCGCCCCATCTCGCCGCGACCAGCTCAGCAGACTTCACAGGGTCGATCAAATTCCCCGACCACCCAGGCATATTGCTCAACCTCCTAGTCAACGCGTCTACCGACGCAGCCAAGTCTTCGTCCGTCACGGTGTAAGGGTCGACCTTCTCCCTGTCGTCCTGACCCACATCCGGAAGCCTATAGTCCCCGCGGATGGCCTCCATCGCGGTCCTCTCGGCTTCCTCAGCCTCCTCTTGCGTGGCCACAGCTCTAGGAATCAGGAGCGCGACCTCAGCCGGCAACGACTTCTCCATGTTGATTGGAGTATTCTTGGGAAGGATTCTTCGATCATCTCCCTCCCCGCTGTACACGTATTCCCGAGCAGCCTTTCGGTACTCCTCAGCGGTAGCCCCTCTGTAGTTGGAGGCCTTGCTCGGGCCTTCCTTCCCAGCCTCGGTACCCCGAGGCGTGGGCTCCTTCGTCTCGGTGGAGCCCTTCTTGGAGCCTTCCTGATCCACGTCCATGTCGTCCTTCTTCTTCTCCGTCACGGACAGTTTCCCAATGTCAGGAAGGGTCACATCATCATCCTTTCCTGACCCGGCGCCCCTATCGGGGGCCGGCTCGGTCCTCGGTTGCCCCGAAGAACTCGCCCCAGGATCCACATCGCCCTCGTCATCCACATGTGGTCGCTTTCCCCACACGATCTTCGTCTTCGGCTTCAGTGGGACAGCGACACCTCCAGCCATATGGTGTCCAGGCCAAGTGGCTCCCTCAGGGTCATCTTCGAACCATGATTTCCCGAACGGGCACCCATCCCTACCAAGGATCTCCTTCCTATCGGAAGGGGTTCCTGAATGGACAATGCCGACACATGAGATAGTAACACCTCAACCGCTGACTGTGCCAACGTGTCAGGCATCTGCTCCCTCGTCGGGACAGTCCGCAGCTCCGGAGCGAGGTGGCCGGCAATCATGCTGAAAGGCGCAGTCCCCAACCGCTTGCCCAACACCGCCTCGTTCAGCGCGTTGAAGTACTTCTGCAGCTTCTCCAACATTGCCGTCGCCGCCATCAGCTGGGGATGAAACATGGGCATCCGCCACGCGCGCCCAAGGGCGGAATCCACGTGCGATGCGATCACAGAGATCGTCCCTACCAGCAAGTGCGATGATGCAACCTCCGGCACCCAAGTCGGGTCGTCCAAAGGAATGCATTGACCCGTCTGCGCGTTCAGCAAGGTAGCCCTCACCCCCGGCGCTCGAAGACAATCATACGCCCTGCGGTTCGGGTCACTAACGACACCACGAACCATGTAATCATCCCGATCGGGCATATCTGCCCAGTCCCCCGGAGGTGCTCGCCCATGATGGTACTTCGCCTGAATGTCCTGCCTCATCCCTAACGGGATATGGGCAGCCTCGGACGCCACCTTCTTCATGTTCCATTGCTGATCACCCCACGGCGTAGACTTCCGATCTCGAGGATTGATGTACTCCTGATCGATCCTCCCAGCAGCTCGGGAAGCATCCAACGCCCCGTACATGAAATCGTTATGTACGGCCCTCTCCAATACCGCATTCCACTCGCTATCGCGATTCGGGAACACAATGTGGCTAGTCTCGTTCGCCTTCCTCCACTCCTCCGCGGTAACCCGCTCTTGAGTGATTGCCTTGTTCCTGATCACAGCATAGATGAAGGGCTCACCAGCCTCCCTAGCCAGGACATGCTGGACGATGAACCTCCTATTCGACCTGCTTTCCGCCGGTCTTGCTGATGTCCGCGAGCCCCTCGTGGATTGATATGAACCATGCTCACGGTGATGCCGAACTTCCGCTGACTCCAACTCGGGCGCCTCTCCCGGGTGCTCCGGGTACGGCGTGTTCGCATAATTGTGTATGCCCCCTCGAGACTCCTGGGTTGAAGCCGCCTTCGGGGTCGCTGCAGTATCCCGCAGGTCCCCGTCGTCGTCCGTGTACTTCGGAGCATAGGAGATAGGCACACCCGGGCCACCTGCACCCGACGCCTCCTCCTTCTTCTGACCACCAACAGGTTCTCGAGCCCTGCGTTCCTCCCTAACGGGCGACGCCGCTCGCTTTGCCGCAGGCGATTCCATCGGCGGCTCTGTCGTAGTCGTAGTGGCCTGAGGCACCTCAGCTGCCCTACCGGGAGTCTCTTCCTCACCTACAGCGGGAGCCTCGGCTTCCTTCTCCGGTTCCATCTCAACGTCTCCGGCGAACTCCAGCACCTCGGCCTCGGTCGGGTCCCCACCATCGTTGAAGGTATCCGTAGGAAGATCGACCCCTTCCCTATCGGGTAGGAGATCATCGACCTCGGCGGAGCCACCCGCGTTCTCCTCCTCAATCGTCGCTCTAGGCGTTCGAAGATTCGAGGACCATCGATTCCCAACTTCGGTCGCCGGGACCTGAGGTGAAGAAACTCTCGGACTCCGAGGTGGGTTCGGCGGGGATTTCGGTCTCACCGATGCCAGCATCTCCTTTGTGACTAACGCCTTAGGAGGTGCTTTCGGGGCAGCGATCTGACCCTCCACTTGCTGACCTGCGTCAGATGATTGCCCACCAGGGGCAACGCCTACCGGCGGTCCTCCCAGAGCGGCACCTGTCATGTCGACATCCTCAGACTCAGACATCGATCCGCCATCACCCATCTTCGAAGAAGTACCCTCCTTCAGAAGCTTGAGGATGTTGTCCCTGATGTGCAACGTGACAGAACCAGGCCATGTAGTCCTGGTCAGGGAGAAAAAGTCCGGAACTGCCGCAAGGTAGGGCGGCACCACGGCCCATGCTCTCTGGACCGGCCGATTCCTGCCGTAGCTGTCAACTTCGCTCCCCCATGACACCGCGTCTGCTGAAACCACTGGGATCAGGTTCGCACGGAGATCGCCCATCTTATGCTGGATCTCCTTAGTCATGTGAACCCCTTGGTCACCCTCTCGATCTAACGATCGCCCCGGACCACAAACCATCACCTTGACCTTGTTGTTGAGTGCGACCAGCGACGCCACGTCCTTACTCCACACGGTCGCCGCGTCACTTCTGGCCTTCCATGCGTTCCTCTCCCACCTATACAGGTAGGAGCCACGGAGACCAAAGACATACAGGTCATGCTTGGCGGCATCCGCGTTGCCGTACTTCTGGACGCAGTCGTCCGTCCGCTTGTCCATCAGCTCGTACGCCTTGTCAATCATCATCCGAAGGGATGTCTCCTCGTTATCACGAGTGCTGGTCACGTAGTGCACCTCACAGTTCTTGAACGGCCGGCTATCTGGGGAACCCCTCAACCGGTCATTCTTTGTCCTGCACTTGAGGATGTCCTCCGCCAACGTTGCTGGGTCCATCCCTTTCTTGTTCTTCGTGGATGCAGTGTTGAACGTCTGATCCAGCAGATAGAACACAGTCGCATCCGGGGCCGCGGACTCCTCTTTGAACGCCGGAGGACCGTACCCGGCCGCCATGGCCGCAGCGATCCTCACCGCAGCACCTGTCCCACTAGCCGCTAAACACCGAAGCAAGATTACCATCTTGTCTTGGTAGCGACTCATCTCGTGCAGAACAATGGATGGGTAGATGGACAGCATCACATCCGCTAACACGGCGATTGCCCATGTGTCCCACAGCCTTTCCATTTGTACGGGATCAACTGCCACACGGGAGTATCCTCCCTTCGGCAGCTCCATAGCTGGCGGAACGACCTTCCCACTCCTGACCAGGCGCATCACCTTCCTAGCTTGCTCGAAACACTCAAGCTCCTGCGGGAAGAGAGCACCCCGACCAACGGCCTTTGCCTCGTCCTTGATCTCGGTAAGGTATCCCTTCGTTAGGGTGAGCTCAAACGTTTCACCCCGGATGGCCTCAAACATGTTCGACTTCGGCACGATCCTGGCGAATAGTGCCCCACCTTCCGCCTCGGCAGCCTGAGGGGTCCCTGGAGCAGCACGCATGTTCTCCTCTTCAACGGAAAGACCTATCGGTCCCATGTAGTTCTCTGGGAAGAACTTGTGCATAGCCCACACTACCGATGGAGCATGCGGATTCCATTCGACGAATGGGTTGTAGTACTGCAGGGTGCTATCGCCCCCTGAGTTGCACAGCTCCACATATTGTGAGTCCGCCGCAGGCTTCTCAAGCTTGATGCAGATCCCACAGATCCCCAACCTCGCGTTCGGGAACACTCGTTGGGCTCCTCGCTTGACACCCTTCAGGTGGGGATTGTCGCTGAACAGATTCTCGGACTCGTCCGGTTGCGCGATGCAAATCGCGACCCTCGCCCACGTGTTCTGACCGTAGTGCGACAGAGTGCTGTATCCCAGGGCCTCGACCGCCTTCAAAGATGTCCACACACCTACCCATTCATCACTCGCAGTGGACGCAGTAACCTGCATACCACCCAGAATGCTCCACAATGAGGATTGCGAAGTTCCATGGATAAGGACCTTTTCAGTGTCCGTCTGGCCTCTGAAATTGATGGCCAAATCGAAGAATGCCCATCCATCGTCGGGACCAATTTCCACATCAGTGGTACTCGCCGGGTTCTTGGGCGAGATCCTCAACACCTGTCTACGGTCCCAGTCAAAGGCATCATGCAAGGACGTGACCACACCTGACATCTGTCCCATCGCGTGCAGGTAACCCCGCATTCCTGGCTTATCAGCCGACGCAAACTTCCTGACCGACAGGACCGACGAAAGCCTCCGTCCCGAGGAACATCTAACGATCTCCTCCCTGTTTCTCCCCTCCGTCAGCATCATCGCGTCCACGACCAACTCCGGAGGCGTGAACAGTGCGTTTGGCCTCTCGCTCATCCAAGCACGGATAGCGTTGAAATGGTGCTCCGCATCGCCGAAATCATCTCCACTATACAGAGGGTGATCTCCGAATGCCACCTCTGCCTGATCAGCGACCGCCTTTACCAAGGCAGTCTGCGGGTGAACTGTCTTCCACTCCGGCCAGGCTTTCGGGTCTGCAGCCCACATTCCTCCGCATGGTTCAGCTGCCGGCTCCGTACTGCTATCCATGGGTAGCGCACTCTTGCCACTTTCAATGCTCTCCTCAATCGCAAACACGATATGGTAAGGAAGCAAGAAAGCAGGGTCCGTCGGAACCGCAGCGCAGAGAATGGCCGCCAAGTGCACGGCGTTCAACTCCGTGACCTCCACTCCCCGGCGCTTCATCTCAGCCACTATCGCAGCAGTCCTGATCGCCCGGTACCGGAGCAGCTTTTCATGGTCCGTCACCGGCATGTGCGACTTGTCGAGCTTGTCCTTGCTGATGTGGGACACCCTGCCAACCAGTTCGTCGAACCTCGCAGCACTGTCATCCTCAATCAGCTGATCAGCCTTCTCCATATCTGGATCAATCGTGGTGAACTTCGGATCCTGTCCCCTAAACCCTTTAATCGTCCACTCGCGGTACCCCGCAAGCAAACAACTGGCCACAGCCTTAGGCTTCTCCATACCCAAGCCCATCTCCAGGTCCCAGGACGGCCGCGGAGGCGTCGCCATGCAGTGCCCCAGGCCCATTCCGCCAGCTGCCGCCATGCGTCAGCAGGTTCGGGCCACCGGCCACGGAACCACGGAGGAACCGGGAACCCAGCCTACCGGCCAGAATTCCCCTGTCCTTCAGAAGGCTCAGCCTACCGGCCAGAGACCCTCTCCCTAGAACAAGAACCTAGAAGATGAATAATTGGCTGAATCCGTCCTTCACGAAGTAGAAGAAAACCTTAGAGACAGGCATATCTGCCTCATGCTTCAGTTCTGGTCAGTAAGCGCACTGAGTCGCCTGTAAATGTGGTGCGGTTGCCCGCAGTGTGAGCCAGCTTGATCAAGCAAATGCTACGCGGCAACGAAGTTGTTCAACCACTTCCCAACAGCAAGCAATCGGTCGTGCTGAGAGAGAGTATCCCCTCCTCGCATCTTGCAGGTACTCCAAAACGAATTGAAGGACTTAGAAGAAAAACACCTAAACACGATCCCATGCCTCTTGAGACCACATTGGCAAGCGCAAACAGACCTACAATCAAATCCATGCGTGGTGGCAATTCCTTCAACCTCACCTTCCTTCAAAATATTGCATTTGGGTCGGTAGAGAATGATCGGAACACATCCACTGGTCCGAGCATCACAAGCCAAGTTGAACCTTTGCCTAACGGCAGCCTCGGTCCTATCCCTGAGCTTTCTGGTCTGTCCCCACTTCCCAGTCCTGGAATCAACCCTATCGGGTGCAAGATCATTAAGAACAAGCACAACATAACAAAGGCTATCGCCTTCAATCCTACCAGACCGTATGATGTGATTCCTGTAACCAGGAGCAATTTGAAGCGTGACAACCCTGCAAAGATCACTATACGCAAGAACTCCGGCTATCGCCTGGTCCGCAATAATAGTTTTCTCGCATCTTTTCCCTCCTTTTTCCTCGTCAATCACGATTCCCTCGTACTCAGAGAGTAACCTCTCAATGAGCCGATTGAAACCGGATTTTGCACCTGATTCCATGCGTACCCCCCTAAGCGGGGGCAGGCCAGGAGCGGCAGGGGGCTTAAGACAGGGTTGGGTGGGTTGGGCCAAATATTCCTGCAGGTATCCCGGCAGGAACATACCAAGGGTGTGCAGATTTCTATTCCACACGACCTTGTCAATGCAGGCCTTAGTGAAAATGTCTGCACCTTGGTAGTGAGACGGGCACGCAACGAACCGAAAAATTCCATCATTAAAACGTTCGTTGAGCCACGAGATGTCAATGCGCTGCGTCCTTGACATGTAGCGCATGTTGGGATTATTCCCAGTTATAACGATCCGGCATGCCGATTCGTTATCCTCCAGCACGTTGATAATAAACGGCTGGGTCTCCTTTCCCTTCCCAATAGCGTGCTGCCAGAGGGTAGCTAATGCCATTCCCTCCTTGGACACTCCATGGTCGAGAGCAACAATCTCTGCTTCAGGAGTCGACTTCGAAACGGAAGTCTGTTTCTTGCTTACTCCAGTGATGGGCATGTAGGTCCTAGGACCCACAAGGCAAATGAGCACTCCCGATGTGCTCTTGGAATCAGTACGATCCCCAGCCAGATCCGCATCACAGTAAGCAACCAACTCAATGAACTCTGGGCTATCGCCCACCCAACCGTACAAATGAAGATCGAGCGTAGAGTTCACATATGAAATTAACCTGTGGAGCTTGCGGTCACATAGATGATTCCACTTCGTGACCCGGCTGGCTAACGCCTGCACGGGACGAATTAGGTCATATCTGCCCATCCGAGCTCCGTAGAGAACCTTCATCAGCACCGCCGCCGCGTCATCTCCGAGGCATCCTGGCTGCGCATTGACGGTCTCCATGTCCATCGCCTGGTTGAAGAGCTTGTCAAATTCAGGATTGACGGAATTCTCGTCAAACTCCGGCTTGCTCTCGTCCAGGAACGGAGTTTCAACCTTCTGCAGCTTCTTCGGGTACTTTCCCTGACACAGCTCAATGTATCTATCGACACACGCCTGCATGAAGCTGCTCTCGCTGTACTTGATGAACCTTATCGTGGTTTCCGGCTTGGGGATGTCCTTAGAGAGTAACCCCTCTGGACCAAACCTCAAGTCGGGTTGCTCCTTATCAGGAGGATTGCCGACCGTCCACGCCAGTCTCGGGTCAAAGTGACCCTTGACCACCTGTTGCGTGAATTCGTGCTCGCAGCCAAGATATCTCTTGAGCTGCCTTGGTTCCTCCATCTTGATGACCTTCGAGATCAGCGCCCATCCTTCCGCGATGTTCTTCGCCGGCCCGCTCATCTTGAAGTCATCCACGTACACGACAAGAAAGAGGTCGAGCTCCTCATGCCTAAACACGCTGGCCCAATCCTTCACCTTGACGTATCCGACTTTCTTCAGCATCGCCTCGCAGTGCTGTTCCCAAAAGGTACCAGCATCCGGATGTCCATATAGTGCAAGCACAAGGACAACAACCGGATCCTTGTATCTGGGATTTCCGCTGCCGTCGAACCACTCAGGTGGCCATTGGTCGCGAGGAATCCTCACCCAAGTCTTCTTTCCCTTCAAGCGGGCCTGAGTGTACGCGGACTCCCCATCACTCACTTCCAGAAGATTCCCTGGAAGTAACCCGTGAGCATCACCCATCTTACCCGCCGCCATAGTAGCGGGGCAGGAGGTGTTCTCGGAGAACAGGGCCCAATGCCCGATCTCGTCACGGACGAAGCATCCCTCGAACACGACTCGCCCTTTGTATTTGCGATTTGGATCGTCCTCCGGCAGCTCGTGATTCTTCTCGACACAAATGTCGAAGATCCTACCAACATGGATCTTCTCCCCTTCCTTACGTGCCTTGGCCGCAACATCATGCCACTCTTGGACAGTTGACAAGTCCCAGCATCCCTGCGAAGTTAACTTGTCCCACTCCTTCTGAAGAGCGGCCTTAGCCTTGGCATTCCCAGCTTGTTCCTTCTTGTTCACTGGCCTAGCGACACAAGCATACAAGGGAGGAAAGACACCTGAGCTCTTTGGCCGATGAGAAAGGGATATCTCCCCCCTGGGCATAGAGAACTCAAAGGTCTTTCCATCAGATCCAATCGTAGGGGCAGCAGCAGCTATACCAGTGCTTCCGAAACCCGCGGATCCCCTATCGGTTCCCCGCTTGGCTTTCCTAGGAACGATTGACGCGTCAATGAGCATAACACGCTCTAGTATGATCTGCGCAATGCGGTCCCCGGGATTCACGATGAAGTCCTCACCCCCATGATTAAAGAGGATGACCTTGATCTCTCCGTCGTAGTCGGGATCAATGACCCCACCGCCTACAGCGATCCTATTCTTCACGGCTAGTCCTGACCTGGGAGCTATCCTAGCATATACCCCAGCGGGCATCTCTATCGAGATTCCGGTGTTGACCAAGCCTGACCCCCCTGCGGGAATACATGCTCCCTCAGAGGCATAGGTATCCAAACCCGCACTCCCCGAAGTAGCCCGCGTCGGGATCTTGGCAGCCTCACTGTTAAGACTAACGTACAAGGTATTCGGCTTCTTCTTCCATCGCTGTTCAACCGGGTCAACCTCGACCGGCATTGCATTCGCGACCTTCTTGAAAGTGCCGTTCGGGTACCATGCTCCAACGATTGCCTCGCACATTTCACTCGGATAGAGAGCAGTCGTTGGGGTGACTGACCCCTCAATGCGTGCATGAAGGTATCCCTTCTCGTGCTTGCATTTCCGACCTGACAGCTCATCAATGAGCTCCTTGGAGGTCGTCGCAACCTTCCACTGCTTCCTGATTGGCACACCGTCCTTGTCCTGCATCCCGAAATCACAGCCGTCGAAATCAACGGTCTCGACATCAGGATCAGCAAGAAACCTCTGCATGAACGGTTGCTTCCATCCAAGACAGTGTCTAGGCCACTCAAATGCAACCCTGCCCCCTCCTCGCCTAACGGCTCGGGAGGCCCGCAGGAACGCCGCAAACATTACCTGAGAATTCCTTCTAAGATCGTTCAGGTGTGATGCAAACTCAGCACCGTGAATCGAAAGGTTGACATACTGCCATGTACTCCACGGTCCGCACGGAATTGACGCCCACAGGTCACACCCAGGATTATCCTCGATGATCCCAATAAGCCGACTAACGTCTTTGGCTTTGGTGATGTCAAATGAGCCAACGTGAACGCGAATTGCATCGCCTCCACACTCCATCATCACTGCGGACAAGCGCGAGTCAGGTTCACACGCAAACTCGATGAGGAGCTTGCGGCCAGGCGCTGGAGCAGCCGGGTCCCTCTCAGGATGTTCGCGGCGTCTTTCTTCCCTTAGGGATAACTCCCGTTCGGTTTGAACATATATCTCCCGAGACCGGGTGGACATCTGTCTCCAACTATCCGCATCAATTGAATTGGGTTTTCCGGTGCCTGCGTATGGCCGCTCACGCCTATCGGCGGATTGGCCATAGTCGATCCTGTCTCCGTGCAGCTTATGACCCCTCTTCGGACCTCCGGCTGGCTTGGCTCCTTCTTCCTTTGGCTTAAACCTACCGTGGGGAGCACATCCCTTATCAAAGAGGATGGTCACACCAGTCCAAAATCCACGCGTGAAGTGCCGATGATTGGGAGCATCGTGATGACGATCATCTCTCACCCAATTTCCAACGGCATCAAGCCCCCGCATGTGCGTGACCCTAACGGTGTCAAGCTCCTCATGCGAAGGACCACCTGGAGGAAGGTCCTCGTTCGTCGTCCCGAAGAACTTCTTCCGCACCTCAACGTGGATGCGATACCAGGCGCTGTCCTCGTCGTGCCGCTCCCAGTAATCTGAGACGCACGCGTCACCACTCCCTTGGACAGCCTTGCTCTGAATGGCCCCATCAGACTTGGAAGAGCTACCGCCCCCCTCGTCCTGTTGGTCATCGTCATCATCATCAGGATCATCAAATCGACCTTCATCAAAGTCGAATTCATCCCTGATCTTCTTACTCGGCTTAAAGTCGGCTCTTCGGTCAGCTAACGCCTCCCGAATGGTCCGAGTCCTAGCGTCATAGGATGCCAACATCGGGAACACGTAGGGCTCCTCAGGATTCTTCCAGATACGTTTGACCTGGTGTACACTTGGTTTCCTGAGACCCCTTTGGATGTGCTCGAGATCAGCAACGAGATAGTCGCCCTTCCACAGCCCCCCTGGTTCTAACCGATAGCCCAGAAATAGGCCTGGCTTGGAAGATGGGGCGAACTTCGGATCCTCCTCTATCTTGATGAAGTCCCGCTCTTTCTTCTCGGCGGGCAGGGCAGTAGTGACGCTTGTCTCTTCAACCTCTACCTCATCAATGGGAACAAAGTCCGGCTCGTCGTTGCATTCGGGTTCATACTCCTCGTTCTCATAGATCTCGGCCTCGTCCTCATCGATCTGATCAAAATCACAGTCGAAATGAGTTTCTCCAGTCCATTCGTGGTTACCTCCACGGTCGTTCTCGGCCTGGAGCCAGTTTTCGTCAACAACAAATTCGGTCGATCCGTCCAGATAGTTGAGGACTGTGCTCCGCCTCCTGCCAAGGTCTTTGATCTTGACTGGACAGCTCGTCCCTATCGGGATAAAGAGCTCGGTTCGCGCTTCAACGTGGACGCGAGTGAGAACCTTCTCGTCTTCATTTGCGATCCAGTGGTCTCCTCCTTCATCAACGTCCTCTGAGTCGATCTTCCCAGCATGTCTGGAGTCGTTTTGGGCGTTTTGAACCCCCCCCTTTCTATCCCTGCGAATCTTGGGAGCAATGGGGTAGAAGTCGACCAGACAACCAAACGGCAGAATGACTCCGCTGAAGTTCCCGTTACCGTGGCGTCGCATCCACGGTGATCCCTCACCGCGATTTTCGATGTTCCTTGCCATGGAAAAATGCCTAACGGCAAATGGCCACCATCGAGGTTCAAATCCAGCTTGACGCAGGAGCACACGTGCCCCGTGAAGAACGAGCTTAACCTTGTTCTCGATCAGGCCATTGGTCTTGGGCATGCCCGGTGTAGAAAGCCGGTGCAATGCTCCAAGCGTAGTGACAGCATTCTTCAGCTCTGGGGCCTGGTCGCTGTACACTAACTTCAGAGTTTGCCCCCCTGCAAACCTGCGAAATGCCTCCAGCGTATTGCTACGGGATCTGGATTGCACAGGGAGGACTTCGAGGTAGTCAGTAGCGAGGTCATAGAACACTATCGCGTCCGCTTCGCCATGAAAGCCTCGATCCTTCAATCCTCGCAACACCATCGTGTCAGCAGTGGTTAGGTCCCCGAAACTTACCACGTCATGCGCAGCAGCACCACCTTTGCGGCGAAGCTTGACATTCTCCATTTTCGCACGCTGGCAGTGCGGGCAATAGGGGTTCTTCGGGAGATGGGTAAGCATATGGCGAAGCGTCTTGGCATCTGCCCGCCATTCAGCCTCTGTGCGGAGTCCGGAGAGAAAGTTTATCTCGACAATGTCACCATCATCCCCTTCCCCCGGGCCAGGAGAAGGTGGTGAGTGGCTATCGCCCTCACCCCCCTGTTCCGTCTTTCCGGGAAGAGCAACGGTCTCGCACTTGACCCGAAACCACGTTTCACCCGTCCAAGGGACATCAGATGCTATCGCATGCTGAGCTCTTTCGGATAACTCCCAAAGACTATCAATCAGCACCTCATGGGTAACCCCATTTCGATGAACGACAGTTTTCCTGTAGTTGTCCAATCGATCAACTCCAACGGGGCAATCATCGCCTATCGGCACAAACTTTGCTTTGCGCGGAAGCCGGTGCTCCTTCACAACATGGCCCGACCGCTCAGTGCGCCAGGTGTCCTGTAGCTCACTCTTGGCCGCAAGCTTAGACCTACACAGCGGAATCTCGCTTGCTTCAAGCCCTCGATACGCCTTTTTGGGGGCAGGCATAGCAGGGATTGGCTCAGCATCATCAAGAGTGGGAGAAACGAACTGAGTGTCACCATGAGGAAGATATGGCACGTTGTTGACGACATCCAATGTCACCGTCCGGCCCGAAGGACACGTGAGAGTAGGTTTGCAACCTGCAGCCCATACAAACGAATATCCCATATCCATACAACGCTTTCCAGCGGATATGATGGATGGAGTGGACTCAAGGACGTGTGCCTCAATCACCTCGTCCAGGTTGCCAACATCAGCATCAACACGACCAGCGGTGCGAGTCGCCCCGTTGGCAGTGTGCAGCGCATGAGTGTGTCCGCCTTTGGCAATCAGGGCCCTATCGGGTCCTTTCAAATCATCGAGACCGACCAGATCCATTGGGCAACCAGTATCTACCAGCCACCTCACCCCATCGTATCCAACAGGTGCAGCAACCTTCTGAGTGTACTTCGGCTTTCGTACAACGCGATGTCCCCGCACATCACCAGGGTTGGTATCGATGTCCTCGTCATTGTCCAAGAGCACTTGGGCGTGAACAGCCGCTGCTCTTATCAGAGCACTTTGAACCTCCCTAGCAATTCTCTTGCGCGAAGGGAACTTAATCGCATTTGGATGGCTGTATCCAGCCTCACGGCAACGATTCACGACCCTACCCGTATTGTCATTCTCAATCGATACAACAAACACATCAGGAAGATCGGGAATCTTGACCCTGAGAGGTTCCCTACCGGGACCCTTCGGGAAGTACTTCTTCCTCCAGGACAGTGCAACCTCCGCATCATCGCAGTACCAAAACGTCGTCTTGGTATCACTTCGTCTTGGGAGTCTCCTGAACAAGGTTTCTCGGCGATCACAAAAGTTCACCCCGATATCCTCGATCACGGTCCCATTTGCGTCAACTGTCCGTCTCCAAATGACTTGGTCCCATTTAGGACCTCCACCGGTAGTGCCGGAGAAGAACAATGCGCCTCGCTCGCTTTTCTCCCAACTGCTAACGCAAGGAGGGAGGCAACCCGGTGCAGACCCACCGGTAGCTGGGGCAACAGCCCACATAGCTGGACACGCCACAACAACACGGTTGGCCTCAGGGTAACGGCCCGCCCCGCCTAAAAATCCGTCAATCCTTGAGCGGGGCTGTCGAGACGCCTCGCCTCCCTATCGGGAGGACTGGGCGTAGGCGATCTAGGGGTATCCCCCTCTTCATCCTCAACAACCGGACCAGCAGTGGAACGAGGCGTAATGGGCTTCGTGCCTGGTGGTGGCTTCTGATGCAGGTACTTGCACGGCTGAGCTGTGCATTTGCCATACATCCAGTCGTAGCAGTATCCGAAGAACATAGGCTTGTCCCTAACGGGCCTATCGCCAGTCCTCGGCGTAGAGGGCGCAGCGGGGTTCCTTGGGCTCTTGTCGTGCTCAAACCTGCATTCCCGGCCATATTGACACTTCCCAGTCTTCGTATACTCCCAGCACGCCCGATCAGCAGGCCCAGCAGGGGACTGTCTTCTCGGCGACTTGGGAGATGGCGTGCGCTTGTCCCTCTGACTGCCTCTTCCTGGTGAAGCCCTGTCCCTTTGACTGCTCCTCCGGGCGAAGATGATCTTGGCTTTCCGTCGGGTTTCCCATCCCTTCCGGACCTAACGGACCTTGAAGGACTAGGATCACTCTTCCTGGCAAGTGGATCGTATCTCCGCACAACACCAGGGGCACCAGGATGCCGATCCCTCTCCCGGGATTGAGAGCCTGATCGTGACCTCTGTTCATGAAAGGTCTGGTACATCTGGAGCGTGTTCTGGCGCTTCTGCCACCGTTCGACACAGTCCTGACAAGCCTTATAAAGCCACGCGAACGACCTAACGGTCACATCGCGATCCCACCTCTCAATGTCAGGCCGCATACAGCGCAGATGACGAACGTTCTCGATGAACACAGCTAACAGTACCCCATCATCGATCTTCTTCCTAATCCCAGAAATGAGATTGTCCCAGGTGCTCAGATAACTCCGGAGCCTTGCCTCATCATCGGAGTGACCTGTCTGCCGGCACTTGAGACTGGTCAACTCAGCGATCTTGAAGGTCTGGTCGTCTTCGACTCCAGTCTGCAGGTGGTTCAGCAGAAGCTTCAAGATCTGTCTCCCCTTGATACCCTGGGGGGGACTCATATTCTGAGCGGCTTCGGTCAGGCGATTCATCTTGTCCCTGACAGCCCTGGTCTTGATACACTCCCTGATAGCACTCGTGAAGTTTGAGTCCAAAATCGGGTACTTGCAGGGTCCGCCAAGAGCATCATAGTCAAGCCTCTCAGTCTCTGATATCCACGCTAACGCGTAGTCAGAGTCAAAGCTGAAAGCATTCCTGACCCTCTCCTTGACCTCGGAAAGCCACTCGCGCAGCTTATCAGCTGTCGGCTCAGCAGGCAGCACGATCGTGTTGCACTTATGATGGAACCGATCCTTATCGACAACGGTGGAAATCAGAGCCCCTATCGGGGTACATGAGGTAATCCTGCAACTTTCACACAGTCTCGCAGGCATAGGGCAGCAAACTTCACACGCCCTCATTCCACAACCAACGCAAGGAACAAGAGGGAAACCAGGCTCAGGGATCCTGCTTACACTTAGTGCACCTGTCCCGTCCATCATCTCCCCTCAAGGCTTCAGGGAGAAGACCACCATCTCCCTGCCTACCGGCACCATTCACACTATAGCCGAGGCTAAGACCCGGCCCAAGGTTACCACCGCTCGCAACACTTGAGGGGTAACCTGTGGCATTGCTAGACTGACTAACGCCAGCGCCAACCCCTTGGTGACTAACGCCACCTCCGTAGGCAGGACCATAGAAGCTGGAACCACACTGATTGTTCCCAATTCCATGAGTATCCGCAGCACTACCGTGGAACCCAGGCGCTCCACCAGGGTAACCCCCGGTAGGAGCCCCTCCACTCGGGCCTCCAGAAGGCCCAGCGGGATCTTGGCCTCCACCATAATGTCCAGGACCTGGCGGTGGAGCTGGGGCATGTCCAGGCCCACCACTTCCGCTCCCACCTTGACCAGGTGGTCCGCCTTGCCCACCACCTCCCCCGGGAGGAGGAGGAGGGGGCGGTCCAGCTTGAGCGCGTTCATGCCGAATATTGCAGCGTGCACATCGCTCAAGGCCGTCATTTCCGAAGTAACTGTGATTCTCACAGACGTGAGTCCCACAATCCGTACAGAGATACATGGAGACCTCCTGAGCATTCTTGCGGCATGCCCAGCATTTCATCTTCAGGAACTGACAATTGCAACAGTCCCCGTCGTCACCACGGCAAAGCCCGCAGAACTCACGACTGCATGTCACACACGAGAATTCAGCATTCGGGTGCCTACGGTCGTTGGGATCATCGAGGGCACAAATCTTTGGCGCGTCTGGGCCATCACCGCCGGGAGCCCCTCTTGCAGCCGGCGCTGAGGCCTGTCCACGATCCGAAGGAGCTCCAGCAGTCCCTCGCCTATCGCCGGGACTCTGGGTGTCGGCGCTGACTCTGCTCCCAGGAGTCCTCCACTCATCACCAGGACTCTGGATGTCGGCATGGACCCTATTATCCCCACCACCTCCTGAATGACGACCTGGGTTCGGAGAGACGTTCCCGCTATCGCGGATTGGCCTATCAAAATTCGGAGAGACGCTCCCGCTATCGCGGATCGGCCTCTCCCCCCTCGGTTGTCGACTCCGGACCTCAGATCCCCTATCGGGGACGGCAGCAGGCCTCGGGCTCCTATTCCTACCCGCATCCCTATTGGGGGAAATAGAAACGTCCCCCCTTGCGCGCGCGCGGGGACCACCCCTTGCACGCTCCGGTGGCGAATGCGACCTGTCAGGCAACCCCCGAACCCTCCTGCTCCTGCTGTCGGACCTCTCCCTAACGGGATAGATGGGATGCCTGTCTGCGCGAGAAGGATCGACCCTATCGGGCACATTCGGCAAAACATGATCAGGCAAAACAACGCCTCCGCCTGGTCTCACCGGCAGGCCAGTACCCCGGCCGTCACCTTCCCCTGGTGTAGGCGTCGGTGACCTGATCCTATGTCCTTGCCCCGCAAATGCATGGTAACCAACATTCCGTCTTTCTCTGGGTTGTGGAGGAGCTTCATTAATCTGCTGGACACCCTGAATAATGCCAGCAGCCTCGTCAAATTGACCCTCCATCTCAAAGAGCTGGGACATGATTCTGTTGTTCGCGGCGCTAAGGTTACGTACGTTACCATCGATAGCGCTGACTCTCCGCATAACACCTTCAAGTGTACTCCGGAATGTGCCGAGCTCTCGCCTAACGGCAGGCTGCACTTGGTCACTGCTGGCAGGAAGATTACGGATCTGTCCTTGGATGCCATCAACGACCCGATTCACAACTGCCGATCTCGCTTCATACTGTTCAACATGTGACTTCACGGTTTCAAATCTAGAAATGATGTCGTCATGATCCCGACGTTGACGTTGAATTCCACGAGCGAGATCCTGCATCTTCCGATTGATCTCGTCAACAGCCTCATGCCAGTCCTGCGGGGAATCATGCCCTGATGGTCTATCGACCTCCTGAGAACCCCTTCCACTCTGCAGTCTAGACACTCGATTAACAAGACGAGTGTGCTCCTCTTTGACCCCCTCAATAGATTCAGAGGCCCACTTGGCAAATGTCTCGTGATCAAGGAGAGCTTTCTCGATCTTCAGGTTTAACTCCCTGAAATTTGCATCGACTACACTGCCGCTGGCCCTATCGGACGGATGCGCGACAGGATTCGGGTTCCATACACCTGCCGGTGTCCGCATCCCCACGGTTTTCTCTACCGAGAACATCCGTTTCTCAAGCTTGTCCAAATCCTTAAGGATCTCGTCCTCAGAAGCAGCATGGCTTCTGCGGGCAGCCTCACTATTCTCCTGAATCATCAGGCGAAGCCGATCAGTCGATGCCTCATTGTCCCTGACAGATTCATGGACCTCGTGGGACAGTAGGTTAATCCTCTGCTCCACGACCTCGGCTTGCTCATCGATGGCTTGCCTCACAATGGCCTTGCTATCGGGAATAACTTCCCTTGCGAACCGTTGAACTATCATTCGCATCCTCCCGGCATCAGATTGAGTCGCAACCTCAGCTGCCAGGCGATCGACCTTGTCCTTCGTCCGTTGACTCTCGTCGCTCCATTCCCTTCGCATGGAACTCACCTGACCGTTCAGTACCCTGATTTGGTCAGCAAAGATGTGGAACGCCTTCGCGACTGAGCCAGAAACCTCACCTCTCTCGAGCATCTCCTGGATGTGCAAATCGAACACCTCCTTCGCCCTAGCGTCACCTGATTCGCCGGAAGACTGGGATCTGAGGGCGGGAGGAGTCGATATCTCGATCCTCTCAGGAGCCCCACTAGCCCCGGCATGTCTTCTGGGGTCATCCACGGGACAATCATCAATCCTGGATGGTCTACTCGGGGTAGATCCCCTTCTCCGGCTATCGCCAGATCGAGGATCAATGTTGGATGCACGTGACTCGGGGGTGGAGTGAATGTGAACATCAGCGGGATCGGGCATCTCCTCATCCTGCGGAGTTGAATCCATTGGTGAGGGGCTAGCCCTCCTCGCCTTTGACCTATCGGTCTCAGCGGCGAGAGGTGACGGTCTCTTCGCAGAAACACTACGTTCCCTGGCAGTCGAACCCCATTGAGGTGTGAACTCGTTGCTAGACCTCAGAGTTTCAAGATCACTGGTATCTCGCCCTAACGGGCTAGCGATCGACGGACGATCTTCGATCCCGAGTGCATCGGCAAGCCGACCATCTCTGGCACCTGTCCTAACAACATCGGCAGCTCGCTCAGTGATCCTCGGTGAACCAGTAACCCGGTTCGAGTTCACGTCTCTCTGACTCAACGGACCTCCAAATGTGATGTTGGGAAAGGGGGGAACATTCGGGGAATCACCAATTGCCGGGGGACCTACCGGTCCCTCGCGGTCATGAATGGCCTCCAATCCCCGAAGAACTTCCCGACTATCCCTGGCTCTCTCCCTCTCGCTTCTGGCGTCCCTGTCAACACGAAGGTCCCTGACGGCTCCACGAGAGAGGCTCCTGGGCCTCGCAGCATCACGGATCCTAGCATTTCGTCGTGATTGGTACTCCTCCTCATCACGGCGATCCGCAAATGCGGCGTACTCGTCATCATCATCGACCTCAAACTTGGCAGCGGCGGGACTAGTCCTTGCAGTTGCACGGCTGCCTGCATCTCGGCGCGAATGGCTCTCCTCCTCATCCGCAAAATTGTAACCTTCGCCATCATAATACTCGGATTTGGCAGTATTAGGGTTGAGCCTACCGGCATCAGATCCCTGCTTTGAGCTACTGCCCCAACCCGCGGTCGATTTCAACAGATCATCGTATCCGAAGTCCGTGAATTTCCGCTCCTCGTGCTCATCAAACTGACCTGGATTCTGAGAACCAGTGGATCGGCCCGGGATACCTCCCGGAACCAGAACCATAGTCCCTGGTCCCTGCGGCCTGTCCTCAAACTCATCCGAGACCTGCGATTCACCTGGAACAAGAGATCTCGGGGGTCGGGTCGGCATGGCCTCCGGGTCGTCCGAATGGGGGCGGGCCATGTTCATCGCCATGCTGATGAAGTCGAACTGTCCGCGCCTGTGACCTGATTCAGAGCCGCTCCTATCGGAGCGAACCCTTCGTGTCTGCTCATCATCGGTGGCCTGACGGAAAATACGATCGTCTCCATCGTCGGTGTACCTGCCACGGCTCCTGGGTGTGTCCCTACCGGGATCTTCACCCCTGCGATCCTGACCTGTCGAACCTGCTTCGAAATCCTCGTAGTCATAGTCCGGTAGGTCCTCACCTGAGCGGAGGCCCCCTAGGATGGCCTCCTCATCCACGACGCTCCTTCGAGATCGTGGGGTCGACATAGAGCTTGTAGTTGATGGTCTCAAGCGCGTAGGAAAGTCCTACGGCTGATAACCTGTGATTCGGGCACGAGCCTGTGCCCAGGCAATGGGTAAGTTGGGGTAAACAAGCCACAAAAGAAAGGTTCCCCAAAAGCAAACCAATCCCCGGTCCCAAAGATCAGGGTTTCCCACACACCAGAGAACAACAACCAAAAGGAAACAAACCAAACAAGAAAAGGGTTAACCCGCAACCTTGGTCGACAACAGGCCGCACGACTGGTCCCTACCAACCTGGCGGCGGCCCGAGGTCTCTTTCTCCCCCGAGATGCCGTCGGTCGACGCAGGGGTTCGGCGACGCCCATTCGAGGCGCGACGGAACCCAAAACTTGAGCCAAACACCACAGGTCAGTCACTACCGCGACATCCCTGGTGATGAAATAAACCATGGCTAATCACACAAACAAACAACCAAACAACCAACAACCAACAACCAAACAAACAACCAAACAACCAACAACAAAACAACCAACAACCAAACAACCAACAACCAAACAACCAACAACCAAACAACAACCAAACAACATCCAAACAACAACTAAACAACAACACAACAACAACAACAACAACAACAACAACAACAACAACAACAACAACAACAACAACAACAACAACAACAACAACAACAACAACAACAACAACAACAACAACAACAACAACAACAACAACAACAACAACAACAACAACAACAACAACAACAACAACAACAACAACAACAACAACAACAACAACAACAACAACAACAACAACAACAACAACAACAACAACAACAACAACAACAACAACAACAACAACAACAACAACAACAACAACAACAACAACAACAGCACAGCAACAGCACAACAACAACAACAACAACAACAACAACAACAACAACAACAACAACAACAACAACAACAACAACAACAACAACAACAACAACAACAACAACAACAACAACAACAACAACAACAACAACAACAACAACAACAACAACAACAACAACAACAACAACAACAACAACAACAACAACAACAACAACAACAACAACAACAACAACAACAACAACAACAACAACAACAACAACAACAACAACAACAACAACAACAACAACAACAACAACAACAACAACAACAACAACAACAACAACAACAACAACAACAACAACAACAACAACAACAACAACAACAACAACAACAACACAACACACAACAAGACAACGGACAACACAACACGACACATGACAACAACAACAACAACAACAACAAACAACAACAACAACAACAACAACAACAACAACAACAACAACAACAACAACAACAACAACAACAACAACAACAACAACAACAACAACAACAACAACAACAACAACAACAACAACAACAACAACAACAACAACAACAACAACAACAACAACAACAACAACAACAACAACAACAACAACAACAACAACAACAAACCACAACAAACCACAACAAACCACAAACCACAACCACAACAACAAACAAACAAACAAATAAACAAACAAACAAACAAACAAACAACCAACCAACCAACCAACCAACCAACCAACCAACCAACCAACCAACAGCAGCTGCTGCTGCTGCTGCTATGCTGCTGCTGCTACTGCTGTTACTGTTCCTTTATGGAGGCTGAGTCAGATTTCAGACAGGTCACTTTACTGTACCCTCAGGTCCCATTCAACTCAACCCTTCTTTTGGGGGCGCTAATTTCAAATGAAAAGAGGCAACGCCGGGCTGAACAGTTCCGATTGAAGCCGGTGCGGGGGCAAGCCTCCCCCTCCCCATATGGCAATCTGCCAAACAGCCAACCTGGCGCCATGTTGGCATGAACCAGCTGTTCAGCAAAGGCAGGATGCGCAGGGTACCCAATCCTCAACACATCTTGGTGTCTGAAAACTGGGACCCGTCGGATCCCCTATGGAAGCCCATCGAAACCGTCACCCCTGAACCCCAGATGCGAAGAACAAAGTCCATTTTTTTTCAGTCTTTACCACTCCAAGAGCGCTCAAAGAGTCTCTGATTTTCGAGCCCCTTTGCCTGGCACCCCCGTGGGCGGCAAAAGCCATGCATTCATAAAACCCCAGGTTTGTGTGTTTTTTTTCCTGGTTGATAGGAAATCGCTCGTTTTGGTGGTGGGAATTGCCATGAACCAATGAGACAGGTCGTACTCGGCGGAGGATAGGGAGGGAAACTAAGCATGACCCATTTGAACTCCGCACCAGCACCCAGCCAAAAGCTGACGTGAGAACCAACGAAACTGGCTTCGGTGCCTGGCAAACTCCTGCACTTTGGGCCTGCTTGCCATGATTGCAACGAAATTCCGTCATAACGCGCATACATATGTAGCTATAATATATATTTATATGATATGTATATATATATATATGTGATTACATGTGTATATATATATAACTACGTGGGTGTGTGTGTGTATGTATATATAAATATTATTAATGTAGAAAAGTATACTCATGCTATTGTCGACTTGACTCTTGCCCCCAGTCATCCGCACTCTTCGTCAGGACAAGCCCTGTCTGAGCCCTGAGCTCACGCGTTGAGCGCCCGCAGCGGTGCCTCACAAGCAGAGAGATGATCCCAAAATGAAGGGTGCATCCCAAGACGTGTTGATGAAAATGACGTGTTTGGCTCCGAAAAGTGGGAAGCATCCATTCAAAAGAAAGAAAGAAATCTCAGGCTCCCGGAAAAGATGAAATAGGGGGACAACTCACAGGGTTCAAACCCCAAAGCGATACGCAAAGCTGGTAAGATCTTCCGACAAGACGCCTTTCAGGTTATCAAGTTTTGGTGCCGGCGAATGCTGAGGCTCCGGCCCGATCCTTGGGCTTGGGGCTGACCTGTGGCAAAACGCATCGAAAGGCATCACCAGCGGGGTGGTTTCTCGACTCGGTGGTTTCGAATCGATCCACTTGGAACACTCCAGGCCTTCTGCGGCTCCTGCGGCTCCGAGCAAATCCGAAAGGGAATTCAAAACCGCCATGAAACAGGGGCATCATGTTGACCCCATATGAATGAACCAACTTTTAGGGGGGTACTTCCATGAAACGGGCATCATGTTGAATCAGCCAACCAGCTTATCAATAGGGGGGTACTGCTCGCAGGGTGAGATGTGGGGAATCGGACCACTTTTGGAGGGGCCAAAACCACCCGCTGATTGAATAACCGGGGTTGATTCATACGGGGTCACCATTATCAGAAACCAGCAAGGCCCTAGCAAACCGGGGTGAAGGTTGCGCCGCTTTGACTGTCCCTTGTGACCCATGGAGGGAAAGGCAAACCTAAGAACCAGAGGCCATTGCGAGCGTGCAAAAACGGCATTGCAAAAATGTCCGGCATACCCTGAATGATGCAAAGGATTGAATTAGATCTCTGTAGGATCTATTCACAAGTTCTGTTTTTGAAGATCGGTGCAAGATCTCATTCCAGAGATTAGAGGAACCTTGCAAGATCTCTGCACGAGTTCCCGCCGGAAGAGCCGAGAAGGTTTCTGCGCAAGGTCCCTAGCGTAGATCTCGACCAATGACCTCTGAAATGCCCCTATACCAGGCATCCTTCAGGCAGGCTGCCTTTGCTGTGCCCTAGATCTGTCTTTGGCTCTAGACAAGATTGGGTGCCAAGGATCTCCTTCGCGCTGCGCCTTCGACCCGAGGTCGGGAAAGGGTTATGGGCATAAATGATGGCCCCGGTACATGGAACAAGACCAATCTAAACCAGTGGAACCCATCGATTTCTATCCAAACTCGCCGATCAAAAGGAAACACCCAGGTTGATGAATGGAACCCCTTCCAGTCACAGCCTTCCCAATGGCTGGATTCCTTTGAACCAATCAGAGTAGGAACCTTCCCCTTCCCACCCATCTCCCCGTTGCCGAGAGCTTGTGGCTCCCCGCGCAGACCCATGGGAAAGCTGGATATGAAGGCTGATCGAAACTCTGTTCGGCCGCCCAAAATAACCATGGGTAACTTTCCCCCATGTGGGAAATATTCATCCTGGTGGTTTTCCAACCAATGGGAGCCATCCCATGTCAACTCGGCTTCATTCCCCAAGCTTGGCATGCGTGCGTTCGGTCCAGCTGACGCCGGTGACCTGACACTATGCTTCCATCAAACGCCGGTACCCAGAAGCTCCCCCCGAAACCCGCAACCTTGACGCGCGCGTGTGCGTTCTCCAAGGCATGCGTGTAGTCGTCCTGCCAAGCGAACATTTTGGAGAATCCCAAAAAGGGACCCGAAGAAAGTGACATTTGACTTTGAAAGGGGTCCAAATAAAGGCCCCGAAGTTGGACCAGCACCCAAATTCAGAAGTGCTCTAGAGTTGTGTGTGTGTGTGATTCGCTGGCTAGGAAAGGCTACAACGCGAGAAGAGTGACACAAAGGGCAAAGTGGATGAAGAGAAACATGCACAGAAAAGAGCGCAGGGCAAACCAAATCACACATACCGGGACGGGGGCGGGGGGGCTCAAGAAAAGCGCGCACACAAACACACACATCCATGATTGACGGCCATCCTAGCATCGAATTCGAGCAGGTTTCTGAGATACCCTTTCCGAGGTGGTCCTAAGGCAGTCTATGTCGGTAGGCGGGTAGAACATGTTGGCGCTTGGCCGGGGCTCAAACATTGAGCACTTGAAAAAAAGGCTGGAAAGGAACGGACAGATGTCCCTTTGGGGCGTAAAGAAACGTCACCCAATCGATGGTCCTCCCAACCGATGGTCTTCCCCTCCTCCGCGCACTCCTTCGCCTTGCTTGGCGAGCCCTTCTGCGGGGTACCCATGGCCGCGATGAGCTCGGTGATCGCCTGCAACGAGGTCGGCATAGGGTTTTCATAGATTGCTACAGTTTCCTGGTGTCCCTTTACAACCCCAAAAGGGTTCCAACTCCAACAAAAGACACCCACATCCCCCGTTTCGGCAAGGGAAAACCGCCAGACCATGGCCAGAAGCATCTCAAAAAACAAGGCAGCCTCTGCATGGTTTCCTTCTGGCTTCGTTGGAGCATAAAACGCCTGCGTTCAAGGTTGCCGCACCGGGCTCATCAGGTGCATTGAAACAGAATGACCAGAATCCCACAAATTGACGTCATGGCGTTCCCAATCTGGGCCAGTTCAGGCGGCAACTCATATTTTTGTAAAAGCGTTTCCTGAGAAACCCTTGACGTCAGGACAACTTGGCAAACTGCGACACGATCCAGAGACGACTCGTACCCGCAAAATTTGTTCTTGTCTGCAGCCTTGCAGCAAAGGCAACGCAACGCCGCACCCATTGGGCAACTGGATCTGCCAGCAAACTAAGTTGTTTTTGTGGCTTCGCCGTCTTGAGCTCATGCTCAATGAGATTCTTGGGAGGAGACCCGGCCGGGCAGGAGACGCCTCATCGGCGCCCAGCGCATTGGCTTGCAGCTGCCTAACCTCAGACAGCGGGGCTCGCCGATCGCCGATCGGGAGGGATGAAACCCCAAACTGAGAGAAGCCAGGTACCAAGGGTACCAAGGGTACCAACGGTACCAACGGTACCAACTGGTGCGAAGTCGATTTTGTCCATCGGCAGAAGATGTCGTTTTGCCCGTTTCCACTGGACGATTCCTGATAGTGCCTGCTGTGCTCAAGCAAACTCATCGAAGAACCCCTGTAGTTCCAATGACCAAAAAACAGTGACGGAATTTCACAATTCAGGAACTTCAAGTCATGAATTGGGTCCTTGCTGGGTCCACCCAACCACCAAAACGAGGGCAAGTTCAGTCAACAGTGGCTGCTTGAGGCAAAACTCGTCGTGAACACAGCCTGGCAGCCCATTTCCCTCCCAAATAACCTCATGTCGTCTGTGACTTTCCCTGCAAAGGCGCTGGGTCGAAACTTCTTCAAAAAATGCAATCATCAGAAGACCTGTCCTGACGTTGTCTCTTCTGCTCAATTGCACGAACGAAACAACCAATAAAAATGGAGATGAGGACCCCTTTCAGCACAGGTAGAACAAAGAAAGGCTCCAACATCATGGGCCGTGCCAAACCCTTGTCTCTCCCGGGCTGCTCCCACCCTTCAATTTACAACCTCTGCGCTGCCCAAGGCAACCCGTGCTCATAATATAGGGGTCAAAACAATTTCCAAATCATTTAACCCCCCCCCCATCATGACTAAATCTGGCCTTCAATTACCCCAAAACCCTCTTCTAATTCGCCTCGGCCCCAAAGGGGGCCCAAAATCCTGTCCGGCGGGCCTTCGGGGTTCGTCGGCGTCCAGCTCCATGGGTCCATTTTTGTCGAAAATGTGCTGACAATTGCTAAAAAAACACTTTGCTTTTTTGTCCGAAAAAGCATGACCTCCTGCTGGCCAGGCCTGACGTGTCTGAGACTAGGCTCAGGCCCAGCCCAACCAGCAACCCGCCTGCTGGCCAGGCCTGTCAGCCCCCTCAGGCCCAAGCTTGTCTGAAACAGGCCTAGCCCAACCAACAACCCGCCCAAGCCCAGCCCTGCCCCCGGCGCATCCCAGGGCATGCCAGCCACCAGCGTGCCAAGGTCAGGTTTGTCTAACGTGTCTGAGATTGGCCTCAGGCCAACGACCAGTCTCACGTGTCTGAGACAGGTCTCAAGCTATGCCAGCTACTAAGCCTGTCTGACGTGCCCCAGCCCCTCAGTCCGGCTGCCCAAGCAGCTGACCTCCTGCTCGCGTCTGGCCCCAAGTCATCCAGCAGTCTGAAACTGGTCTCAAAGTATGCCAGCCTCAGGCCCAGTCCCGCCTGCTGGCGTGTCTTACGTGTCTGCGACTGGCCTCAGGCCCACCATCCCAGCCAGCAACTCGCCACCCAGCCTCAGGCCCAAGTGTATATGAAATCCAGCAACCCGCCCAAGCACAGCTCAGCCCAGCCCGCCCAGCCCAAGTTCCAGGCGCAACCAGCAGCGTAGTCCGGCTGCCCGGCAGCCAGCAACCCACCCGTGGCTTCGCAGCCTCGTGGCTGAGACTAGCTTCAGGCCCAGCCCAACCAGCAACCCACCTCAGCCCAGCCTGCCCAGCCCAGGCCATCTCAGGGCATGCCAGCCACCCATGGCAAGGTCAGGTTTGTCTAACGTGTCTGAGACTGGCCTCAGGCCAACGACCAGTCGTCTCACGTGTCTAAGACTGGTCTCAAGCTATGCCAGCTACTAAGCCTGCTTGGGCAGCCAAGGCTGGCCAGGCCTTGACCTCCTGCTCGCGTCTGGCCCCAAGTCATCCAGCAGGCCCAGCCCCTTCGGCGCAGTCTAAAGTATGCCAGCCTAAGACTAGCCTCAGGCCCAGTCCCTCTGCTGGCGTGTCTTACATGTCTGCGACTGGCCTCAGGCCCAGCCCAGCCAGCAACTCGCCACCCAGCCTCAGGCCCAAGTGTGTATGAAACAGGCCTTGCCCATCCAGCAACCCGCCCAAGCACAGCTCAGCCCAGCCCGCCCAGCCCAAGTTCCAGGCGCAACCAGCAGCGTAGTCCGGCTGCCCGGCAGCCAGCAACCCACCCATGGCCAAGCACCCAAAGTTGGTCTTGGTTGTTCAGTGACACCAATTATTGTTCCCCTTTTTATGGAGGCCAAGCCCCACTAAAAATGCTCATCCCCAGAAAGAGGTCCTTTTTTTCCAAGGGCACTGAGCAGCTGAGATAGTCTTGGTTTTGGATTTCAAACCTTCCGAGCAGGACGGCTTCCGAACATCGAACTAGCACGGGCGAACTGGTGCGGTCACAAGCTTTCAGTAGGATTCGGACCTTCCCAACACTGGATTTCGGTGTTCCTGACGGGCCGAGGCGGGCAACGCGAAGCGTTTACAATTACTTAAGCTCCTACATGATTCCAACCGAACCCCGCACGCCCTCGCGCCTGCGCGCTGCGCCGCGGGGACGCCTTGGATTTCCGTGTGGCGTTGTTAACCAAGGGGTCAGATGGCTCTCTCTCTTTTGGAGTTGGACCCCTTTTTTGGTGGTTCTGAAGGAAAACCTAGCCATTTTTGGGGGTGTCCCCTAAAAACGACACACCCATATGGCAGGTGGACAGTTGATCAATTGATGGTTTTGTGAAAGGCGCTCGGGGTTGCCAAATTCGTGCGGTGTTTCTTTGCGTGCAGTCCCCTGTCAGACACAACAGCTTGCTGGCACGCTTCCCTGAGGTCCCGGCTGGGTCGGTCTGCTCCTGGCAGCGAGTGCGCTTCGCGTGTCCGTGCGCTTTGATGTTTAGTTCCCCAAAAAGGAGCGACCCTCTGACAACAGTTGTTCGCTCCTTTTGAGGAAATGGTTTCTCTCTCTCTCTCTCTTTGGGGGGAATCAGCGAGAGGTGGCCCGCAAGCAAGTAAATCGATCAAAAGTACGGCGTTCTTCTGGCCGTGTTCTCAGAATCGGCACATTGAGGAAAGCCACGTCGCCAAGCCACTGAGATCAGCAATATGCACAAAAATTGCTTTGAGCGGTACAGTCGGCGGGGCAGCGGTTTCCTCGCGATTTCCCTTCGACGGCACCGGGGTACGGACAAACATCCCTATCGAAGCCTCCGAGTTTGGCTGGGCAAGGCTTGGAAGCCTGAAAACGCCTGGAAACCATGAGTCACTTGACAGGTTCCTCAAGAGGTTGGACCCCCAAAAAACGGCCGGGCAATGGTCCAAGAAATTTGGGTCTGTCACTTGTTATTGTGTTGGACCCCCTAAAAATGGCGGTTGGGAACTTGTCTTGCCCATCTCTCCACCAGACTTCAACTGGCAAGCTGAGGTGTCTTCGGTGACCACTCCCTTTGTGCCACGGTCAACTTCCCTCGAATTTCACCAAAAAGCTCATGAGCAATTCGTTGCAGAGTGAAAGCCCTTCACCACATTTCCCCATACTTCCCCTGTAAACCCCAGGCCTCCCTTTACATTGGCCCCAAGAGCGACTCCCTCCCACCTTGGTGGGCACCGCATAGAGGGCATCCACGCCTGCCAAGTGCATCGTTGGTGAAGCGCAGCTACGCTTGGAATCATCCGGCCAGATCTCTGGATCTCACATGGCGTTGGGAAGGGCGATTCCCGTCAGATTGGCAGGCATTCCTTGGGCATAAGGCGAACTGGCCGGTGCTAGATTGCAGACCAAAGACTAGGCTCGAATTCAGGCAGCTGGGCAGAATTCAGGCACCCCCATCGACATTCTTCAGAAGTTTTGGGTGATGCAGTGATGCCCTGGGTCCCAACTTGTAGACACGTCTGCAGTGAGCGCAAGTGGCTGCAAGTAAAACTGAGCAGCCGGCATCGCTGCCCTTTCTAAGGACTCTTCTACCCCGTCAGAATGAAACCTGAATATGCTCACGAGGATGCACTTCACCCTGGGTATGATAGGATACAAAAGCCATCTAAGTGATGGAATCATGTCTGACATCTCGCCAATCCAAGTTTTGGAGCTTTCTTTGGGCCTTCTTATTCTCAGCCCCGGTGGGTTCCATTATTGATTCATTGATGCGTAAATCCATCGCAAGTCCGCACGCAATGGTCGAATCGAAGCAAGAGAAACCACGGAAGACAACCTCCGTCTCAGTGAGTTTCAAGCTTTTCCGACCCCCTTCGCCGGCCAAAAAACGAAAAAGTGCGGCCCAAGCGTCTTTTCACCGCCGTGGAGATCGCCTGGCGTCGAGTGCGCGAAGCCAAGGTGGCAGTGACGTCACGTCTTCGTGGAGTTGCATCATCCAAAGTGGGTCCCAAGGTAATTTTCTTTGATGGAGGTCGAACCCTAGGGATAGAACAAAGGATTGTATCGAAACGGAAGTACATTCACAGCGCAAGCACAAAGCTTTGGGGAAGGGCGGGCATGCTTCTGTCAGCTTGATACCCGTCACTTCTGGGACGATTCCAACTTCAGCTTGGCTATCTGAAGGGATTTGCAGATTTCACACACAAACACATGGGAGTTTTGTCAGGTCAACACTTGATGGGACAAGGACCAGATCACCAGCATCCTTGTTCAAAAGCGTCTGCGAAGGGGAGACAAAAGAAAGTAGCCCTCCTGAAAAGGAAGCCATTCCCTGATCTGATATGAGCCCGGTATCCAAGGAGTCTACCTAAAAGCATTCTAGCTTCGGTTTGGCTCATTTCGACCATCCCACCAGTCATTCCTCGAGCGAAACACATCTACAAAAGACAGAACCTCTCGTCAATGGATATAAATGCCCCAACCCAAAGGCAAGATGATTGCTTGACACTCGCATGCACACCGCCTGCCATCCAACCCTCCCCAACCCCCGCCCCACTCACCCCAACCCACCTCTCCCCACCTCTCCCCACCTCTCCCCACCTCTCCCCACCTCTCCCCACCTCTCCCCACCTCTTCCCCGCTACCCCCTACCCCCCACTCGCCCGTTGAGCTACGGCCATTCCCGCCTCGCCTCTCTGCAGAGCTCCAGCTTCCGCACCAGCACGCTCTGCAGCTCTTGGCTCTGCTCCAGCTCCTGACACCCGGAGCTAACATCGGGACCACCCTGCCTGCAGGCGTGCCCTCCCGGCAAAAGATGGGGCCCCTGGGTCATACCGTGGATGGTTGCGAAATCCAGTTCGCACCACCTAAGAAACCCTGGCATGAGGATTCCACCGGAAGTACCAACAAAAATGGTTGTCTATGGTTTCAAAGTGGTGTAGGAGTTCGATCCACAGCAGGCGTGTCCTCCTGGAAAAAGATGGGGGTCCCTGGCAAATGGAATCACACCCAAACCAAACCTCCAAAAACCACCACATGTTGATGTCATGTTAACACCCATCTAAAGCAAACATCCAAAAACCACCACATGTCGATGCCCTTCTTGCCATAGATGGTTTTCCCTGGTCCCCCTTTGGGCAAAGAAAAATGGAGCGCATAGGTGTCCTTTTGCTATAGACCGGCGTTTGCCTGATAAATCGAATTGCACCAATCTAAAACAGTGCCATCTATCTATGTGTTTCCCTGGTAAATGGAAGGAAAGCTATCTAAAAAAGTGGAAGCTATATGTTTCAAACCAAACTAAGCGATCAAAAGGACACCTATGCCTGTGGTGTTTGCCTTATCTCAAGAAAGGTTCACCGGTTTCAAAACGGATTTCATAAGCCACTACACGTCAAGCTTCGCGCCCATCTCATTCATTCCGATTTCCTTGCGGCCTGGGTTCCGAATGCACAGGCTGTGAGCGTTTAGATAGGGGACGAAGAGGTGTGTTCTCTCTTTCTCTGTCTACTGAAAAATTGTTGGCGTGGTCAACGCCAGACTGGCGATACAGCCACAGAGTGACAAGGGAATATACAGGGGTGAATGAGGCCACATGTTGACCGATAGAGCTCAACGAGGCTTCATGAGGTTCAGCAATGACGAGAAGCATCATAAGGTTTCATATGCATCAACTACACAAAGTAAGCCAGCTTAGGATCACCCAGATTTGCAAGGCGCGAAAGAAGGTCGCTGCGGAGCGAAAGGGATGGGCAAAGCATGGTCGCAAAAAAAGGGTTCTCTTGAAAAGAAAAAAAGAAACGGGTTCTTCATATTGAGGGCTAGGGCGAAGGCTAGTCAATCTGAGTCACCAGGCTCAGGTCAATGAGGCGCTTCACTCGCCAGTTCTCTGTGCTCAGCCCGTCTGCCGCGTAAACAAACACCCTGGCATACGACATCATGTGGCTGACTACGAACAAGATGTGTCTACTGCGTGATGCATGATGTGGATTGCTGATGCAGGCTCCAGAAAAAGATCCTAATAACAAAACACGGGAAAAAGGCTGTTGCAGCCTTTGGCTACATGCGGGCTTAATGGGCAAGTAATGTAGGGTGGTCGGCTCCCAGTTTTGCAGGGGCGGGTTGCTACTTGATGGTTGAAAGCTGCTATTTGTGGGAGGTGATTTGACTTTGACCCCGTATCTTAGGCCTGCACCCAAACAAAGTCTACCTCTAGGCAGAGTCATACCGTCGCGCTTGGCATGACTTGGCACGTCACATGTCACGGCTCGTAGGTTGGTGTAGTTCTTGTGGTGGCTTTTTTGTTGTTTGGGGGGGGGGGGGTATCGGGTATCGCAACCCGTTAAGAACACAAAAATAAGGACACCACTGGAAGAAAAGTCTGCGGTTACAAACACTGGCAGTTGCTGATGTTGGTGATGCTGAGGTAGGCCTGATGAGGATACGGAAAGCCACAGCGACGAAAGCCAGCAAACGCCGCAACAAGCCAAGCAGAAAAAGAACTGAACAAAACTGAACCGACATGGCCTTCCCTTGTAAAGGGACCCATCCCCGCCAACCCCCCCCCTCCCCCTTTCTGAGCAAAAAATGAACACGGCGCTCCTGTTTGCTCTCCTCCAAGTCTTCCTGCACCGCTGCAAGCCTCGTTTGACAAGTTTCGGGGCTGGGCCTTCTCAAAAGCTGAAGGTATCCTTTTGGCTCACGAAAATGGGCACGTCTTTCGAGTTGCCCCGTGCTTGGCGGACTTAAAAGGAAACCAAAAGGACCTCGTTGCAAAATGTCTGGGGGTCCAACCTTTACAAAGACACACGCAAATGGAAAAGGAGTGCCGAAAAAGGGTGCCCGCTTAATTCCATGTTGCGTTGTCCTTAAAAGGGAGGAATACACGGATGTCGTGCTTGAAGCAAAAAACACCAGACAATTCTCCTCTCAAACTCAAACTACGCTTTGGCTGGATGCAAACCAAGTTTTGCAGGCGGACTTCCATGTCCTCTTGTCGGTGCGCCAGTGGCTGTTCAAGCCAGGAAACAAAATACCGTTCAACCAGAACGCGGCCTGAAGATCAATTACAGCCACAAAGGGGCAACACTGGGACGCAAGCCCTGTGCATCTGCACATCACCACGTTGGCTCGCAAGACAAACACACCTTCAGCAGAACTCGGCGTCTGGCATGCCCCTACTGCGCCACAGCTGGGCCCGAACAAGCTGTCATCGCTCGGCTGGAAAGCACGAATGCCCACCAGATCCAAGCGCGAAATCGTTCCCCGCGCCCACAATGATAAAGCCCGGGAGGTGTTTATCCCTTGATAGGGGGGACGAGACCCATTTCAGCCAAAGTCCGTCCGGATGACGTTTTGGGAAGTCGCACCGATTAATGAGGTTCTGCTCCTCCCGCTGCCTCTGAGAGGTGCAGAAGCTGATAGGGATCAACCTATCGATTGTCCATGACATCGGGCAGTGAGCCGACCGAGTCCCGGCTTTAGGAGCTTGAAAAGACTACAGGCTATTCCTTTTAAGTGGGTCCAAGCAATTGACCCCGGCTCCCCAAGCCGCTCAAGAAGTTGCTCTTGTCTAAATAGTAGTCAGTAATACAAATCCTGAGAGCAGCACAATCAGCTTTGTTCGCCGAAACTTCAGGCTGTGGCTGAGCTGAGGCTGCCACTCTTTGGCCGTGAGATCGCGTGCGACGGTCAAGCTGTCGATCTCTTGCCTAGAAATATCCGGGAAGAAACTGCACACGAGAGCCTGGAAACGTTGATGACACATCATATTTGCCAGCTGGGACCAACTTCTCAGTTCGGGTCAATGCTCTGACGAGCTTTTTCCAAGCGCAGCAGAAGAAGAGGAAGTAAGAGAGGAGGAAGAAGAAGAACAAGAAAGATGAAAGCAGAGAAAACCAAAGGGAAACCGTGGAAGAAAATTGAAGAAAGGATACAAAAGGGACAATCCACCGACCTCTTTGCTAGACCCGGGCACGGTCAAGGCAAAGGCGTACAGCATGTGCATCACGGTTGGCTGGGGCAGTGCGAGGGGGGATGCAACGGAAACTGTTCGGCTGCAAGGCCTAAGGCAACTCTCCGGCTAACCTTGACTATGGTTCCCTTAACCTGTGCTGACCTGAAGTGACATTTCGGCCAACTAAATTAACGCCCAAGCCTAACTAACTGTTCGGGTTGACCTCACCAACGACCGACAACAGCAAGCGCTTCCACTAAACTAAGCAACTCTGCGGGTATGCTGAACGAATGTTTCGGCTGACCTTGACTATCTTTCGGCTAAACTCGATCATGCTTCTGGCCAGCCTTATTGTACGTAGTCATAGACTAACGTTTCTGGCAAACCAAACATTCTGGCTAGCCTGAAGGAATGTGTTGGCTAACTTTGTCTGTTTCGATTAGCCTTAGCCAGCTTGTCAAAAGAAAGAAAAAGAAAAACTACGGAAAGACTAACAGACGACCAAGACTACGGAACAAGCCTAGTCTTCCCATACAGGAGTGGAAGTACTGAAAAGCAAAGCCAAGGCGAGACGGGCCAAGGGAAAGGCTCTAAAGACTGGAAAACTAAGTCTACAAGACAGGAGTATTATCTAAATACTAATTACAGGAGACAAGACGGAAATAACTGACAGCCTAGAAGATGTGAAGACTTTGTAAAACAACGGGAAAACTACAAGACTATAGAAGGACTATGGGAAAGCTCATGAGGCGCGGTCTGGATGTTGCCCAGCCGAACCCCTGATACATGTTCAAAAAGGCTTGGTTTTGGAGCCCCCCTTCCAGAAGCAAACAAAAAAGAAAAGAACAAACCCTACGTAGTGAAGACGTGTTTATCCAAGAAAGCTCAAGAAAAAGAGGGAAAAAACAAGAACGACAAACACACCCATGTCTTTGAAAGGCTTTTACCTTTCGCCCCTAACCCCGAATCCTTCAGGCTCTACGAAAAGTCGCCCCCGAATCCGCCTCTTGTTCAGCTCGCGCTCCCGAAGCTTCAAGTTGGCTTCCCGCAGACCTTGAGTTGTGTGAGCCGATGGATTTGGGCCTGGGGGCCTGGGGCCTTCGAAGGGAGCTACTTTGGGCTCCCACCCCCTCCCCTCCCTCAGTCACGTGCAACGCATCGGTTCTCTTCACGGAGAAAAAACGGCCTGTTGGCCAGTGGGACCACGAAGAACTCCTGCTGATTTGAGGCGCAGCTCAAGAAATACGCCCACATTGGGCTTCGTACTCCCTCACCGAATGGGCGAAACTGCCCAAAGCCACCGCCAGACTTGGGCTCCTTTGCTAAGGGCTTATTCTCAAGATATGGGTGAGTCTCTAAACCTTTTTGGTGAGTTTTAAGGGACAACCAAGCGGAAGACAACCAATTGGGGTCCCCTTTAAAAAAAAAAGGACACACCCGTATGTCCGCCCCGCTCAAATAAGCCCTCATAGGCCGTAACAGCCTTACCGGCGCACGAACTCTTCTTCCTGGGGGGGGAAGGAGCTGATTTGAAACCTGTGAGCTTGCCGTTCAGCGGCCTGCGGGAGAACTCCATCAATCCAACCGGTCTTTTTCGCATGGACTGCGTGTCCCCTAGATGGTGCAAAAGTTGCCATGCCCGTGAAACAAGGGCTAAAACAACTAGGTGTCGCACCTAGCTGTGGCGAAGAGCAAGTCCAAACACCCTTTGGCCTGTTGATTAAGTCTTCTCAGCTGGAATGGTGTCCCACAATTCAAAAAACGTTGTTAAACGTCCTGTTAGCGTGGTCGAGATGATGAGTAGGAGTTTAAGCTCAGGAGTGTTTGCTGCCCCCAAGGCTCCAGCGTGGTGACCGATGATGATGATGATGATGATGATGATGATGATGATGATGATGATGATGATGATGCTGCTGCTGCTGCTGATGATGATGATGATGATGATGGTGATGCTGATGCTGCTGCGGCTGCTGCTGCTGCTGCTCCTGCTGCCAGTAAGGCTGATGCTGATGATCATCAGCATGCGTATGATGAGGATGCTGCTGGTGCTGCAGATGCTGAAAGCTTATGCAACGTGGATAATGCAAATGATGATGTTGAGGCCCCTGGATGATGCTATTGATGCTGATGATGCTGATGATGCTGTTGAGACTAGTGATGACAATGCTGGTAATGCTGATGATGTTGATGAGACTGAAACCCACAGGTCCGAAAACAGCAGGAACTAGCCAAGGCCTCCCTCTCGGGCCCCCGGCGCACGTGCTCCTCTCGCAGTGCCAGCAGTGCCGCCCGCGCCCCATCGTGCTGGCTGGCCTCGGTGGAGGAAAATGAGAAATGAAACCAACTGCAGATCAAAAGCTGGAAACTAGAATTAAAGAGACGAAGTTGACTGGTACCTTTGAAACTGTGCTGTTGCCATGCATTGCATTACATCAAATTACATTATAGTACATCACGTTACATTACATTACATTACATTACATTACATTACATTACATTACATTACATTACATTACATTACATTACATTACATTACATTACATTACATTATAAAACATTACGTCACACTACGTCACACTAAATCACATTACAGTACATTACTGACCAAGTGAGAAACAAAAAAAAGTGATGTGCCCCAGCCTCAAATCACAAACTGGATGGACAAGTTCGGAGCTTGGACTCAAAAGCTTGGTTTGTCCTGTGCGAAGCATTGGAAACCGAAGGACATGCTGCGGACCTGACAATTCAGCAGGCCCCAAACCTGCCAAACCAATGCCTGCAAAGACCCTTCCTCCCACTAACTTGTGGGAAGGTACCGGAAGATGATTCTCTTGAAGGGATAGGGGGTTACCCATATGCAGACTTTGCAAATCCTGTTGAAAGGCACAGGGCCTCGGAGCCCTTCGCACAGGGTTGCAAGAAAGCGCTCCCGCGTAGGAGAGAAGAGCAGTGTACCGAGTGATTGACCCGAAAGGAGCCCCAACGATGTCCACACTAGAGGGTTAGCCAATCCTCCATGTTCCCTACATGACTCAAAAGGCGTCCAGAAACAGCACTCCACGTCTCGCCTCACGACGACTCTGCGTCCGTCTTCATTGCCACTCCCATGGGCGCCCTGCTGGCTTCTCAGCCTCAAAAGCTGAGCATTTTCTGCAAGCGATACAAACGGTCTACTGCTTGAGCACCAAATGGGTGTGGATGGGTTTGGGTCAATAAAATCAGTGCCCAAATGGAACCCTGGTAACTGTTCTTAATAATTCTTAGAAAGCATCGCGGCACCTTCCATGCCGACAGCTTGACTAACCAAAGAGCAGGTTAAAGAACTTGCTCAGAGAACTTGCTTTTCAATCTTGCTCGGAGAAATTTGCTGAGAACAACCTGCTCGGAAAACTTGCTGAGCAAAACTTGCTGAGCAAAACTTGCTCACAGAAACTTGCTCAAAGAACTCGTCTGGAGAAGTTGCTCAGACAATCTTGCTCAGCAAGACTTGCTCAGAAACACTTGTTCAGCAAACCTTTCTCAGAGAACTTGTTTAGAGAGCTTTTTCAGCAACACTTGCTCAGAGAACTGGCTCAGCGAGACTTGCTTGAAGAAACTTGCTCAAAGAACTTGCTCAAGGAATTGGTTTGGGAAACTTGCTCAAAGAACTTGTTCAGCGAAACGATTTTCTACCTAAACTCAGCTTTCTAAGTGGGCGGGGTGCGACCGTCGTCACTGCTCGGACTTGCAACCCTTGCGTGGTCGAGTCTTGCTTACTAGTTTTGAGCAGCCCGCACAACCCTCTGCATGGATCAGCGAGATGGATGCGAAAAAACTGCGGACTTTTGGTACTTGTCGATGCTGGCGGGTGAGCCTTGGGAAGTTGTCTCGCGGTTCGCGCGCGCGTGCTCTATCAGCGGGCTCCAGCTTCGACTCCCCACTTGTCCGCGGGCAGGCCTTGCAAGCTGAAGGACGAAAGTAGGCGCGAAGTACGTTCCCGCAGCTCCAGCTCCAAAACCACAACTGCTGAGTGCAAAAGGAGCGCAGCGCATTGAGCAAGCCGCGCAGAAACTGGCAGAAAGAACTTGCGCAGAGCAACTTGCACAGAGCGACTTGCGCAGGGCAACTTGCACAGAGCAACTTGCACGGAGCAACCTCGTCAGAGACACTTGAACAGAGTACACATTGTGAGCGGATCGTAGGGCATGTTCTGCGGGGCGTGTGCATGCATGAAACATCCTGGTGGGGGGGCGGGGGGAGGGGTGCTAAATGATTCCCCCAACACATTGGGAACAATGCTTTCGGGCCAATCGTCCTCTAGTTTTGAGAGGACTCTTTCTAAGGTTGGTTTAAAGGGAAACCAAAAGAAAACCGATCATTGTATGGGTCCAAATAGCCAAACACAAATATAGTGTTTCATCATTCGTGAAAAGAAAGACTGTGATGCCCGAGGTATTTCCCTGAGCCACGCGGGAAGTCGCAAGATGGACCGTGGCCGAGGTTTTTGGTAAGACCAAAACAGGAATTCAGAGATTCCCCGCAAACCTCACTGAATCCCCCGCTTTGATCTTGGACAGTCCAAGGGCTTGCATCAGCCATCTCCCACAGCTGACTAGGTGAAGCCTGAAAACATGGGACAGTGGACGGTAGTGTCGTCTTCGAAACCGAAAGTCAGCAACACAACTTGTTTCATCAAGCTCAGCACATTGTTGACAACACGAAGCAAAGTGATAGCTCCACCACATAATTTGTGAGGTCTCTGAACCAGGAAACAGCCGTTGTTGTGAAGCTGAAGCCGCGACGGTCTCGCTGTCTCTGCTTGCTGCCAAAGGCAGCCGCGTCCCCACCCCGGTTGTGGGAACGGGGGCGTCGCAGTTCTTTTGGAGGCCCCTTTCGCCCATTAAGGGGCGCGGGGGCACCCGTGCGCGGGGCACAACCTCCCCGGCGCGTGGTGCACCCGTTGGTGCACCGAGGTCCGCTGACACCTCCGCCAGGACCAATTCACCTTCACTTCGACCATCGAGGAGTGGTCGAAATGCATTGCTAGAGCTCCAGCATCTTGGCCTGGCTGAGGTTCACGCTCGGCATCTAGATCTAAATGGTGTCCGATGCCAGCTCCACCATCTCATAGTCGCCAAAATGGGCCCCGGTGCCATTTGGGCTCATCTTCCTGACATATAACACTTTATAACACCCCAAGACTGGGAGACGCGAGATTTTCCTGAACCACCATTTCTGCACACCCACCAACTTCCCCCGGCCGGCCACTCGCCGAAGCTGAGGCACCAAGCCGCGAGCTGCGGCGGGCTTAAGCCCGGGGAGCCTGGCTCCACACCGAGGCTGGGTGGTGGGAATGCGCCGAGTTTGGGGATGGGGATCCCTTTAAAGGAAACCCTCGGGGATGGTTTATGGAGGTCAGTTCAACTCATTGCCCGCTGAGAACCAGCGGTGTCTTTTTTGGGGGGGATCCCCTCAAAACAGACATAGCCGGTGAGATCCCAGCATTTGCAGAAGCAGGATTTCACCCAAACTCATACAGGTCCAGACATTTCCCACCATGACATGTGCTCGCTTTGAAGAAATGGGCCTGTTCCTAGAACTTGGCTTCGAGCCCGCTGGTTCGGAGGCTTTCAGGTTCCCACTTTCCCAGAAGGGCTTCAAACCCCCGCCAATCCAAGGCAACCGACAGTGACCTGATATGAACTCTGAGGTGGTCTTAGCCCCTACCTCTGCCTTCATTGCCTTGGCTCTAAGGTCTACACAAACCGGACGCCATGACTCATTCACTGGTCCTCCGACTGGCAATTGCACAGTGACAGGGATGCTCCTGGGCCCCCTGCCCCAAATCCCACAGCCAGCGCAGGCAGAGCGCAGTGTGTTTGTGTGTTGTTTGTCTGGTTGTCGCGTCTACCATTGGGCCGTAGAACGTGTCAAGCAGCAACAGCGGCAGCGGCAGCAGCGGCGGCAGCAGCATTTGTTGCACTGGCTGTTCTCAATTCAGCCACGGATTAGCTGAGAAAAACATCCTCAGCAAGGCGTTGCCATCGAACAGTAACCCTGAAATGTGTCAGATGCCGCAAATGGTGGGCTCACCTGGAGCCAATCCGAGTGCGAGCCTCTCGAGGCGGGCGGCGGCGTCACCATGGTCGGATCCTCCTGAAAGGTCAAATTCGAAAGTTGTTCAAGACTTGGGAAATCCGGGAAAACTGAGTCACAATCAAAACCTGGTATTAAAATGGTCCACCCAAACCAATGTAAAGAATCAAAAAGGTGGCTGCACCCAGGTATGGTTGGGATTATCTCTTACTACCCTTAATCTACCCTATTTTCTTTTGTGGCTCACCTGGTAATCCTTGATTTCTTTACCAGTAATCCTGAGGTGAGTGTACCTTCATTTTCCCCGCATGGGGTCTGTTTTTTGGAGTTGGTACCCTTCTTGGTGGTTTTTAAAGGGAACCAACCTTAAACAAGACATCCCAATTGGTCTTTTTGCACCGCCCTAAGTCATCCCCCAAACAGCGGCCCCGCCTTCATCATCGATAGAAACGTTCGGTCAAGCCTTCCCTTACGCCTTAGAACAAAACGAACCTTTTGAGCACCATGTTGCCGAAACGGGAAAAAAACAAACCAGAACCTTCATTCTCCACTGCAAGGTGGAACTCCCAAGCATGGGAATCACACCCGATGAGCCGTGCCTCAAGCGGGCTCGAGGTGGGGCGTGTAGCAAACCACTCCGCGTGCTTTGGGCAGCCCTTAGAGATCATTGGCTCACATGGCGATCCGCCAGGCAGGGGTTGGTCATCCCTTATGCAATCGATGATGATCGATCTGCACAAAGTGAGGCGATCACTGAAACCGGAATGTCGCCAGGGTCGGAATTTCGCACCATCTCCCAACAGATTCTAGACTCCTTTGATCCCAATTCCACGTCCATGTTTCCAAAACAAAAAAAGAGCGGGCGGTTCCAGCAGCTCGCGGGCGTTTGCAGGCTCGTGACCAAACACACAAGCAAATCCAGCAATTCACTTTCTGCAAAGGCGGGTCCCTTCTTTTTCAAGTTGCTTTTAAGCTGCTCTCGGATCCTGGGGGGGTTTCCCTCTGGATCTTTGCTCAACGAATGCACGCCACGCACACCCTACAACCATAAAAATGTCTGATAAAAAATACCCAACAATGCAACAACACCCTACAATCCTACACCTACACCCAACAATGCCACAAAATGTCTGATAAAAGGTCGTTGCTCCTCGCTCGTGTCACCCCCCGTCTTCGCAGGACCATTTGTCGATGCCCGGCCCTGCTGTCCTCTCCAGCCTCCCAAGGCTTGGGCGCAATCGGGGAGAGTTCCAAAAAAGTGCCTGACTCAACATATGAGTCTGGCTTTCTTGGGAGACCCCCCAAAATGACTATGGTCCTTTTGGTTTTAAAAAAAAAAAAAGTACCCAAAAAGACAGACATGCCCATATGAGCTTGCGAGCTTCCTTGTGATGTCCAACTTGGAAAAGGACTTCTTGCCAGGTTTCGCTTGCCGGATGGACGCCCAGCGAAGAGAAGTCGAACCCCCGAGTGAAGTGACACCTCTTGGGGTAAACTGGGGAGTGGCACTTCAAAAACCAGCCGAGCAATTTGGGCCAGATTCTCGGCCCAAAAGGCGAGCGGCTTTCGGCGCTCACGTGCTTTCGGCGCTCACGTGGTTCTCTGTTGGCACCGGGCTTGCAACCATGATATCAGTTCCTGGAGAAAATGAAGCCAGGGCCCAACAAATCCTGGTGTGTGTTATATAGCAAAACTATGCTTTGCTATCCCGCCCAAAAAATGGGACAGAACTAAAAACAACTAAAAACACCAAGGACAGTGGTCTGGGCCATATGTGCCCATAGAGTTCACGTTCCCAAAGAGGCACATTAAAGACCGTGTCACGCCCCAGTTCCTCTCAAGGTCGAGCACTGAAATTGGCCTCACCGGCGACCGGATCCAAATGCTCAAAATTACCCATGGCAGTGTAGTGCATTCCAACATCTGGGGCTGTCGCAAGCTCGCGCATTCCATTGCCTATGGCTAGCCGCGAAAGATCACTTACCCCAACCTTCGGCCACTCCGCCTCGACCAGATCACTCAGCTGCACAAAGCCCTTTGGAACGATGGGCAGCCAGCCTCGCGCGGGAAGAACCGCATGTGGCGGTACGGTCAAACGTAGCTGTACATACCGGATTGGGTTGTTGGTCATTGCCAGGAAGTTGACGGTGCAATTCTGACATGGCGTTTCATGGAGTGGCTTGGTGATACCTCTGATTGCCAGATACCTGATTTGTTGGGTGGGAGGTTGTGGGCTGAACATCCGACCATGGCTCATGCGAAGTGTCTGGGAAACAGGAAAAGCCCAAGAGGTCCTGAGCTGCACGGAATTAACCCTCACCAACCCTCTTGTCCACCCTGCCACATCAGGAGCGCACAAATGCAGCAGTGGCAAGAAAAGGCGCCGATAGAGAAAAGCCTTTGCTGACATGAGAGGGAGAGAACGCTTGTTCTGCTCACTCGCGATGTTACCATTGCACCATGGCTTGCTGGACAATGCGTCGGTACGTGCCCACTATTCAGCGAGCAAAGAGCAACATTGATTTGGCTACTTGAAGCAAGACACGACACCTCCGATCTAAGGATTCCTGTTTGGCATGCCATCTCGATGAGCGACAGCCACCAACTCGCAAAGTCCACCTTGCTACCCCCAATCTTCCGTAGGTCTTTGAATCTTTCAGGGGATGCTTCAGTCCTTTCCTGCTCGACCCTGGCCTCTAAGGGAAAACAACAAGAAGGTCCTTCACTAGTCAAGGTGGTTCTTCACGACCTCTCCCCAACCCTCCCCCCCCCCCACCCCATCCCGCCGCCACGCTCTCCCGGCCGCGCCTTCCACGGGATGCTCCGCCCAGGAGGCCTGCGTCACCTGCCAGCCCCGCGGCAGCAGGTCGATGCGGTACCCCATGCTGCTGGGCGCCGTCCGCCAGGCGGTGGAGCTCGTGGTGACCTTGTTTTAGAAGAAGCGGACCCGTAGACATGGATGTACAATTTAATATGATATAATATAATATAATACAATGTGATATAATACAATGTGATATAATATGATATAATAAAATATAATATAATATAATATAATATAATATAATATAATATAATATAATGTAATGTAATAATGTAATATAATATAATGTAATATAATATAATATAATATAACATAACATAATATAATAAAATATAACATATATATAGAGAGAGAGAGAGAGAGATGTACACGCGGGGTGAGCCAAACCCAACCTTATTCTCGTGTTTTTTATGCACAAAACTTCCCGAGCCAGCTTAATTTGCCTGAGCACAAGCTTCGCAGGGTAGTTCCTCTTGTCCCTGGTTCTTTCCTCATTCAATCCACATGTGCATATGCTGCATATGTAGAATATATATATATACATATATACATATATATATATATATATGTATATAAATATACACTGTACACATACATAGGCATATGCATGTGTGTGTGTATGACACATTCATCCGTCCATCCATCCATCCATCCATCCATCCATCCATCCATCCATCCATCCATCCATCCATCCATCCATCCATCCATCCATCCATCCATCCATCCATCCATCCATCCATCCATCCATCCATCCATCCATCCATCCATCCATCCATCCATCCATCCATCCATCCATCCATCCATCCATCCATCCATCCATCCATCCATCCATCCATCCATCCATCCATCCATCCATCCATCCATCCATCCATCCATCCATCCATCCATCCATCCATCCATCCATCCATCCCATCCATCCATCCATCCATCCATCCATCCATCCATCCATCCATCCATCCATCCATCCATCCATCCATCCATCCATCCATCCATCCATCCATCCATCCATCCATGCATGCATCCATCTCTCTCCCTCCCTCCCTCCATCCATCCATCCATCTATCCATCCCTCCGTCCATCATCCATCCATCCATCCCTCCCTCCCTTCCTCCCTCCATCCATCCATCCATCCCTCCCTCCCTCCCTCCATCCATCCCTCCATCCATCCATCCATCCATCCATCCATCCATGCATCCATCCATCCATCCATCCATCCATCCATCCATCATGCATCGAGTTGGACCCTCAACTTTGAGATTGCCGCACCACGTCAAGCAGAATGTAAACACCCTCTGCATGGATGCAAACAAGACTGACCAGCATTTGCGTCAGGACGAAAAAGCATGTCAACTGCCCCAGGGGAACGATTGTACCCAGTCAGCCCCCTCAAACGGATCAAATCCCACTGGAACCGCGCGTTGGCGCTCTGACTCGTGAACCGCCCCACGTCCGCTTGGCCCAGGATCAGTCGTCAACTCACTGGGCGTCCCCGCCCACTGCCGCGCTTGGCTGGGCGAGGCCTTTCGGCGCTCGGAACCAGGCGACTGGCTCAGGTCCTTTTGGTATCCTCGCTTAGTTTCGCGGTCTTCAGACAAGAGGCCCAGACCAAACAAGACCAGGCCTGCCTCGGTCCGTGGTCTGGTGCGTCGCGGGCGAACATTAACTGCCAAAAAAGATTTGCTGTCATTCACCAACCTTCTCACAGCAGAGCCCGGCGGGGGACCTTCAGTCTCCCTAACTCAAGTGCCTTCCAGTCTTATCAGTCTACCATGGAAAGAAAGAAACAGAAACCCTTTGCAAGGCAGAGTTCTGCATTGCAAGTCAATGGTTGGCCGCGGCCTGCTCGGGTTGTTCGAACGGTTTGTTTGGAAGTAAAGCTGTGTTGCGCCTGTCTTCTTGGTTATGCACCTTCCACTTCCGGCGTTGGGTAGCGGGGTCCGGACGCAGCAGCTTTGGCAGGGTTCTCGCTCAGGGGTAAGCTCCGAGTTCGGCTCGCGGCGTCTCTGTGCGGTTTTGACTGAGGTCTCTGCGAGGTTGAAGCAGGTGCGCGGCTGTCCGCAGGACGCTCATCCAACGAAACCTTCAACGTCCTGCTCCCTGCGCGACCGGCAGCCCGGGCTCTGCGCTGGCGCGGGCTTTTTGGCATTTTGTGAAAGGATTGACGCCACGGTAGCGTGGTGGGCGCGCCTTCACTGAAATACACTGTACCGTCCCCACAAGTTTCTGAAGATGATCCGGTCAACGTCCACGCCAGTTCCCTCTTTCCCTGGGCAAAATGGAGCCCATGACCATTTGATACATGGGTTCCCAGCCAATCTAAACCTGTGGAACCCATCGATGTCTACCCAAACTCTCCACTCTAAAGGCCGCCTATGGAGTCCATTTTCAGTTTTGCACGTGCGGTCGTAGGCTTTTCAAGGCAATCCTTAAAAAATAGAGTCGATGAAAAACGTTGCAACCAACAAGTGCGGAAAAATTACCTGTCGCAACATGGAGAAGTTTGTTCCTGCACATGACAGGGCGGGGGGTGGGGCATGGAAGGACAAAACCACGTTTTGGACATGGGGATCCTCTAAGGCAACGAGGAGAATAGCGTGTGGGTGTAATATGTACCATTGACAAAATGGCAGTTTCCCATGTGCAACCATTTCATTGTTTTGGCACCCACGATTGAACACCCTGCCAATCGTGAAAGTGTCTCAAAATAATACCTGGCTTGAGGGGATGGTTGGAAAACTGTTTGCCCCCTCCCCCCCCACCCCGAACGGTATAGGATACCTCTTGGTATGCCAAAGGTGTCCCTGGTTATGGCCAAACTGCGCGATACATAGGGCCCCGGCTTTAATAGTTCTGTTTTCATGGGACACCAAAAAGAAAGGATTCGATCACCACTGCTTTGTCGGCTCCATCTTGACACTGTCTAGGCACAGCGCGATTGTACTTCCTCAATCTCATTGGGTTGCAAATCCCCAAGGAGCGCTGCAAATCATGCTGAAAGGGATCCTCGCAACTGATTTAACCTGATTGGGGGGCCCTAAATTGGGTCGAAAAACTACTTGAATAGTTGCTACAAACCCTGGAACTCTTTGGCAGAAGTCGCTGAATCGGGTCTCTTCCCAACTGTCGGTATGTTAGGAAACTGCACAGGCTTGTTGCAGCCGCTGAATACCGGGGCATGACCAACCGCACAACCAAAAGCAAAACTGCACAGTCTTTCCAAAAAAGAAGAAAGGAACAAAACCAAAATCAAAAAGCGAGTGCGTGAGGAAACACCAAAACAAAACACACAAAAAAAAAAAAGAAAGAGAAAACACCATCAAAAAAAGATTGAGTCAAAGGCCCACTCAGGCACCCGGAGGTCACCTGGGCGACCCGGCCACCTCCCGCTTGGGCTCCGCCGCCGCCCGCTGGTCGAAGAAGCTGCTGGGGGCGCTGAGCCTTCGGGTCCTCAGAGTCGAATCTACCAGAAAGAAAGAAGCCGAGCTTTCCAGCCCTGCAAAGGTTGGACTGCTGGAGCCCTCAAAAACGGCGGTTTTCCTTTCAGAGGTGTAAAAAAGACTCTTCAGACGTCTTTGTACTCCTCGCCTCACAAAAAAAAGCCGAGAAAGACATGAGCAGTTGATAAACATTGAATACGATCCAGGGAAAAGTCGAGCCTCCATGATTTGTGCTCTCGCCAGAGGCAAAGGAGACAACGCCTCACCCATGGGGCAACTGGATCTGCCTGCACTAGTTGTTTTTGTGGCTTTTATTTGGCCGACACTTTTCGGAAGCCAAAAGCCATTTCTGGCGAAATCTGTAGACTCTTCTGGACACAAGGACTTCGAGGTTCGACCCCCATCCCAGCCGTCTGGGGCACCTGAATGTGATGCGCCAAGAACTGCACCACAAAGGGAAGAAATACAAAAGGTCCCAAAAAATAACCTGTCGCCAAACGAAAAGGAAACTCCTTAAAGACCCCTAGCCCGATCGGCAGGGCCATAGTCGTTCAAGACATAAACTAACAGTTCAGTTCAAACGGGGTTTCATAGATGGCTTCCTATGTTCACCTAGACTTACGGAAGCTTGAAAGTACGTTTGACTCAAGAGTCCTGGGCCACCCCTTGAACATCGAGGTCCGGCCTCCTCTCCACTGGTCGCGGGGAAGCAGCCGCGGCGCCGGTCTCAGAATGGCGCGGGTCTGGGCAAGAAGTGGGAGACTTGCGACAAACACGTCGCCCGGGTGGACATTCTGTCCAGCTCCTTAAAGGAGACATCCCAAAAAACCCACCTGAAAAAAATCCCCGCTGGCAACGGTGAATCCTTGGCCAGGCCCCAGGCTCGCACACGACTCTCCATGCCTGGAAGCAAGGGAGGGTTGATTCAATTGATCGTCTGAATGGTGGGATACCTGGGTATAATGAGGCTTCAAAGCTGTTTCTTTGAAGTCTCAAAAAAGGGTCCACAACCATCGGTCTCCCGAGAGGTGAAGCGAGCAACAGCCCTGGCTGCCTGAACGGATGGTTCAACAGTAATTCCGCAGGCGCTTGTGCAAGAAGAAGCTGCAATTGCATCCTTTCCGCACCCCCTAAGGCCTGGTGGAAACCCTGCATCAGTACATTGCTTGATGGACAATCGTACACTCTGGGTGATTGAAGGCCTCCAATCCTAATACAATAATCAACTACAGTTCAACACAAGTGACTATGGCTAACTGGCTCTGCACGCCTCTTCAACACTGCATTGGAGCACGAGTACACGGAATGTGTTTTCCTTGCTACGCAAAAAGATGCCGTGTGCACGCTGGGTTTCCCCAGCACACACCAGCATGTATGAAGCAGAAGAAAACACCTGCTGAAGATGTTGCACAGAAGTATGACAGCAAATGATATGGGAGCGACCCAAAAGTGAATGCCAACAACACTGTTTCTTTCCAATCAAACAAAAAGTCCCAAATGCAAATGACACCTCGAAAAGCCAAAGGTTGAGGTGTCAAGGGGTTAACTCTTTGCAGCCACAATGAACAGAACCAAAGCTGTCAAAACTACGCAACATACCCTCCTTCAGGCAATCATGGAAGCTGTCAGAACCCTTTTGGAACACTTAGTTCCGGTTACGAAAGTTTTCTGGGAGTTTCATGTTGGTCTGAGGGAGCGTACCTAGCAAAAACGCAGGGCTCCATGGTTGCATCCCAGCCTCGAAGTCTTCGAGCGCAAATGGACCGAATCGGATGGAGAACTCGTCTCGAGCCAATCAGACCGCGCCCCGGCGCTGCGATGAAACGCCCATCCCTTTTGTTTTTTTCGGGGTATCTTCTGTTGTTCAAATGCAATTGAAGGCTACGACCTGAGAAGGGGACAATCATGAACCCCCCCCCCCCGGCCGCAGTGCAGCCCGCCGAGGCGAAGGAAAGTCATTCCAAAGGAGCTGCCGAACTCCATGCAAACAAGCGCATTGGGGCCCATGGAAGACACGCACGAGCTGCACCGGCTTACCGCTCACTGGTAAAAGCCGTGGGTTTCACACTTGGTCAAAGTTCAGCCCTGGCCAAACACTGTTTTTAGTATTTGCTATCATCATCTTCATCATCATCATCACAATCATCGCCATCACCACCACCACCATCTCAACGTCACCGTCACCGTCACCGTCACCGTCATCATCATCATCATCATCATCATCATCATCATCATCATCATCATCATCATCATCATCATCAAAGGCTTCATAAAGGCTTCATTCATACTCTCCATCATCATCATCATCGTCATCATCAAAGGCTTTATAAAGGCTTCATTCATACTCTCCATCATCATCATCATCATCATCAAAGGCTTTATAAAGGCTTCATTCATACTCTCCATCATCATCATCATCATCATCATCATCATCATCATCATCACCATCAAAGGGTTCATACTTTCCACACTGGTCCTTGCACGGACGGTGGCAGTTTTGCGAAGTGTTGGATGAGAACCCTATTCGCCAATTTTTTTGCGCCGGGCAGCGGTCCGTGTCGAGCACGCGTCTGCACCTAGAACAATGTGGAAAAGCAGGAGGTAATCCACAAAAGGTAGGGTGTGAGACGAGGCATCATCACTCTTCCAAAGGAAACCAGCAAAAAGGAGGGGGAACACGAACCAACACAAGAAACCCAAACACCGACAACCAACCCCCAAAGAAAAACAGAAAAGGAAGAGGATTTCAGCCAAAGGGTGAGAGGCGCCACTCTCACAATAAGCAAAAATCATCCATAGGACGGGGGCCCAAGCAGCAAGCCCATTGCAGAGGCAGTCGGCCAAATCAAGGTAAGGCAAATCGGAATGTCGTCCTTGTACCATTGCAGACCAAAATTTGCAAGCATCGATCACCGAAGCAACCGGCAGCAAGTAAGTACACACCACGGAGAAAGTGGCAACTCCTGTCCGAAGTCGGATATGACGTCGAAGAATCCGAGGACGGTCTCCAATCCATCTCCCAGTTTCTCTTCATTGTCGGTGGAGAAAACACGGCACGCCTGCTCTTGACCGAGGAGCCAACGCATCCACGAAGCGTATACAGGGTTTCCGTTGGAATTTGGTTTTTCTCTCTTTCGTCCCGTCGAAATGAGTGACAATGTACGACAGCTTGTCGACCCACAGTTGCTTTCCCAAAGCATCCATGTCCCCGTCGAATTTGCCCTCAAGCTTGTTCATGTCACCGAGCACCAGGCTGCATTCAGCAAAGAATATTTTCATGATGTTGGGGCGGTCAGCTCCCTTACGGCAGCCTCCGGCAACAACGCAGCGGCCATCCAGTCCCTGGACGACCGAGTCACCGCCGAGCTGGCCTCAAAGCTGGACAGCAGCGCGCTGGCGCCGGCAATTGCGCCTCTAGCCACGGCGGTGGCCACCACAGACGGACAGGTGGCTGCGCACGGAAGCAGCATCGCAGCGCTGCAGAGCTCGCTGACCATGGGTCTCTCCAACAAGGCAGACCAGTCGGCCTTCGACGTGCTGGAGGGCGTGGTGGCCACGAAGAGCACCCTGGACGGCGTGGATCTGAAGCTGTCCAACTACAGCACCACGGCGGCCATGAACGGCTCCATCGCCTTGGCCAACAACGCCACGTGGCCACGGTGGCGGCCAACTACGGCCTCAGACGGTGGTGGACCAGCACTCCCTAGACATACTGGCGAGGATCACGCCGCTGGAGGTCGACACCAAGGTGGCCAACGCTCTCCTGGGCGTCGTCACCGCCGCAGCGCAAGTCGACGCCTCCATCTCGGGGCTGCAGGCCTCCAAGGCGGACGCCAGTGCACTGACTGCTTACGCCCTGCTGTCTGTCTGCCGTCGACACTTCCTCAGAGGTGGACTCTAAGATAGTGGCAGCCCTCTTGGGCGCAGTCACCACGGCAGCCCTGGACGCTGCCCTCCTTGGCAAGGCGGACGCCAGCGCGCTGGCCGCCCTGCTCTCCACGGTGCACGGGTTGGACACGCCGCTGGAGGTAGACACCAAGATAGCAAATGCCCTGCTGGGTCTCGCCACCGAGGCCTTCGTCGCAGCGCAGCTTGCTAGCCGCGACGCCAGCATCACGGCGCTCCAGGGGGCCAAGGCCGACGCGACGCAGCTGGCCTCGTACGCCACGAACGCCGCGCTCTCAGCCAGCAAGACCACGCTCCAGAGCGCCCTCGACGCAATCCTCGCGGAGCTCGCCGCCCTGCAGCTTGACCTGCTGAAGGGCCGCGAGTACAACCGCAACAAGGCCATGGAGGGTTTCGACGAAGTCAACGACCCCCGCATCGCCCGTGCGGTGCACCAGGGCGGCTACGCGGACGTGCTGCTGCGCCCCACCATGGTGGGCATCCTGCGCTGCGGGAAGATGCTGCCGCCGCAGCTGAACCTGGTGATAGAAATTGAATTTGCGGACGCCACAACTGCGCTGTGGTCCGAGAACGCCGGGGCGCACCCGGCGGGGGCCACGCTGAGCACCGACTTCGAGATCCAGAACGTCCGAGTTCTGGCCTCCCAGGTCGTCCTGGACTCTGCGCTGGTAGAGTCCTTCAACCGCGTGCTCCTCTCAGGAAGGTCCCTGGTGTTCAGCTACCCCACGGTGCACACGCAGCAGTCCAGCGTCCCGAACGGAGCGGCGGAACACAACGTCACCGTGGCGCGCGCCTTCACGAAACTCATGGGCGCGTTTGTGACTTTTTGGGACAACGACGCGGGCTCCAAGATCCACTTGCTGGCCAACCCGGGGCAGGACGTGGCCCCCATCGGCGCGGCCAGGCAGGAGGACAGCCTCCTGGAGTCTCAGATGCAGCTGGGCAGCCTGCAGTACCCTCACAACCCCATGAAGGGAGCCTCGGAGCACTTCCACTTCCTCTCCGTCCTTGCGGGCACCTACGACGACACGGTGCGCAACATCGACATCGGCCGCGTGGGCTACCTGCGCCACAGCTTCATTGCCGGCTTTCCCACCGAGCGCGTGCCCAAGATGCCGCTGAGTGGTGTCAGCACCCGCTCGGGCGACCTTGCCCGGTTCACCTTCAAGGGCCTGGACGGCACGGACCTGTTCATCCACCTGGTGGCCTACCAGCTGGTGACGCTCTCCGGCACGGGCGTCTCTGTGCTGGACTAAAAAAAAAAGCCCGCTGTCCTTCTTAGTCGTTTTTGACTAGAGATGACAGCGCCCAAAAATGACAAAAAAAGGCCCGCTGTCCCTCTTAGCCTTTTTTGGCGTTGAGTGACTGCGCCCAAAAAACCAGCAAAAACACGGAAAAATGGACTTGTTCCAGGCCTCTCGGATTAGAGGAAGCCAGAACGGCCTAGTCCGGAATGCTCAGCCGCTCCGCAAGCTCTGCCGTGGCCGCGCGCGCAATCTCGTCGCATAGCGCAGCAGGAACGCTGTAGAGCAGCTCGCGTGGCTGCTGGCTGACACTCTCGTACTGCCCCTCCATCAGCCGAGGCCCCCGCTGCGCGGCGCGGAGGTGCCTGCCGTCCTGCCACGCGCCGCAGCGGCTGCCGGGCCTGCACAGGCCTCGCCTCGGCCTCCAGCGCATGTTGGTCCACAGCCGCGTCTGCTTCCTGTACGGAGTTCCGTACTTGCAGTAGGTCACGTCCACCCAGGGCAGGCGCTCCATGAACGGCCGGGTCTTCAGCAGCCCGGTGGCCGGGTTCTCTATGACCCACATCAAGGGGTCAAAGTGCGCAATGATCTCAAGGGCGCTGAGCACCAGCGCGTCGCCCTCCAGGAGCCGCCGCGGGCGCGTCGTCAGCGCGCGGCTGTATTCCGTGCAGACGGGGCTGGCCCAAACCATGTCGAAGTGCCCTCCGGACGTCGCAGAGGATTGCGGGCTCAAATTTCGACACGATGTCCAGGGAGACGACCTCCCAGCCCGCCGCCTCGAAGGCCCTGCCCACCGACTTGGTGCCGCAGAAAAGCTCCAGGAGTCTCGGCATTTTTAAAGAGCAAGATCACCGCCAGTGCGACGACCAAGAAAACTCGCGCGTTCATCGGACCGGATTTTTTCTCCACGAGATAAAAAGCCGAACTTCGCAACCATGAAGCTTGCACTCGGGCTGGACGTTCAAACCAATGCCAAGGGGGGAAATTCATGGGCTCCCATCAGGGCGCGCTGGTGTGCAAGGTGGACGTGGAGGTGCTGTGGGAGCCCGGCAACTTCCAGGACGACGGGGCCAAGAGGGTGGGAGTGTGCTTTGCGAGCAACACCGACCTGGAGCTGTGGACGGATGGGGTGGAGCAATCGACAACATGATCGCTTTCCGGGGGCCGCCCGCACCGAGCTTGAGAGCCAGCTGCAGCGCGCCGTCAAGGTGAGCAAGGGCAAGCACGTCAAGTGCAAGATTGACCTGGAGCGCTGCCTCTTCTGGGACCCGGCCGGCAACCGCGCGCCGCGCCCCGCGGAGTTCGGAGGCCCGGCACGTGTGGCTGATGGGCAGGCAGTGGGGCGTGCTCTTTGAGGTGCGCCACCTCATGCTGGAGCCCCTGGAGGCGCCGTGCTGCCCGTTCGGCTAGGCCGCCTCCAGCAGCTCGGAGGCCCTTGAGGCGCCCACGTACAGGTGGCGCAGCGTGAGGTGGCATGACTCCAGGCCCAAGCGGACGCGGTTGTGGAGGGTGAGGCCCTGGCAGCTGGCGTAGGTCACTGCGTGGCTCGGCCGGGTGGCCCGCAGCAGCTCCTGGTTCTTCAGCCGCATGCCGTTGTCCAGCCTCACTCCGTCCGGCTCCACTTCTGCCACGGCCACAAAGACTCCCTTGGGTATCTTCCCGCCGGCCCCGATGAGGCGCAGCCCCGGCCACACCCTCATGCTCTGCGGGCTGTTGTGTGTTGCAGTTTGGCAACACCCATTTTGGGTCTCATAACACCCCAAATCTATGTGGATGACTTCTCCAACTCTAGGAGCTTTGAGGCCTCCGGCGCCAGGGCCCGGTTCGCCGCTGCGTTGACGGCCATGCGCTTGCTGTGGCTGATGACCAGCGTGGTGTCCGGCCACCCGGGCTTGGAGGGGTAGAGCTCCTTCAGCCTCGCCTTGGCCTGCTCCAGCGTGGGGCACGCCTCCTCGCCGACCCGCAGCCACTTCACGAAGTTGAAGATGCCGGGGTCGGAGCGCATGTTCTCCGTGAGCTCGTGCCTGTGCCCGCCGGCCAGGTCGCGGATGAGCTGGCTGTGCTCCAACGGCGCGCTGATGGGCCGCCCGGCCCAGGAGTCCAGCACGGCCGGCAGCTGCCGGAAGTCGCCCAGCAGCAGGAACTTCACGTCGGCGTTCAGCCCCACGCAGGCCAGGTCCGCCCAGAGCGCCATGTCCAGCTGCGTGATCTCCTCCACCACCAGCCAGTCCAGCTTTTGCGCGCTGCCGCCCGCGCACGTACCTGCGCACCCAGTGGTCGGCCGTCTGCGCCCCCAGCCCCAGGTTCTGCGCGGAGCAGTGCGTCTTGGACACCAGGTGCACCGCCTCGCCCTGCTCTCGCAGCCTCGCCACAATGGTCCGGGCCAGGTGCGTCTTTCCGGTGCCCGGCAGGCCCGTGAGCAGGGAGTTGCCCGCCAGGCAGTGGCCCACAGGGTCGTCCACCCCGTTCCACCTCCGTTGTTTGGGGCGCTCCGCCTCCATGCGCGGCACCCTGCTGCTGCCCAGCAACGGCTTCGTCTCTTCTACGCGGTAGACCGGCGTGCCGTCCGGGTGGCGCAGCGCCTCGGGCCACGCGGCGTCCATGCGCTCCAGCGCGCGCCGCAGCGTCGCCGCGTCCACGTGGCTCCGCGCGGAGATGCCCAACACAATGTGGTCCCAGCGGCAGACGCCCAGGTCCAGCATCGCGGCCAGCGAAACCTTCGGGCGCCCCACGTGCGGCAACAAATTCAGGAAGGACTGCCTCGCGTCGCAGCAGCCCTCCACAAAGCCCAGGTCCGGCAGCACGCCGTCCACGGGCTCAACGCCGTCCGCCGGGCACAGGATGGGCAGGGGGAAGGGGGCGTTGGCCAGCCCGTTGCGCCTGCAGCGCACCACGTCCACGCCGACGTACAGAGCGTCCTTCTTGCACGCCTGCGCCTCAAAGACAAGAGGAGGCAGCTTGGGGCTCCGGGCGTACTCCATGACTCCGGGCGCCACGCGGCTCTCCAGGCTGGTGGGCTGCGCGCTCTCCCTCAGCGTCTTCTCGCTGCGGCAGTCGCCGCACAGCGCCTGCAGGGTTTGCACGCTGCCCGCAAAGGCCTGCCTCACCGGCACCACGTGGTCCAGCTCGGCCGCACAGCGCGCACTTGCCGTCCTGCGCGGCCAAGGTCTTCTGCCTCTCCGCCGCGCCGCACTTCCCGTTTTGCCTTGAGCAGCTTCAGGAAGATCTCGTGCGCCAGCCCAGCCAGGCGCTGCCCCGGTACTCCTGCCCCAGCGCCTCGCACCACCTCCGCAGCACCTCGTCCTCCTCCGACAGCTCTCGGATCCTGGTGCCCCGCCTCAGCCTGAGCCCGCAGTACTGCGCCGGGCTGCTGATGGCCACCTTGGGGCTCTCGCCGACGGCCATGAGCTGGCGCCGCGCCTCCCGCAGGTCCTCGCACCAGAACAGCCCCGGCTGCACGTCCGCGGCGTCAAAGCGCCTCCACTCTCCGATGGGCGGCAGGGTCTGCCTCGCCTCGCCCCGGTAGAGCACGCGCGCTGCCTGCCGCTCCAGCACCCGCTTCACGGCCCTGTACATGTAGCAGTGCCCGTCAAAGGCCAAGAAGCACACGGTGCGGTGCTCCTTCAGCGCCGGGTCGTAGCTGTCCACGAGGTCGCCCTGCGAGCTCAGCACGCGCATCGGCGCGTTGCGCCACACGCAGAACTCTCGCACCTCCTCGGCGGAGATGCCGAGGCGCCTGCAGTCGTGGCGCAGCATGGCGTCAAAGTCGGCGCACACCTCCTCCACGCTCAGCTGCAGCAGCTCGGCCAGCTGCCGGGGCACGCAGAGCGGCTTGTCCTCAAAGGCGCTCTGCAGCACGTCCTCCTCGGGCTCCTCAGGCCCCTCATGCGCTGGCGCAGGAGCGTCTCCACCTCGGTCCTGGAGTTCCGATACTGCGTGCTCTGGGTGCCTCGTCATGGCGCCGCCCAGCTCGTTCACCGGCAGCCAGTCCCTGCGCTTGTAGCCCACCCCCGCGTTCCGCCCGCTGCACCCCTGCCCCGGATGATCACCGGCACGTGGACCAGGTACTCGTAGTACTTGTCGCGGAAGAAGCCCTTGCCCAGCTTGGTCAGCCGGTGCTCTCCGCCCTGCAGGGAGCGCACGAGCTTCTTCTGCTCGTTGCGCAGCAGGATGTAGTCGTTGGGCCCTCGCGGATGAGGGGCTGGTTGTAGTCAAAGTCCTTGCTGGGAGGCCGCAGGCCCAGGTGAGAGTAGTAGTGCTGGCCCGCCCGGGTCAGCTGCCCGTCCGCGCGCAAGAGCAGCGCGTAGGCCCCCGGTCCGCGCCGCAAGTTCAGCACGACGGCTCCATCCGCCCCCGTGCGAGCCCGGGCGCCGCCGTCCGCGGCCTCCGTGATCTGCTGTCGTTGTCTCGCCCAACTTGCCATTCTTTTTTTACGGGGCCAGTTTTTTTTGCTCGGCCGCGCATTCTCCCCGGCCATACGTGGCCGGGGAGAATAGCTTTTTACACGGTTTTTGTCTTCCGATTCCTATTCTCCCCGGCCGTATGTGCAGTTACGGACGGGCACAAAAGTGACGGGGCAGTGACATGCTCTGCCAGGAAGGGGGGCGAGTCAGCTGGGCGCCGGCCTCGGGGTCTCCTGCCAGGTCGTCCTCGACAAAGCGGGTTCCTCCGTAGCCTGTGTACATCCGGGCAAGTCGCACATCCTCGTCCGTGGCCTCGGCGGGAGCGCGGAAGAAGCCGTCCTCGGGAATTGTTTGCTTGGGGTCCTCGCTGGACTGCGCGAAGTCGTCCAGGTAGAAGTGGCTCGTGACGAACGAGGTGGCCTTGCGGTCTGGCTGGTCCAGGGGCAGGGGCTCACTCCGCTTGATGTAGCCCACCACCTGCTCGAAGCGCGGGCGCTGGTTGAAGCCGTGGGCCCGAAGCGTCCTCGTCTCTTTGCTCACGTCGTCCAGGTGTCGTTGCCCCTCCTGCGCCTGCCTGCGCTTGCGCAGCCACTTGTTGAAGGCCCGCGCCTCCTCCAGTTCTCGGTAGCGCTTCAGCAGCAGCGGCTGCAGGTTGTAGCTGGGCGTCCACTTGCGCCGAGGTGTAGTAGGCCAGCAGCGCGGCCGAGATGGCGCCGGTCGTCTCCGCGTCCTGCGCCGTTCCTGTTCGGTAGTCCCTCAACAACGCGTCCACTTGTGAGGAGGTGTAGTAGGCCAGCAGCGCAGCCGCGAGGGCCGCGTCCGCCGCTGCGACGGAGTAGCAGTCGGCCGTGATGCTCAGCGTGTCGTCGCCGTTGGCCAGCGCAGCAGTCCAGATGCAGGTTGCGAACGACGTTGCTTCCGCGAACGAGCTCCCAAGTAGCGAAGCCCGCCCAGGCCGGCGCGTTAACAACTCCGCTGCCGGAAAGCTGCAGGGCGGCGAGCTCCGCGAGGATTGCGTCGAGGGCGCTCTGGAGCGTGGTCTTGCTGGCTGAGAGCGCGGCGTTCCTTGCGTACAAGGCCAGCAGCGTCGCGTCGGCCTTGGCCCCCTGGAGCGCCGTGATGCTGGCGTCCCGGCTAGCAAGCTGCGCTGCGACGAAGGCATCGGTGGCGAGACCCAGCAGGGCATTTGCGTCCGCCTTGCCGAGGAGGGCCGCGTCCAGGGCTGCCATGGTGACTGCGGTCAGGAGCCACCTCCGAGGAAGTGTCGACAGCGGGGCGTACGCGGTCAGCGCGCTGGCGTCCGCCTTGGAGGCCTGCAGCCCCAAGATGGAGGCGTCTCGGCTTGCGAGCTCGGAGGCCAGCGCTGCGGCGGTGACGGCCCCCAGGAGAGCGTTGGCCACCTTGGTGTCTACCTCCAGCGGCGTGATCCTCGCCGCTATGTCTAGGGAGTGCTGGTCCACCACCGTCTTGAGGCAGTAGTTGGCCGCCGCTGTGGCCAGCGTGGCGTTGTTGGCCGAGGCGATGGAGCCGTTCATGGCCGCCGTGGTGCTGTAGTTGGACAGCTTCAGGTCCACGCCGTCCGGGGTGCTCTTCGTGGCCACCACGCCCTCCAGCACGTTGAAGGCCGACTGGTCTGCCTTGTTGGAGAGACCACATGCTGCTTCCGTGCGCGGTTACCTGTCCGTCCGTGGTGGCCAGGGCCGCCGCCGTGGCCAGGGGCGCAATTGCCGGCGCCAGCGCGCTGCTCGGGCCCCGAAAAGTCGTATACCATTCGGGCTCCGAAAAGATGGCTGGTGGACACAAATGTGCAGATTGAAACAGTGGCATCCAAAGAGTCCCTGGAGAAACATCCACAGCCAAGAGCCACGGGCCTCGAAAAGTTGTTCGATTCGGGCCCCGATTCGGGCCCCGAAAAGCTGTTCCATTCGGGTCCCGGATTCGGGCCCCGAAAAGTCGTATACCATTCGAGCCCCGAAAAGATGGCTGGTGGACACAAATGTGCAGATTGAAACGGTGGCCTCCAAAGAGCCCCTAGAGAAACATCCACAGCCAAGAGCCCCGGGCCACGAAAAGTTGTTCGATTCGGGCCCCGATTCGGGCCCCGAAAAGCTGTTCCTTTCGGGTCCCGGATTCGGGCCCCGAAAAGTTGTTTGATTCGGGCCCCGATTCGGGCCCCGAAAAGCTGTTCCATTCGGGTCCCGGATTCGGGCCCCGAAAAGCTGTTCCATTTGGGCCCCGGGTACTTGTTCAAAATTTGGGCCGGGTTCAGGCCCCGAAGTTGCCACAGAGGGAGCAAGGGACAGTGGCGCAATGGCAGCGCGCCCGAACCAACCTGCGGACCCGCAGTTGGTAGGGAGGTCGCGGATTCAAATCCCGCCTGCCCCCATCTTTTGCGCAGAGTGACCCTCGGGGGGCTTCAACAATTCAATTGCCGAAAGGAGCTCTGGCGCCTCTGGCAGGCATGGCTGGCCTTCTGATGTGGAAGGTCTGAGAAACACATGAACACGCAGTGGCTGTTGAAACTCACGCGGGCTCCTTTTTCAGACTCTCAGCTTTCCCCGCGACATGTCAATTGCATGTCTCCCCGACCATGTTGCTACTAAGAAGCAAGCAGCAATTGCAGCTTGCAAAAACCACCGTTTGGGAAAACAGCAAGGCATCCAACTGCGGGGGCGCAGTTGTTTGAACACCTGATCCAATCTGTACTGGAGTCAAAGTCGATCAGGGCTGAACTGCTCCCAAGCCAGTGTTGTTTCGCTTCCGGAAGAGGCATCCTTGGGGGATGGCTCAGTTGTTGCATCGCAGCTGGGCGAGACATCAGGTTGCTCGGAATCTTTCTTCTGCTGCCACTTCCTTGCCAGGACCTGGGCCTCTGCCCAAGCCACTGCGACAAGCCCTGGCATAACTCGCTCACTCAGTGGCAAATCGTCGGCACTCCCCACGTAGAACTTCATCCCGAAGCCAAACTTCTGTGATTGTCCAAGGCCTTTCACCACAAAGCTTGAGTTGTCCAGTTTAACCATAATCTTGCAGCATCCTGCAGGCTTGACCGTGTAGGAATGGTTGCCAACAGGCGGTGTCTCAGGCATGGCATCCGCAGGTAAATGGAGGAGCGTGGGGTAATACTTCATCAAAATGTTTCCAAGCCGCTCCTTCTGCTGCAGAATGCTCCGCAAGTCTGGGTGGCTAAGCATGTCCCAGTCCCCCGACTCATCACGCTTGCGTTTCCGCTCTGCGCGAAGGTCAGCCCGACTGCCGAAAATCACCGTGCTCTCGTGTTCAGACGACATGTTTTACCTTCGGCAAAACTCGGGCCTTTGTGACTGCGGCGATGCAAGTCAAGGGCAGGACGACAAGCAGCAGCAATGCCCGTGCACTCACACCACAACAAAGCCTAGCAGTGCTCATGCACATGCGAACACCACACTCCGTGGCTCGATGCATTTTTTTCAATCCAAGGCCACACAACTTCAGCCTCAAAAACACTGTGCGTTGCGGCTGGCGGCGGGCCTGTCTCAGTCTCTACTCAGAGGAGAACACAGTGACTGGTTGCAGCTGCGTTTCCGCAGCTGGCGGCAGCACGCTGCTTTGCGCGCTGATCTTGGTGCCATGGCGAATTGTTGATGATGGGTCCAACTTGGACACGGCCAATTTGATCGCACTCGGTACCAGGGACCTGGTCGGCGGTGTCGACCAATAGAAACTCCGGATCCTCAACCTGCATGTCAGCGTCCTCTCCTTCTGCATCAGATTCATGCTTTACTGCAGTGATCTGCTCGATGTCATCAGGATGCCAGATGGCGTTGCCAGGAAAGAGAGAAAGTGGCATGAACCTGCGAATCATGTCAACGTCTCGTCTGTGAAGGGCCTTCAGCATCACCCGTGGTTTTGGCACGGGGTCACTGATTGGCAGGCAAAGTATCGAGGAATAGTCCTGGGACCACTCAACCAGGTCAGGCACGCGATCGAGCTCGTCCTGCCAGCCCCAAATCAAGAAGCGCTTCTCCCAGGAAGCATGGGAAAGGGGCCCATAATTTCCACCATAAGGGGCACGTTGAATGTCATACACCACACACCGCAACTGATAATGCTTCCACTTGTACTCGTTGATGGCACATATCAGGTTCTTCGTGGGCCCTTGCACCAGCTGAACCCAAGGCCGATGCTCGATCCACTGCTGCACTGAGGAAGTGCGAGTTTCGTGATTGCACCAGTCTGCAGTTTCCTCTGTGTAATGTCTTTCCAGATAATCGTCGCTGTTCACATGAATGAACACTCGCAGATCCCTGAACTCCTCCATGCAGATGGGGCTCCCTTTGCGAAACACGATGGCTTGCTCCAACTTTTCCAGTATCTCCGAATGAAGCTGATAGAGCGGGAAGAAGCTGGACTTCCACGTCACCAAGCAAGCGTGGTCGCCTGGCTGAAACCGTGCCTCCTGACGGCCCACGCCGTCCAACCATGACGACATAATTACTGTGGTAGCACAGTAATGTCTGTGGGAAGTGGGACTGACGCGCAGTTTTCTAGATGTGAAGCGAAAACAGCTGCAGGGCAATAACATCAATCAACAACACTTTCAAGGACAGTCGCAACTTGCAAGGTCCAACACGCAATGCTTGCTCTTTTGTTTCTTTGCCCATCACGCGGTGCCATGGTCTGCTGCGCGCCCGCAGCAGACATTGCCACAAGGTCTAGTTTACATCATCAGCGGGAGGAGGTTTCACAAATTTGCGTTGCCTTCTCTCAGGACTTGGCATTGAAGCTATCGCATTCTTCCTCTCTGTGCTCTGAAGCCAGGCGTTCCGGGCAGCATTACTATCCAGGCCGTTCTCGGCAGCGTTGTCAAAGAAAGCTTTTCGGGTATTTTCATAATTTGTGGTTTTCTTTGACGCGCCCTTGGCTTTGGCCTTGCCTTTGGCTTTGGCCTTGGCTTTGACCTTGGCCTTGGCTTTGGGCTCTTTCTTGGCCTTGGCTTTGGCCTTGGCTTTGGCCTTGGCCTTGGCTTTGGCCTTGGCTTTGGCCTTCGCTACTGGACATGGAGGATCTTCTCCTGCGTCTTTGTCTTCTTCTTCTTCTGCTTCTTCTTCTTCATTCATATCTTCGTTCTCGTCCTCCGGCTCATCAGAATCATCCCATCCCCCCGCCTCGCCGAAGAGCTGCTCGATGGAAGGCTCAGCCTCCTGGTTGCCAGAGTCAGGCTCATCGCAATTGTCGTTCTTCCTCAGGCTCGGGAAAAAGTTGCCTTCTTCGATGCCGCCGCTCATGAATGGCAATGCTACTTACTGGCTTGAGGGGCTCATGATTGGGCTCTCAAGAGCACAGGTCGTGGACTGCAAATGGTTCTCCGTGCACTGTCAGTTCAAAAGACAGGACACTCACAATTGCAGCAGCGTGTTTATCCCATTTTCCTCCCAGCGCTCCGAACTGCAATCTGCCCTGGGTCTGTGATTGCTTCGCTGCCAACAGACATGTCCCGCTATCATCATTATTGTCATGCGCTGGCTAAACAAAAGAATGCACAAACTGTGGCACCACAGTTTGTTTAGTCATCACTACCCACAGAGTCTTCACTCAGATTCTCCTCCTCGACGTCCTCTTCATCTTCAATTTCTTCGTCTTCTTCGTCTTCTGCAATCAGATCCTTCTCCGACTTCTTCTTCGGAGCCGCCTTCATCTTTGCAGCCTTCTTTGGCTTCGGCTTTGCATTGGCACCTCCCCGCGACTTTCGCTTCTTGCCTGTCACCGTGGACGTGGAAGGCTCAGGGGTGCTGCTGCTCTGCGCATGCGGAAGGTGCAAAAGTTTTCCCAGCTTTGCGTTGAAAATCTTGTCGTTGGCAGGGTCAGTCATCGCCGCGAGGAGCTGTGTGCAGACCTGGGCCTTGAACCACTTGGCGTGCTTTTGTGAGAAGCCTGGCGTGCTCTTCTTGGGCACCAGAACCAAACTCGAGCAAAAGGACATCAAACTGCGATGCAGCCAAGGAGCAAATTGCTGTCACTGGAATTCTTTTTGTCAAAATCACGCTGGCTGTCGCAGGCTCTGCTGCTGTCATGAGTGTGACAGCCCGTGGCCAATACCGGTGCAACAATTCCTCGATCATGTGCGAATGCCTTGGATTCCAAGTGATCGGTTCTCCTGCCACGTTGTCCTTTGCACTTCCATCTGTTCGCTGTTGGTTGTTCGGTGCACCAGCCACGCGGAAGCTTCCAAGCAACTCGTGCTTGAACACAGGTGCCAGCCTTGTCAGCCCTGCCAAATCATGCCGGGGGACCCCGTAGACCTCAGAAACTCGCACGCAAACAAGGGGCGCAAGCTGAGCGCGCCAAACAACCGCGCACTGTTTGGTTTATCCAAGGCGCAGCATCTGAACACACGGTCCCCTCAAAATGTAGGTTCTTCCGGCTTCCCGTGATAGCTTGCAGCTTTTGCGCATCCGTGGTGGTCACCAAGACCTTTTCTGCCAAGTTAATCACGTTGACCTCATTATCAGCCCCCGCGCCTCCGAGGAAATCACATTAAAACGCTGAGGCCCTGGCCCCACGCTCAATCGCCGTCCCTGACAGATTCCTGGCCTTCCTGTTCGCAGTTGTCGAGGCCTCACTGTGGATTAAATTCCACATCTTAGTCACGCCGATGCCCTTGAACAGGTTGTTCCAATGAGAATGCAGGCCTGACCGGCCTCCGTCAAAGAACAAGAACCTAAGATGAGCAACGCATGGACGGCGCACGCATCCTGTGTTTATCTAATAAGCTAGGCAACACATCCGAAGCGTCTGGGGGAGGCGGCCCGTCCGAGTCGTCAAAGGTCAAAGTGGATTGCCTGTTTCGTGCAAAAAGCACGCCCTTGACCACTTTCTCGAAGTGTTCTTTCTGAAACGGAGGGGGTGACCTCCGAGCGTCGGTTTTATGCTCTCCTGCCTGCTCAACGTCCCAAATGAAAAGTTGGGAACCCTCCTGGCTTCGCGTGTTTAGGAATTCCACCTTCGACAAAGCAAGGATGAGTTTGTCAATCTCTTGGTCAGCCACCGCGACCTGCAAAAGGGAATTGACAAGGTCCTTGGCGGTTGTCTCAGTTTCTAGCAGAAACTCTTTGTCTTCAGTCTTCAGAGCTTCAACTGCATGGACAGCCTCAGTTGCCGTGGCTTCATTGGGCTCTGAAAGGCGGATGGCGGCTTTCACAAGGGCGGCGTCATCCAACGCACCTTCGTCCGCTGACTCCGCCTGCGTTGCCGCAGCCGTTTTGTCGGCTTTCTTGGTTAGCTTGTCCCAGATGGGCTTCAGCACCTCGCGCTCGAGAAGGGCATTCACGTCAAAGTTGGTGTGCAACACGCTCTTCACCTTCTCGTCGTACTTCTTGGTGTAAATGAGATCTGCCAGAAATTCCGCAGCCTCTTGACTGGCTGGCTGCAGCGCCCCCAGCCACGATTTGTTGGCCACGACTTTCACGGATTTGCCTCGGCGCCATGTCCAGATCATTACAATGTCATGGGCGACACTTGAATCACCAATTGCAGTCAAAATGCTAGGGTCAAGTTCATTGTCAGGGATATTGTCGAGCGTCTCCCGCGAGAAGAGAAGGCCACCAGCCATTGCCTTGCGCCACGTCTCCTGAGTGGAGAGTTTCTCCCGGATGCGTTTTGCGTCCTCACATGGCAGGCTCTTGTGAGCCAACAGCATGTCCAGGATCTCATCTTTCAGGACATACTTCCATGCCCACATATGCAACAGCCTCAGAAGCAGTGCGCCCCCATCAATCAAGGCAAAACCTAAGAAAAAAGCAGCAGTGCTAGGAGTCAGGCCCTTTGGAATTATTCCCACGGGGGTTCTTGCCGGCCAACGCCTGGGGGTTGAGCTCGCCTTGCTTGAAGGTTTTGTTCAACGCCGCATCCATGAGGGCATCGAACACCCACTTCACGCAAGGCGGTTGCTTCTTGCAAGCAGTGGCAAGGTCTCGCAAAACATATATGGACTTGATGGGACTTCGCTTTCCGAAGAGCTCCTCAGAAAGCAGGACTTCCTCTCGGAAAGAAGTGTCGCTCAGCAAGGAATTCCACAGAGCCATCAAGACTTCGAGGAAGGACTGCGTCACTGCCTCCCCCGATGTCACCGTCAAGTTGGCAGACAAGATCTCGAAAAGCTTCTTAGTCGTCAGCTTGGTCTTGGAAGCTGATTCGTGATTCAACTTGAAGGACACTATTTGAAAGATGCGTTGCACAGGGCTGTAGTACATGGTCTCGTAGCTGGTCCCAACATCCTCCCTTTGCTTGGCCGCTTCCCAGAACAAATTCAGCCCGGGCTTGAAGCGGCAATCGATCGTGGAAGACAGCCACGCCCTTCTCCATTCCTGCGCTGGCAACTCAATGCTTGGCTAGTAATGTATTTAGGGGCCAAGACAGCGACGGCGCCGGCCTCCTGGAACTTGTCTTGCTGCAAGTCCCTCGCTGTGGCCAAGATGAAGGCGTGATGGTCCTCCTCCGGACTGATCCTCTTCATTTGCCCATTTTTCTGGTCCATAAACAAGTCATCCACTGCCACCACCAAATTTATAGGCTGGGGCGTCTTGTACGTGGTGTGCATGATCCACTTTACGCTGCTCTTGTACACTGGCACACTTGCAGTCGAAGACCATGACCAGCTAACCCACGCTACATTGCCGCCTGCAATGTACTGGTCAGTAGTGGAATCTCCCTCCTTCAAGGCCTCCATCATGGACTGCAACTTGCGATTGTCGAAGGGGTCTTGACGACCGCCCTCCTCGATCGTTAAGGGCTTCATTGACTCAAGGTCCCTGAAAAGATCCGTCCTGAGCAGCAGCGCAGTACTGACTGATGGCATCTCTATTACTGAGGCCCGCGCCCCACAATGAGTTCCCAAGCCTTCCTCACGTCATCGTAGTGGGAAGTGCTTATGTTCCGGCATTGCACCGGGGTTGAGCTTGCCGAGGATGTTGATTGAACCATAGCAGTCTGCACCTCGCTGCGGTTACGCAGCTGGCACCGGGGGCCTCAAATAAAAAACACTGCGGATGAACCTTAATCTGAAAACTGCGGATGAGCCTTAATCTGAAAGCACGGGCCACGCTCTGTGAAAAGTCGAATTTGATCCGCGTCAGCAACGCTTCCGTTTTTTGTTTACCCCGGTCAATTGTTGCAGTCGCGGAGCACCAACCCAAAGCAGGGCCATCGTCCCAGCAAATTAAACAGGAGCAGCTCTTGTCTTAATAACTGTGGCTCCACAGTTACTAGGCCCAGCGGATCAACCTAGCTGCCGTGAGCACCGCCCTCATTGCCTCCCTCAGGACAGGAACCGACATGGCGTTGCCCACCATTTTGCCTCTCTTGGCGCGGGACACACTTTTGGGCCAGCGGAAGTTGTGGAATCCCTGCAAAGCCGCCAGCTCCTTGAGGCTGAGAAAGCGACTTTCCTTAGCACAGGCTGTAAGCGGGCTGCGGGCTGCGCAACTCGCCACACTTGATTATTTGCACTCGCTAAATCTGGTTTGGACAAGAATCGTTGTCGAGCCAGAAGTTGTCGCCGGAGGCTCGTGCACATGTGATTGTGGGAACATAGCCCGAGGTGACCTGCCGGAAGTTTTTCCCGGCTCCTGCGTCGATGATGTCCCTGTCCAGATTCCAAACACCCTTCGCCTTGAGCTTCTTCCTTCCTGCCAAAATGTTGTTCCGCTTGGTTTTGCAAAGCTTCTTGATGTCCACCTTGGGAAGCCCCTTCTCCAAGAAGTCGTCCAGGCAAGCGAACTTGCTTTCAGGCAGCGAGTGGACCATATTTGGTTTTCTGGTTTTCACACCCTTGCGCGTGGACCTCCTGGCGCCCATGATGTAGATCCTCTTCCGGTTCTGCGGAAGCCCGAAACTGCGGCTGTTCACCATTCGCCAGCTCACAGCATAGGCCCGCTTCTGCGACCCAGGAAGCCGACATTCCTTGAGCTGCTGCAGAAGTTTGTTGAAGTGCTTCCTGTGCTTCTTATTCCGGATGCCCGTCACATTCTCCAGCACAAATCCACGCGGTTGCATGCGGCAGATGTAGTCCACCACAGCCTTTGATAAATCACGTTGGTCGCATTTCCCCTGCCCGACGCCCGCCGTACCTCGGAAGGAGCAGACTAAGCAAAGACCTATGTGCAAAAAACAGAAAGTAACCCAAACTCGGTTGAAAACAGCTACTTGTTCTGGCAGTCTGCTGTATGGTTGGCACGGAAACCCAGCTGTGTACAAGTCACACTTCTCGCAAACATTTCCAAGAGCATATCCAAGACTCCTCGGTCCCTTTTTGTGGGAAAGAATCACCTTTCGGCAATCTGGGTCCACATCGGTGGCAAACTGAACCATGAACTCAATCCCCAGTTGCTTCGCTGCCACAACATCAGTTCCCATGCCGCTGCAGTCGCTCCCAAGCATGATTGGCCACTTGCGCTGGCAATGTGACTCCACCTTCTCCACGCGAGGAGGCTTCTTGATGCCAGTTTTCTTCACCTTCAAGGATGTCTTCCCCATGCTTCACGGACTTTCTGCGGCAACGCAGCAAGTCAGCTGAAGAAGCAACTGGAGGAAAGCTGGCTGCGGGGCGAAGCGTGAAACGGCTTGACGGGCAGACAGAACACATGAGCACACCAGACAACAGACAACAAGACGTAGTAGTCTCGGCTTGGGGCTTAATTGCACATACCCCCCAAAACAAATAGCAGGTCAGCCCGATTTTGAGCCGCAGTGCCAGGGGGTTCCGTACCCCCTGGCACTGCAAGTTCTGATGCATCAGAACTCGCAGTGCCAGGGGTTACCCCCCCATTTTCGAGTCCCGAGTGCCAGAGGGTTCGGAACCCCCCGGCACTTGGGACTCGAAAATGGGGGGGTAACCCCCGGCACTGCAAGTTCTGATGCATCAGAACTCGCAGTGCCAGGGGGTTCGGAACCCCCCGGCACTCGGGCTGTCGGGCCCAAAAGAGCCCGAGGACCCGTTTGAAAAAGCATAAACGACTTAGACTCAAAAATCTAGTGCGTCAGAACTCGCAGGGGCCCAAAATCTAGTGCATCAGAACTCGCAGGGACCCAAAATCTAGTGCATCAGAACTCGCAGGGGCCCAAAATTCTGATGCATCAGAATTGTTCATTTGGCAGACACAGGGAGCAACACCAAAAACCAGGCTTGCGTGGCAGAAAGCGCTCAAACAAAACTCCCACAAAATGGAGGATTTTTCGGCTGACCGGACCCGCGCATCAGCCGGGACAAGGTTCCCCCCACCCCCCCACGGCTTTGTACACTGTTTAACTCCCAGCGCTTCAAGAAGCACTTTCCGTCATCAGACAGCGAGCCATCGCATAGACGTGTTTCTCTCTGTTATGACGCGAGGCAGTGGCAGCCCTCTTCCCCAGTCTGCAGATTCTGTGCAGCGACCAATGCTCGTCATTGGCGGCTGTGACCCAGGCAGAATCGCTCTATTGCCCCAAGAGCTCCCCACTGTACAAATGTATGGGCGTTGAACATCTTTGTGGATGTCAGCACGGACTTTTCCTGCACAAGTCCTACACTCACATAGTTCTTCTTGGTCTTGGCAGCTTTGGCTGCGTTCACCCAGGTGGCAGCCTTGTCCTCAGTTCTGTTACCAGGGGCGCGCCGCTCCAAACAAGGCAAACGGGACACGGACAGGACGACAAGTGTGCCACAGCCAGCCAAGGCCCGCACGTACACTTTCCAGTTGAGCTCTTGCATGCGTGTTTGTGCCAAGACAGCGAATCGCGGATGACGTTTGCGAAATGATGGCGTAATGAGCACATGTCTTCGGGTGCCCTTGGCTGGCCCTTTGTATTTAACCCAAGGCCCAAACCCGGTCTTGATCGCAGCTTGGCTTACGATAAGACCACCAGAGAGTCGCATTAGCCATGAAGCTCGAGAGCCAGGTTTTGCGACATTGTTCACCACAACGCCTTCAGCCAAGAGATAATCATTGACCACCAGGGCACCCAAAGAGTGGAGTTTCTGGTGCAAGTCAGTAGAGTCTGCCTCCTCTTTCGCGAGCAATCGCCTAAGAAAACTTGCAAGAACAAAGGCGCAAAAGCAAATTCAAACGCCAAGGCGCATATTGGCCAGAGCTGGAAGTTCAGGCTGACTCCGCCTGCGTTTCCGCAGCGAGCTTTCGAGCTGAGCTTGGTGGTCAGCTTTCCTCCTACGCTCCAAGCATTGGCTGTGCTCTGCTGGACGAAGCTGCTCTTGCCGCAGCAGCAGGTCGTCTTGCTGAGCTTGAAAGCACCGTCTTTTCTTCAGCTCCGACAACTTTTTGGTCGCTTCCTCGTGCTTGGTGGAAATTGCATTTCCAGCTGCCTTGCGGGAACTTTTGCTCAGCCGCAGCATGTCCCGAGGGGCATCGTTCAGCTTTAAGCATCGCTTCACACTCTTCCGGCGTCGAGCTATCCACGCGGCTTCCGAAACAGGATTTCTTGTTCGTGCCTTGGCCGGCAAGGTGTGCAAAGCGAACTCCGGCAAGTTAAAAAAAGCTATGTGCCGCCAAGCGTCCTGCCGGCTTGCTTCTAGTCGAAGACCGGAAACAAACTTAGGTTTGCGAGCGGACCCAGATGATCTTTCAGAGCCGAAGCCTTCCTGCCAAATCTTTTGGGCAAGCATAGCAACTGCACCACGAAGACTGTTCTTGTCCCACTGGCGAAGCCGCCTCTCGAACGCCTTGAAGTAAGGGCCTAAGAAAGCCCTGTCGCGTGCAGTGTGGTACTTGATATCTGCAAAGTCACGCTCGCTCTGCGCAGTTCCAGCCGCCGATGCCAGCAAGACACGGGCAAGTGTTTTAGACATGTCCGGGCAGCGGCCGCTGACACTTGACTCTGCCAAGGTCCAGGCTTGCAAATCACCCAACTCTTCCGACTTGGACAGTTGTTTTCCTGGGCAGAGCATTGGAAAGCGACAAGCAAAGCAGGACAAGCAATATGCACCGTTAAACAAACTCAGAACCGGTCGGTGGCGTTGGGCAGTAGGCTTTAAGTCTTGGAACTGTTCATAGAGCTGCTTAGAGTTCGCGTCGAACATCTGGGAGAGCCGCAGAAGACAGCGCTGTGTTTCCGCAGCGCTCTTTTGGGGGCCGCTGAGCGAAAAGGCTGACAAGTTGTGGATCAGTTCAAAATCAGGAAACTCTGTCTTGATGGTCTGCGAGACAAGGGCGAGCCATGCAGCCATCCTTGCAAAGCACCTGTTGAAAACGATCGGCGAAACGCTGCCTCCCACACTCCTGTGCCCAGCGCCCAGTTGAATCAAACGAGGTCTAGAAGCGTGCTGTGTGCCAGCGCCGAATCCAGATTGTGGTACTCCTGCCTCATCAGGATCTCAACAGCTACCACCATCTGCAACTCTTCCTTTAGGTGTTCCATTTGCGTTTTCAATGCCTCGATCTTCCGTCGTCGAGCCCCAGCCTCGGTCATGGCGCGCAACGCAGGTGACTGTTCCATCATGGCTCCCCTAAAAAAAGGCCAGTTTGGACCAGAGCGCTGCAAAGTAAATTGCACAAAAAGCATCTCAAATTGACAAATATTGCCCCAGGTGCTATTTTTCTTGCCTGCAAACAAGCATGCGGCAGCAAACACATCGTTTCTCAGGCTGCAGCAGCCCCTCAAGCTCAGCCCAAACACTCACTGTGTTGCCGCAGTATGTTCGTATGTGAACTCTCGAAGCACCGGCTGCAAGTCCTGTATCAGGACATGGACTGGCCAGAGTGTGGCCAGAAACACACACTCTGCGTCGTGGCCAGCGGCAAGACCGCCCCACACATCCAGGGCCTCGCTCACCTGCAACATTTGGTCATGGAGAGTGCGCAGCTCGTCAAGCTTAACCTTGTTCAGCTTCCCCTTCATCGGCCGCAGCATCTCGTACTTCAAGCACAGTGCATGTGGCGCAGCACTTGCTGATGATCTTGGAGTTCATCCGGTTGTCTTTGTACAGAGGGCCCAGAGTCTCGCAGACCTTGATGAGCATCGAGAAAGGGATCTTGTCTGCTTGCCCGCAAGTGATTCGTTGGATGTCTTCCGCCAACTTGTTTAGGCAATCCCCCCGCACAATGCCAGCTGAGCCCTCCTCCAAGTACCTGGATGCCATGGCTTCGCCAGCTTTGGTTACAAAGCTGGACATTTCAACGAGTTGAAGCCGAACCGAAGCTGAGCCAGTTGAACCGAATGGGCGGGCGGCGGGCGAACACTCACTGAGCCGCACGCAACGCTGGCAGCAAAACAGACACGCTTTTCCTTGTGCTTTGTAAAACTCAGGAGTTGCCAAACTTCTCAGGCAAAGCAAAAACCTAAGCTGAGCCGGGCTCTCAGGGGAAAGGCTGTGTTTCCGCAGCCTTTTCTAGATGCAAGTTCAGTCAGAGTTCAAGGGTAAACAAGCTCGCGCAAAGTCAAACAAGCATCGTCCAACAGCATCCCCAATGGTGTAAGAGGTCCGTCAATGTCGGCCAGTTCGTTCAAGAAGTGCAGAACCTGGGTCGACTCTTCCACAAAGGCCCGCTCTTCAGCAGTGACGCGTGGAAGTTGCGTTGGTCCTGGAGAGCCTGGAGAGCACAAATCCCGCACAAGACATGGCAGCACGTGCGCCAAGTTTCACTACCAGCTGACATAGCAAAAACAACTCTCTGAGCCACCGGATTGTCCAAACATCAAGGCCCCCCTCCCTCCCCAAGATTTTCGGCAAAAAACACTTCCGAAAAACAGATTGTTTTGACAAAGAACGCGCACGCGAAAAAACAAGGTTTTCGGTCCAAAAAAAAGCACACAAAAAAATGCATAAAAAGCATGTCCTTAATGACCGGCCAGTTTCGGTAAACTGTCGAAAATTTCGACAGTTTACCGAAAATTTCGCCTCGAGACCGTCCTTGGGTGGCGCGGGCTCGGCAGGCTGGTGCGCTTGCCGCCACATAGCATGTACTCGGCTACCAGGACATGAAGTGAAGGAAAGCATCCTTCACTTCTGATACCTATAGTGTACTGCAGAAACTATGCACGGCGTACTACAGTCCTCCCCTGGAGAAAACTCAGGGGAGGACTGGATTTTTTTCCGTTGAGCTGCCCTGGAAAGCGATGCTCGAAAACACAAGTGGCACTTGTGTTTTCGCAGTGGGTTCGTTTCAATGCGTTCAAGGCGAGAGACGGCGGAGCGCGCTTCACTGCGGCAGGTGGCGCGGCCGGGATGGAGGCTCCGATGCAAGGCAAGCCGCAGAACCCTCACTCTCCCCCGGGTCCTTGCTATATGTGCTATATGTGCTATATGGGTCTCACAAGGCAAGCCGCAGAACCTCCACTCTCCCCCGGGTCCTTGCTATATGTCCTATATGTGCTATATGGCTCTTACAAGGCAAGCCGCAGAACCCTCACAGTCTCCGGGCTCCTTACTATATGTCCTATATGTGCTTTATGGCTCTTACAAGGCAAGCCGCAGAGCTGTATACTATACACATAGCATCTCCAACATGTACCAAATATGCATTGTGTAGCACCTATAGTGTATTTTAACGCGCGTCTCGATAACATATAGTACATATAGGACATATAGCAAGGAGCCCGGAGAGTGTGGGGGTTCTGCCCGGCATCGGAGCCGCGCCAACCCGCTGAAGCTTCACAGTCTTCCGGGTCCTTGCTATATGTGCTATATGTGCTATATGGTATAGAGGCCCGGTATCAAAGCCTCCTGCCCGGCATTGAACGCCAAGCCGCTGAAGCCCCACAGTTCCCCGGGTCCTTGCTATATGTGCTATATGTGCTATATGGCTCTTACACGCCAAGCCGCAGGAATGTGATGCTCGAAAGCACTTATGCTTTCGAAGCGGCCGGGTGGAGGCTTCTATGCCGGGCAGGTGGCGCGGCCGGGAGGCTTCTATGCCGGGCAGGTGGCGCGCTAGGTATCGAAGCCTCCACGTCGGCGGGCTGGCGCGGCTCCGATGCCGGGCAGGAATGTGATGCTCGAAAGCACAAGTGGCACTTGTGCTTAGTGCCAAGCCGCCGTATTGATCCGTATGATCCGTATGATCCGTATGACTCGGCGGGCTGGCGTGGCTCCGATGCCGGGCAGGTGGCGCGGCCGGATGGAGGCTTCTATGCCGGGCAGGTAGCGCGCTAGGTATCGAAGCCTCCACGTTGGGCGAGCTAGTATGCTGGAAAGCGGCAGCGAACTGCGCGAACTGCCAGCGACTGCGCAGCGACTGCAGCGACAGCTGCAGACTGCGCCGCGCGAAAGCGCAAACATAGAACATCGCACCTCTCTCTTTAGAGGGGGTTTCCCAAATGGATTCTATTCTGCCTGACAGGCTCCTAGCACTCGTCCGTCCAGGAAACGACCTCGTCCTGCGAAGGATTCGAAACCTAAAACGCTGCGCGCAGGCGTGTGGCTGCAACATAACGACCCCTAGATATGCGGGTTGGCAAAATGCCCCGCAGGTGCCTTTGTTTCTGCAAGGCGAGCCCCCTCAAAGGAAACCCGGCTGGCTTTTGGCTGGCTTGGTTGGCTCCTGGCTGGCTTTCTGGCTGGCTTTCTGGTTGGCTTCTAGCTTGTTTGGCTGGCTTCTGGCTGGCTTTCTGGCTGGCTTTCTGGTGGCTTCTGGCTTGGTTTGGCTGGCTTCTGGCTGGCTTTTCTGGCTGGCTTCTGGCTGGTTTGGCTTCTGGCTGGCTTCTGGCTGGCTTTCTGGCTGGCTTTCTTTTTTTCCCTGTTTTTTTAGCTCGCCTTGCAGAAACTCGCGGCTGCGCTGCTGGTCTACTACACCTCCTTACAAGTGGGCGCCTGTTGGGAGACTACCGAACGGGCGCAGCGCAGGACACGCAGACGACCAGCGCCATCACAGGCGCGCTGCTGGCCTACTACACCTCGGCGCAAGTGGACGCGCTGTTGGCCGACTACCGCAGCCATCACGGGCGCGCTGCTGGCCTACCGGACGGGCCCGGACCAGAACGTCTTCACAACCAACCAAATCACCTCGGCGCTGGCGGCGTACGCTCAGCCGCCGACACGGCAACGGCCTTGAGCGTCGCAGCCGCCCTGCTCAGCTACTACACCGCCGCGCAAATGGACGTTACGGAGGCAGCCTTGGCCCGACAAGGTGGAAGCCTGGCAGGCCCAGCGGGGAACCCTTGCTCAAGCTTGCGTTTTTTTAAATGGAGGCGCTGAGAGCTGACCGACGACTTCAACGTGAGGGACCCCGGAAGCTCGCACGGCAGCGCGACCTTAATGGCCTTCAAGGACTAAGCCGACGTGGGCCGACAGGCGCCCCGGCCGCGCGCGCTGGCAAGTCGGCCGCCAAGGGGCCACGACCGGCTGCAGGCCGACCTCATCGACTTAGCAGAACACTCGGCGGGGGAAGACCAGGTATGGCCTGGTGGTGATGGACGTCTTTACCCGGGAGGCTGCCGTGGAACCTCTGCAGAACAAGAACCGAGACGGTCGGCCGGGCCACCAAGCCCCGCGGGAGCTGACGGGAACGACGGAAACTTCGTGGTCATGACAGACCTGGGCAACGAGTTTGCCACGCTGGACGGGAGCCCGAAGCCGTGCGGCGGACGAAGCGGCCAAGAACCGCAACGCCACGCCGTGGACCGGGGCATCCAGACGCTGAAGAAGGACCTGGCCACGAGCGCGCAGGGCGACCACTTTGAGCGACACGGTAGGAAGACCGCGCGCTCTGGTTCCGGGCCGCTGTCGGGGGCCAGAGGCCGGCAACACGGTGGAGGAGGAGGACACGGCGGCCTCGGCCGCTGCTAAAGCACGAGTTCCTCGACAGAGGGCCGACAACGTCACGCTGGCCACCCTGGGCAAGGTGCTGCTGAACCCACGCTCACCACGCCAGGCAATTTTCTGGTTCGCTCCAACAGCCAGAGCTCTGGCCTCGGCCAGCTTTAAGGTGGGAGGCTTCCAGCTGGAGCTACGCCTAAGCCTTCGCCGGAACATTGTGCGCACCTACACCACGCCGGGGAGACGCTGCTCCTTCGGCTGCCGGTACCGGCTGGGCACGGCCTCCAACTTGGTAATGTACGTCAGCGCTGCCGACAACGACTACGTGGGCGGGCACCTTCCTGGCACGGCCACGCAGGGTAGCACGGCGCGCCTAACCGGGCGGAGTTGCGAAGCTGCACTTTGGCCCTTCGGCGGCTCGATCTCTGGACTGGCGCAGCAGTCGGCGGGCACGCTGGACCCAGCCTGCAGATCAGGGCCAGAGCCTTCAAGGGAGAGTCGGTCTCCGTGACGGACCTGCTGCAAGCTGCGACCGCTGCGGACGTGCGTGTAGCGCTCGAGCGCCATTTTCTGCGCTCCACGGCGCGTGTCAGGCAGCTCGCTAAGCACCGGTGGGCCTGACTCTTACATCAACAACACGGCCAACGCCAGGAACTTTACCACGGCGGGCAACGTGTCCAGCGACGGCGGCGAGCTTTGCAGCACTTTACGGCCACGAGCGGCGGAGTGTCGACGGGCAGCGTGGTGTGCGGGAAGAGCTTGGGCACGGTCTCCGCGCCGCAGCTCTTCGCGTTCACACGCTCACCGTGACCAACACCTGGCGATGGGCGGGCTGGAGCAAGCTGCAGATCTCCAACATGGGCCGGCGCCTGGAAGTGCGCCCGAAGTGCAGCTTCGCAACTCCGTTCGGCGGCACGGTGAAGACATCTTGGCCGTGCTCCAGCGCCCTGTCTCCCGCGAAGCTGTTCCCACGGGTTTACCGCCAGGGTCAGGGTGTAGCCGTCCACGCTCACTGCGCCCGCGGTGTGCGTGGCCAGACTGCAGCCCTGCTGGGGCGAACAGTTGGCCCAGGATCTGCTCTCCTATGGCGGCCACCACCTTGTCGGCCCTGCGTCGTCTGGAAAGCGCACGGCTATTTGCACAGCCGGGCCTGGAAGCCCTTGCGGGGCTTGCAGCTGCGCAGGCCTTCGCGCCGCAGGCGTGGGCGGAGCCTTTGGGTACCTGGGAGCTGGCCAAGGAGCCGCTGCCCTCGCTGGGAGGTGCGAGTACTCAAGGGTGACCATCTCCGTCGCTCCACCGGGGGGTGCCCGTCAGGTTCTCCACTTCGTCTGGTTGGTAAGGACAGCTGCGTCAAGAGGCTCTTCGTCTGCACCAGCGCCTTGTCGTTGATCATGATCAGCTTGCGCTGGTTCGCCCCACCGTTCCGCTCCGTGTACGGCGCGCCCGAGAACGTGGAGAACAGAGTTCAGGGTCCTCCAAGACAACGCCGACAAGTTCCAGCACAACAAGGACCTCCCGACCGGCGCGTGAAGGCGGTGGAGAACGCGGGCGCCTTCCGACGAACGCGGCGAGGAGCTTCAACCCTCTGTACGGCGACGTGCCGCAGCTGCGGGCCGACTCATGACCGTCCGGAGCACGGAGGGGCGCGAGACCCTGCTTAAAGCTGGCGCTGCTGGCGCCGCAGGGCAGCGGCAACGCGGCGGACCGACTGACGAGACGGGGCAGGCCGGCGGCTGTGAGGCAGCTGGACGACTTCCTGGCGCCTCCGAGGCCCAGGACCCTCGACTAGCCTTCTTTTGGAAAAAAACAGTTTTGATGCGTTCTTCAGGGTGAGGGGGAATTCCCGGACTCTGAGGCTACCCTTTTTGGTGCAAAAACTGTTTGATCACACTGCAGAATTGCCTGGTCGAGCGAGAAAACTGGCTTTTAGGCATTGCGCAGGCTCCGTCGGAATTGACTGATCCTGAGCAAGCCCCTTTTCGGGGAAAAAACAGTTTTGAGACATTGCGCAGGCTGGGGGGGAATTCCCGGAGCCTGCTCAGCTCCTTTTGGGTTGGGGTTTGGGGTCCTTGAGAAACCAACGGGTTGGGCGGACCAGTATCAAACCAGCGGGGCTGGCGTGGGCAAACCGTGCAAAACCGTGCAAAAAAGCTATTCCTCCAGGCCGTACATAAATGTAGGATCTGGAGGAATAGCATTTTGTAGCGCAAAACCGTGCAAAACGAGCTATTCTTACAGGCCGTACATACATGTACACCTTGTAAGAATAGCATTTTGTGGCGCAAAACGGTGCAAATGTCCCTGGGTTAGGGTTTGGGGTCCTCGGCAAACCAAACGGGTTGGGCGAACCAGTACTTAAAAAAAACCCTCCAGGCCCGTTGGGAGAACCAGTACTTGAAAAAAAATGAAACCCCTCAGGCCCGTTGGGCGAACCAGTACTTGAAAAAAAAATGAAACCCCTCAAGGCCCGTTGGGCGAACCAGTACTTGAAAAAAAATGAAACCCCTCAAGGCCCGTTGGGCGAACCAGTACTTAAAAACGAATCCCCCCGGGCCCGTTGGGCAGACCATTGAAAAAAAAACGAAACCCCTCCAGGCCCGTTGGGCAGACCATTGAAAAAAAAAATCCGAAACCCCTCCAGACCCGTTGGGCGAACCAGTACTTAAAAACGAATCCCCCCGGGCCCGTTGGGCAGACCATTGAAAAAAAAATCCGAAACCCCTCCAGGCCCGTTGGGCAGACCATTGAAAAAAAAATCCGAAACCCCTCCAGACCCGTTGGGCGAACCAGTACTTAAAAACGAATCCCCCCGGGCCCGTTGGGCAGACCATTGAAAAAAAAAAATCCGAAACCCCTCCGGGCCCGTTGGGCAGACCATTGAAAAAAGAAATCCGAAACCCCTCCAGGCCCGTTGGGCGAACCGTTGAAAAAAATCCGAAACCCCTCCAGACCCGTTGGGCGAACCAGTACTTAAAAACGAATCCCCCCGGGCCCGTTGGGCGAACCAGTACTTAAACAGACCATTGAAAAAAAAATCCGAAACCCCTCCAGGCCCGTTGGGTGAACCATTGAAAAAAAACGAAACCCCTCCAGACCCGTTGGGCAGACCAGTAGCTGCCGGCGTCTCCACCTCATCTGCCAAACAAACGGATGAAAAAAAGGAAACCCATGTGCGGACCAGTATCATAGCTATCTCACACGCCAAGCCGCTGAACTCCCACAGTCCCCCGGCTCCTTGCTATATGTGCTATATGTACTATATGGGTCTTACATGCCAACCCGCGGAACCTCCACAGTCCCCCGGCTCCTTGCTATATGTGCTATATGTACTAGATGGTATCGATACGCGCGTTAAAACACACTATATGTGCTACACAATGCATATTTGGTACATGTTGAGATGCTATGTGTATAGTTACAGCTCTGCTGGTTGGCGTGTAAGAGCCATATAGCACATATAGTACATATAGCAAGGTGGGTTGGCGTGTGAGACCCATATAGCACATATAGGACGTATAGCAAGGAGCCCAGGGAGTGTGGGGGTTCAGTGGGTTGGCGTGTGAGACCCATATAGCACATATAGGACGTATAGCAAGGAGCCCAGGGAGTGTGGAGGTTCAGTGGGTTGCCTTGTGAGAGCCATATAGCACATATAGGACGTATAGGGGGCTGTGGGGCTTCTGCGGGTTGACGTGCCCCCATGCAGAAATCTGAGACGTTGGGCGAACTACTGAAAAAAACAAACCCCCCCTCCAGACCGCTTGAGCAGACCAGTACTAAGCCAAAACCCGAGACCCGTTGGGCAGACCAGTACTTGAAAAAAAAAACCGAAACCCCTCCAGACCTGTTGCCAGTACCCAGCCCAACTTTCACCACCCCGTTGGGCAGACCAGTACCCAGCCCAACTTTCACCACCCCGTTGGGCAGACCAGTACTCAGCCCAACTTTCACCACCCTGTTGGGCAGACCAGTACCCAGCCCAACTCGATCATGGGCGAGGCAGTACTTAAAAACCAACACGTTGGGCGGACCAATACTAAGCCAAAAACCCCGGGCCCGCTGGGCGAGCCAGTACTTGAAAAACCTGAACCCATAATCAAGCAGAAAAATAACCAAAAAGCCAACCAGCGGAAGGGTGCAATCAGGGTGCAATCAGGGTGCAATTAGGGTGCAATCAGGGTGCAATTAGGGTGCAATCAGGGTGCAAAAGGGTGCAACCCCAAAATCGTGCAAAAACAGGCAAAATCGGGCCCAGTTGGGCGAGCCAGTATCAAACACGGTTGGGCGAGTCACTATCAATCCTACGTGCCCGCTCGGCACTGCCCAAAAAACCCCGCCCCAGCGCCAGACAGACCCTCCGGAGTTGTGTTTCTTCGCCAGGATGGTTCCGGCCTGACACACTCGGCAGCCTGACAGGAAAAAACTTCGGGGGGGACTTCCACGTCTTCTTCGGGGGGTGAACCACATGCGAGGCGCTTCCACCAGCGCGTTGCGGGCATGCTGTTTGTTCCAACACATGCAAAATCAAACCATGCCAATATCATGCAAAATCGTGCAATTAAACTTTCTTCTGAAAAAAGCGCGCGGCAACCTTTCTGTTCTGCGGATCCAGCACGGTGGCCCTCCAGTCACTTTCTACCTATGCGAGTATGGCAGAAACTGAGAAAATTCTCAACACATGAGTGACTCGAAGCGTGCAAACTGAGCAAAGAACTGTACTTCGGAGGCGAGTGTGGTCCAGGAATCAACGTCTGACGACATCAACCAGCTCAGCGCAAGACAAAACACTGCGCACCGAGGCCTTGCAGCGCAGTTCCTCAACGGGCTCGCGTGCCTCTCGAGTAGGATAGATAGGGCACAGCTCTGCAACTAACAAGAGTTTTTTTCCAAGCCTTTGCCAAGCTGTGCAAGTGCTTCAAAGCGCGTGTCAAACCAGGAAACAAACATGTGTCCCCCGCCTCCACCCTGGCAGCCTCCAACTTGGCTGCCTCCAACCGAGCCACCTCCTGCATCAGCTCCCCACCTTGGAGGCGGCCTGATACTCGTGGAGCGACTGACGCAGCTTCTCGTTCTCAGCTATCAGAGCCGCCGCTTCCTGCTCCAACACGGTCTCACGGCGCGCCTGCCAAGTAGAAAAAGATTTGCGGGTTGTAGCTTACATTCGAAGACCTGAGAAATAGTTGAGCCTGCTCAATCTTTTTTTCAACGTGACCGAGGCGACGATGATGATACGACGGCGGGCGCTGCCTGATGCAAGAAAAACACTCCTGAAATCAATCGACGTGCAGGACCTCTTGTTGCTGCTCCCCTTGGGCTCGTTGTGATTAGCGCCCACGGCAAGCCTCTGAGACACTCCTGCTTCAAGATCATCGGCTGCGGCATCACGGCGTGGCGCCCGCTCCGCGCGTGTTTTTTTTGCTCGGCCGCGCATTCCATACGCGCTATGGTCGGGGAGAGTAGCTTTTTGCACGGTTTTTGTCTTCCGATTCCTGTTCTCCCAGGCCATACGCGCAGGTATGGCCCCAAGAAGCCACGGTGCGGCGCTCCCACCTCCTCCACGCTCAGAGCGGCTTGTCAAGGCGCTCGGAGCACGTCCTCCTTGCAGGGCAGCTGAAAGCTCCTCAGGCCCCTCACGCTGGCGCAGGAGCGTCTCTTGGACCGAGTTCCGATACCGCTTCGTAGAACTTGTTGCGGAAGAAGAAGCCCTTGCCAGCTTGGTCAGCCGGTGCTCTCCGCCCGGCAAGCTTCTTCCCCGTTGCGCAGCAGGATGTAGTCGTTGGACCCCTTGCAGATAATGTAGTCGATGCTCGGGGGCTGCCCGCCCGCGTCGCGAGAGCAGCGCGTAGCACGACGGCTCCATCCCCGTGCAAGCCCGGGCGCCGCCGTCCGCGGCCGTTGTTGTCTTGCCCAACTTGCCCTTCGGCGGCCTGCCACATGTACAGGGCCGTGAAGCGGGTGCTGGAGCGGCAGGCGGGCGCGCGTGCTCTACCGGGGCGCAGACCCTGCCGCCCATCGGAGAGTGGAGGCAAAGACGCCGCGGACGTGCAGCGGGCTGTTCTGGTGCAAGGATCTGCGCGGCTCATCCGTCGGCGAGAGCCCCAAGGTGGCCATCAGCAGTCCGGCGCAGTACTGCGGGCTGAGGCTGTGGCGAGAGCTGCACGAGATCTTCCTGAAGCTGCTTAAGGCGAAGTGACTGTGCGGCGGGTTAACGGCCGGCGCCTGCGCTGGACCACGTGGAGGGCTTTCAAACTCTGCAGGCGCTGTGCGCAACTGTTACAGCGCTAAGAGAGAGCGCGCAGCCTGGAGAGCCGGGTGGCGCCCGGCGTCATGCAGTAGCCCCCAAGCTGCCTCCTCTTGTCTTTGAGGCGCAGGTGTGCGCAGCGTCCCGCAAGAAGAACGCTCTGCACGTCGGAGTGGAGTGGTGCGCTGCAGGCGCAACGGGCTGGCCAACGCCCCCTTCCCCCTGCCTATCCTTGCCCGGCCGACGGCGTTGAGCCCGTGGCTGCCGAGGGCAAGGAGCGCGTGGCCAAGCATCAGCGTGAACGCGATGATAGGCCTGCGCGCAGCACGGAGGTGGTATACAGCGTGCCGGAGTGCGGAAGCCATCCTTGGAAATTGCCTGCAGAGGCGTCTCTCTTTTTAGAGGGGGTTTCTCAAATGGATGCTATTCTACCTGAGGCTCCTGGCACTCGTCCGTCCAGCATTTGACCTCGTCCTGCGAAGGATTCGAAGTCTAAAACGCTGCGTGCAGGCGTGTGGCTGCAAAATAATGACCCCTAGATATGCTTGCAAAATGCCCAGCAGCGCTTCTGCAAGGCGAGCTAACAGGGAAAAAAAAGAAAGCCAAGCCAAACAGCCAGGAGCAAGCCAAACCAGCCAGAAAGCCAGCCAGGAGCCAAACAAACCAACCAGGAAGCCAAGCCAAGCCAGCCAGAAAGCCAGCCAGAAAGCCAGCCAGAAGCCAGCCAGAAGCCAGCCAAGAAGCCAACCAAAAAAGCCAGCCAGGTTTCTGCAGAAACAAAGGCAGCTGCTGGGCATTTTGCGCACGCAGCGTTTTAGACTTCGAATCCTTCGCAGGACCGAGGTCGGACGGACGAGTGCCAGGAGCCTCTGGAATAGAATCCATTTGGGAAATCCCCTCTAAAGAGAGAGGTGCAATGTTCTGTGTTCGCGCTTTCGCGCGTCTGCAGCTGTCGCTGCAGTTCGCGCAGTTCGCTGCTCCGGGCTGCGCATTATGGATCCAATGTTGCGCCATTGTTGCTTCAAGGCGATTCATTATTGTCTCAACAATGCCTCTTCTTCTTTTCCTCTGAGTTTCCTATGGGTTTCCTATGGGTTTCCTATAAGATTCCTATAGGTTCCTTTCGGTTCCTATAAGGGCCCAAAAAAACTCCGAGCTCCGAGCCCCCAGCCACGCCACCTGCCTGGCAGAGAAGCCTCCACCCTGGCGCACCACCTGCCCGGCATAGAAGCCTTGCCGCGCCACCTGCCTGGCATAGAAGCCTCCCGGCCGCGCCACCTGCCCGGCATCGGAGCCACACGCCAGCCCGCCGAGTCATACGGATCATACGGATCATACGGTCATACGGTCATACGGCGGCTTGGCGCTGCGCCACCCTGCCGCGCCTGCCTGGCATAGAAGCCTCCCGGCCGCGCCACCTGCCCGGCATAGAAGCCTCCAGCCTGCCGAGCCTGCACCACACCGAGGTCGGAATTCCGATTTCGCTCTACACCAAGGTCGGTTTTCCGACTTCGCTTTTTTTGCCCGAAAAACCCATCACCGGGCCAGCGCCGAAGGTCCGGGAGTTATGCTGTCCTCGCAGCATAACTCCCGGTGTTTTTTTGCACCATTCACACGCCCAGCCGTCAATCCTGGCGTGGGCACAGGATTGCTCCACTCAATCCTGGCGTGGGCGCAGGATTGCTCCACTCAATCCTGGCGTGGGCACAGGATTGCTTCACTCAATCCTGGCGTGGGCACAGGATTGCCCCGGTGTCTTCCAGAAAACTCTGGAAGCGCGTCTCTACACAGAGACGCACTCCCGGACTCGCCGCCCGGCTTCCCGGCTTCAAATTTGGCAAGTAACGCAAAGGAAATGGGGAAGATCAAGCTGTTTCCTACGACAGAGTATAGCAGTAAGCAGCCCTCTGACCCCGTGGTGCCCCTGGTGCCATGCACGGGCCTCTTCCTCGGGCCATCAAAATCGGGCAAAACCGTGGCTCTGATCAGCCTGATTCTGGAGCAGTATCGCGGCGTCTTTGAGAGAATTTACGTCTTCAGCCCGAGTGTCAACATAGACGACGGCTGGATACCCGTCAAGAAGTACATTGAGGAGGACCTGGGGGTGAACACAGAGCGGGAGCAGACGTATTGGGACGAGTGGGACGAGGCGGCGCTGCGGCGTATCATCCCGCAGCAGCGCAAGATCACGGAGGCGTCCAAGAAGTTGGAAATGAAGAAACTGTACCAGGTGCTTGTAGTCATCGACGACTTTGCTGACACGCCGCAACTCCACAAGCCGCATGGCGCCCCTGACACGCTCTTCATC
>CAUJNA010000123.1:318797-320713 GCA_963377175.1 Effrenium voratum | reverse complement strand
GCGGGCACTTTCCAAAGAAGATACGTTTGCAATTCGGCGGGCCCATGCAGCATCAGGGTTTGTTAAACCGCAAAGTTTGGCACAGACATCACCCTCCAACACTCCCCCCTTCCAAGATTCTATTGGAAAACCTTTCCTAGCTGGGCTCCTTATTAACTGGGAGGACTACCCTGTGCAACCGGCAGGCCAGGGTCTCTGCTTCACACATTCATTACATCAAAATGTAACTAAAACCCCGAACTAATTTCAGCATGGACATGTGCCTCTGCAGCCTGCGCACACAGCCGAACTCCGCACAAGCGTGCGTTAAGGCAAACACGCTCAAGTGTGGCCATGCTATGGCACCACCCTTTTGATGGAACGGGCACGTCCTTCATCTGCCACGCTGCACCACAGGCATGCTGTGAGCGTGTGGCGTGCGATGGGGCAAGCCTGTGGATGGCGCACTTACGCTTTCCAATGCTGCACGTGCGCGTTGGAGTCGTGACCGAGATGACATTTGGCCACACATTCCCGCAACGGAATGGGCAGGCACCAGAGCTGTGAGACAAATACGCGGTGGTTGGCGCACTTAAAACTAGCCATGAACGTGTGGCTTTGCAAGTGTACATGGAATACACATGCAATCTGGAAGCGCCAACCTTCCTGGCCCACCTTTAACCATTCAAAATGTAGGCATGAAGCTAAGGATTCCCTGAGCTCCAGGCAGACCCTCTGCAGCGGTGGCTGGCGCAAACCATCCGCTGCGCCTGGCCGAAACCTTTTCCAAACGCCGCACATGGCCAAAGAAACCCAAGGAACCGAGCGCCGAGTTTTGTCCATGTGCCTGGTTTTGGAAACCGAACATTGGGTGAAGCAAGGGCTTCGAGTGTTAAACTGCAAGACCATGACATATATGCTTCGACACAACTGGGGGCTTACCATGCTGTCCAGCATCGAAAGAACTGGACTAGCTGCAGTAAGAGTAACTTGGTTGTGTCCAAAAGGGTGGGGCTTTCTATGACCTCCACACGATCCACTCAACCTTCAAGGAAATTCTCGCTGCTCCCCTTGCACCCGTCAATCTCAGCGCCCACACCCGTGGCGTGACGGTGACAGTGCCATCTGTGGTCTGCGCCTGGTTTGCCCGACTGCAACGACGCCTTGCAATCAACTTCGGGACCACGACTAGACCTGAACAGAACTAAGAACTGAACATGTGAACTGACATGGTCTTCCAAGTTTTCCTCAACTTCTGTCAGGTAGGTGGTCATTTATGGCCATGTAGAATGGACATTGCTCATTGTAGACGTCCAGTGGGCACCACAGAACACATCAAGACAGGATTCCATCTGCAGCGCTTCACCCTTGAAATGCAAGCATGGCCCTAAGTGCACCCAGACCAAACACATCTTGCGTGAACCTCCCAAACATGGTCGCAATTGGCACACCAAAGGCCCGTTATGGTCGCAGGTTTGGCGCCTTGCCCAGGACACAAACACGACCCGGCCGCAATGCAGGCCTTGCCCGCCCAAAAACCAAACGTCAACAGGTAACAACTCCCTCCATTGGTCATCTCGGGACTCCGGCCAGCACATCTTCTAGGCGCCATCCAATTTCTTCAGAGCCTGACGGCCAGGCTTGGAAAGGGCACATCCCGGTCACTTGTTTCATGGCCCCTCCAGGGCGAACTCTGGATGAGCAAGTCTAGTTGTGTTCATTTAATGGCTGGGGCCAGTCAAGCGCCGTCACTCCAAGTGTCCGAATCAGCTTGTCCAAAGACGTTGCCCCAGCTGCCCCAGCTCTGCAACAAAAGGCTTGACTTGCAAGGTTTGGCTCGAGTCATAACAAGGACTTGCAGCTTTCAGGAATCTTAATAATCTTACTACTAGTGGTATGGAGTGCGCTGCGATCAGTATCACGAACGAAGGTTCAGG
>CAUJNA010000123.1:166297-313797 GCA_963377175.1 Effrenium voratum | reverse complement strand
CAAGAACGGCATGTCCAAGCTTGGTTGTTTTTTTCACTGGGTTCAGGAAGTGACACCCTTAGGCTTACCCCCCAAGTGGTTCTTTGAAACTCAGACCACGCTCGACAAGTGACTTTGAGAGCCTCAAAATGCAATCACCAGCGTCACATCACAGGCCTGCATCTTTGGCAGCCGCCCAGGAATTGCGAGCCTCGGACACGTCCCGGGTGCCGGGGTGCTGGGATGTGCATGGGGCCAGGAAGTCACTCAAGGGAAGCAACTTCACGAGCGGACCATAGCCCCCAAAAGGTGCGTCAGTTTGTTTTTGGTTTCCAGCTAAAACCAAGCTGCAAAGGGGCCCAATCTCGCAAGTGAGGTGATGAACCTCAGGTGCCGCACTGCCCTTAACACTTTCACATGGAACTCTATTACACGTCATGCATTCCATGGAAAAACGCTTCTTGCACAGATACTGTTTCACGCTTCCATGCGAATGGCATTGGGGGTGACTTGCTTCTACAACCTAAGGCGTAAGCCAAAAGATTGGGCTACCATCGAGAGGTGCTGGGGGCAGCACTTCACTCCACCTACATCCTGGTGCCGTCTACTTCTCCCCTAGCAACTGACAGTTCATTTTAGAAGGACACACTCCTGCCGCAATGAAACAAATGTTGAGGTGCCGGAGAGGGGCAAGCACATGGCCACACCAAGAATATGTATACATATCTATATGTATATATATATATATGTGCAACCATTTACGTTTTTATAGGCTTGTCTCAAAGAGTAGGGGACCCCGAAAATGTGGTTGTCCCTTTGGCCGCCCTTTAAAAATAAACCTCTCCCAAAAAGAAGACACCCCCATATACATAGAACATCAAAAGGAAGCGTTGCACAAATGATTGCTCAAGAAGGCTCCTCACTCCGCGTCGGCAACAGGGGTGCCTAGGACTAGGACCCGGCAATGAGGCCGGGAGAAACTTGCAATTGCAGAAACGGCATCGATTCTGTTGAAACCACCCGGTGCCATCACGTTACTATCTTTAGCCCAACACCAGGAAATGCCAAAGTTCATGTGTTCAGATTCTGGTTCATATTTAGTCGACCTTAAACTGTGAAATGACATCGGAGGCACCAAAACTGGCGACAACCTCCCAATCTGCCAAAAGTAGTTCAAACATCTTACGATTCCCAGGAGTGCATGCGCGTTTTTCCAAAACGAAAGGGAGGCCATGCTGAACCGTGATCCCCAATCCAAACAACCGCCGCACCAGGCCGCCCCACGAGCAGGACCTCGGCTGGCAAGCCCTCGCCCTCTTGAAAGCCCCGACAACTTGACAAGGATTTAGACATGTCCGACCCTGTCCCACCTAAGTTTGTGCGCATGGGATGGAATAAGGCACGTGGGGTGGGGTGGGGTGGATTTCTTTCTAAGTTGTGTCATCACATTGGTTTTCGAGGGGACCAACAGGTAGCCTGATCATTGGCAGAATGTAGAGAATTGTTGGCAGGTCCCATGCTTCGACCCTTTTGAATGGATATGGTGAGATGATGAGAAGATGACAATGGTGATGACGACGATGCTAATGATGATGGTGATGGCGGGTGTCTTTTAAGGCACCCTCCACGTTACACATCTCGCCTCGGTTCCAAGGCATTTGGAGTCTAGGCCCGTGACCTGCGTTGTGTTCTCTTCACTAAGGAAAGCTCACCACTTGGGGACACATTGGGAATGGGGACACGCCTGAATGAGCTAAGTGATCCAAGACTGGCATGAAGCTTCACATGCTACACTCCTTGCTGGGCACACTTGCCTTTGCAAGCGATAATCCTGGTGTGTGCGTGTGCGTGCGTGCGTGCGTGCGTGCGTGCGTGCGTGCGTGCGTGCGTGCGTGCGTGCGTGCGTGCGTGCGTGCGTGCGTGCGTGCGTGCGTGCGTGGGTGGGTGGGTGGGTGGTTTGGGTGGGTGGGTGGTTTGGGTGGGTGGGTGGGTGGGTGGTTTGGGTGGGTGGGTGGGTGGGTGGTTTGGGTGGGTGGGTGGGTGGGTGTGGGTGGTGGGTGGGGGTGGGTGGGGTGGGTGGGGGGTGGGTGGTGGGTGGGTGGGTGGGTGGGTGGGTGGGTGGGTGGGTGGGTGGGTGGTGGGTGGGTGGGTGGGTGGGTGGGTGGGTGGGTGGGTGGGTGGGTGGGTGGGTGGGTGGGTGGGTGGGTGGGTGGGTGGGTGGGTGGGTGGGTGGGTGGGTGGGTGGGTGGGTGTGTGTGTGTGTGTGTCTGCATGCGTGACAGCAGGCGGCTTTGAATGAAACGCAGCTTGCAAGACTGTTGCACTGCTCCCTGTGTTGGTTGTGCTGCTTCCTGATCAAAGACACTAACACGCACGGGTTGCAAATGGCAAGCCAATCAATGTGCCTGTCCGCATGTTTATGCGAAATGCAGTCATTGGGATTTTAACAGAAAGTGGCTGAATGCCAGTACAAGTGTCACCTAGTGCCACTGTTGCCGCTGAGAGCACAGCTGTGCCTGATTTTTTCCTCGCACAACTTGCATAAGCCGTGACCCAACGACCAAAGCCTTTCCTTGTGGCACGTCAGGTGCAAAAAATATGAACATGTCTTGGAGAACCCCATGAATGATATCTGCGAACATTCAGCTCCTGCTACACTACTGGGTTGCTCTTCCCCCCGCCAAAGGTCTAGTCTTCTTTCGGTTTAATGGCAAACCCATTTATGTTTCTAAGGGGTAACACCGTCACACCAAAGACCAGCCAGATCCTTCGAGTTGGATTACATCATCATCGCCATCAAATCCTGCTGCCCAAGCGGCGAGCAGCAATTCAACATGACTGGTGTTGAGTTGGTTCAGAAGGCTTGGCGCTTGGCCATTCCAAGGTTTTGGTCATGGGCCAGGTTGTCCTTTGCACATGCTCAGCTTTGGAGCTCCCCATGAACGTTTTGTCGGGGGTGAGCTGCGCGCAACGCGACTTCTGCGCGGCAAGAACTACTGTCACATGGTTCGGGTCAAGCCTCGAAACCAAAACACCACACAGTCAACGCAATTGCACTAAGAAGTCGTGATCATGGCGGCGCCTTTTCCGAAAGAAAGCCTGCCTTGACGGCACTACGTAAGGCGTGCCACCTTCCCCAGGAAGCGAACCACACATTGCTCGATCCTGTATGCTTTACAGGTTCCTGCCCCCCGGAGTCCTTCTCACCACACCCGGCATGACACCATTGGCGGGTGACTTCTCATTCCGTAACTGTGCCCCACTTGGCACTTGAGGCGTGGCACGCCATGAAGCGGCGCCTAGCGCAGCGACGCCCGCACGTGCACATGCAAGCCTATTTGCCCAGCTGGCGGCCAAAGCCCTTTGCATAACCACAAGACCATGGCTTTGCCCATCTTTCAGCCAGCTCATGCCAATGGGGAAATGCATCGCGAAACATTGTTGGTTAGGAAGAGCAAGAAGCTGTTCACTTGCAAAGCTGCCGTCTCAATTAAAACAAAAAAATGCTTTCTAAGGCACAGGCGTGTAAAATCTAAATGCAAGCAATGCCGGCTCAAATTTGCTCCCTAGCCTGGGTGGCCAACCCCAAAGAAATATTGCATGTTTTTCGCGCCCCGTGGAATCAAAAGAAAGTTCGCGCAACTTCCAAAACGCATATGCTGTGGCCTCAAACAACATGAGAGTCTTTGGGCGCAGGCTTGGCAGGCTGGGGAGCATCCAGGAATGCCCTGAATCCTGAGTTGGTCAAAGGCTATACATAAGTTGAAGCGTCAAATGATAAGGGCGTTGCGTGCGCGAGTGCGGATGCTTGTTCCTAACTTTGGCGGCAAGCAGTTCTTGAACACTTTCTAGGCACAGGCCTGCTGCACGCAAGGAGTTTGCAAATGAATACGCGCCGCAAAACTGGACCAGAACTCTTCACAGTTCTCTGTGTTCGTTGCATGTCTTTTCTTTGTGTTGCCGGGCGGCAATGTCAAGATCTTGTATCTGTGGGCACTGGAAGAAATAGATGGCGACCCCTTGGAAGTTGGCTGGCGGACAGTATCACTTCATATCACTTCATTAAGGCTTTGGATGGCTTGGGGGTCTCTTTGGAAATGTAGGTGTTTAGGTCCCAACAACCTTCTCAGATCACAATGCAAATCGTGTTGGCTTGTTTCCGCGAAGACTTGGCCCCCTCCGGCGCGCCTCAAAGGGAGTTGCCTTGCTCTGCATGTAGCTCCTGGAGAGTTGGCTCTCGAGTGCGCCAGGACGAATAGTTCGTGCGCCAATTGCCTTATTTTTCTGAGGGTTCAGGGTTCCCCCTGTTGGTTCCTTTCGGAAGGGAAGCCAAAAGGAAACGTAAGCGTAAATAATAAAAATATGAATAACAAAAAAAACCACCCAATAGGAACAAAAAACTAGAAGTGGGAGCGTGAAAAAAAGGGGGTGCAGGCAAGAAAAGCAAAAAAACAACAATACAAGGAGATAGAAAACCACAAAAAAAAAGTTACCCCCAACCTTTTTGGTTGTTCCCCATTTTTGAGAATTAATTACAGGGCGATGGGTTGATATTTTTGTTTCATTGTTTTTTTTTGTTTTCATGTTCCGTCTTGGCTGGTAAGGATGCTGGAGGGGGGGGGGGCGGCAGCCCCATGATGATCGAACAAGTGATGATTCAATTAGGGGCAACAAATCTAAAAAGTAGCGGCAGCCGCCCCCATGATGATCGAACAAGTGATGATTCAATTAGGGGCAACAAATCTAAAACGTAGCGGGGGCAGCAGCCATGATGATCGAAAAATTATGATTCAATAGCGGGGGGGTTGGGGGGGGCGGCAGCCCCCCCATGATGTTCGAAGAAGTGATGATTCAAATAGGGGTGCAATGATTGAAGAAAGGGTGCGATAGAATACAAAAAGTGGCGGGAGCGTTGGCTGGGGTGGCTTCCCCTATCATAATCGATTAAGTGCATACATACAGACATACATAGATGATCGAAAAAGTGATGATTCAATTTTAGGGGCAACAAATCTAAAAAGTAGCGGGGGGGGAGGGGGGGGGGCGGCAGCCCCATGATGATCGAAAAGGCCAAAAACCAACTGGGAAAGCAGAGGATGCGAGAAGCCAAAGCCAGAAAGCCACCAAAAGCGATAAAGCCAAAAAGCCACCTGCCGGAGAGGAAAATGCAGCGGATGCGAAAGCCAAAGCCGCAAAAGCCGCATTTTTTCGTCCGCCCTAAATCAGAAAATAGCTTTGGGGAAGACCCCAGACACAAACCAATCTTCAGGTCGACCCGTTTCAATCCTTGAGCATGCGCTGCTGCTTGAGCTCCAGCTGCAAGTCCCTCAGCTCTGTGAGCATGCCGTCCAGCTTGTCCTGGCGAACTCCGCTTCCACTGACATCCGAAATGCGGATTACCCCAGAGGGTCTTAGGCAAAATGGCTCAGACCTCATAAAGGTACTATCCGAAATCCAGCTGATTCATAATTACCCCAAAGGGTCGGTAGTTGGACCCTCCGAGTACCGTGAACGTGCAGAATCCAAACTCCGGCTGGTCGGTTCTCAGTAGGGTTTCGTCCATCGTGACCATCTCAGCTATCCCAACTGCGAAGGGCAAAGGGGAGCCCAATCCACCGAAGAGCTAGAAGTTCCCATCCCCACTAACTTAGGACTTTGGGGGATTTCTCCCTGGTGGATTTTGCAGGGCGATGTCCTTGTCACAAGTGACCCAAAACGCAAGTTTTCATGGCTACGGTCTTCTTTTTAGGGAACCTACTTCAAGTTGCCTGGGATGTTTGAAGGGTCGATATGGGAAGGTGCACGGGCGGTAATCTACAGTGCAATATTGGTGAAGTGCAGAGCGCGATGGTACCATGCAGCTTGAACGGGATTCTGACTACGTATGTTGAGAAGGACGAGGAATCCCCTTTGAGGAGGAATATGAGGATCAAATACCAGCCATTTGCAGCCACTTGTCAACCACCCGTGACCCAAATATCACTCCACGAATCGATTTGCCCAAGTTCGGACCAATGTCTCCCGAAGGCAGCAAAAAGACGTGCCAGTCCCGGATGGCCGAGTCCAACTGAGACATAGATCGCGAAATGCTCTTCCAGCTGTCTTGGTTCGACTCCACCTCTGCGCGACAGCCAACCACCCGTGGCTCCCTTGGCCTAATTGAAAGGAACGGCATTAAGCTTCAACACTGCGGGTAAACAATCGCTTCAATCATCTCCGGGTTGTTTTCGGCAACGAGGTAGCAGAACTGGAATAGACTCAAAGCTGAATAGCATGACAACATCTTCCAGCCGCATCCTCAAAGGCCCAGACCCCCAGTGGCCATGGGAAGAAGGGGCGCTCCTTTCTTCGTGGTCGATACCCCCCCCGAAAAACAAAAAGTGGGAAGCTTCCGCGTCAGCTGGGGACCCATTTCAAGGAGACCCTTATGCCCAAACGTGGTAGATGGCTTCTGCTCGGACTCAGCTAGGCTTGTGCCAGCTCGGGGCGTTGGTCTAAGTCGATCAACCTGATGTTCCACACTCCCAAGGTAGAGGACCACATCCTAAAGATAACCCCAAGCAAGACCAAAGGCATGCAAAGGCATGCATAGGCCAGCCAAAACTGTTCCTTCGCGGTTTGGTGCTGTGCTGCACACCGGCCACGAGACATGTCCAAGGCACCAGTGTGCTTTTGTTTGTTCGGTTTGGCGCAATCCTTGGGTGCGGCCGTTCCCAGCGAGGCCCGAATCTGCCGAGATTCCTCCAGCCAAAGGAAATTAAGCGAACCCAATCCATGACATTGCACTCTGCGTCACAGAAGGGTGGTCGCAGGACCTTCTCTGTCAAAAAACCCAAACTTGGCATTCAAATCATAGGTTTTGGAGAGCCAGCCTCAAAACAACGAGAGCCTCACGCGCGCCTTGAACATGCTCCTGTTCGGTTCGTTTACAGCTGATTCATGCTCCACCTTGATTGTAGAGCCGAGTGTGTGCCTGGTTCTGGTGGACTAAACCCACTTCCCTCCCCCTCACGCCCTTCGAGCCGAAATGCGAAACTTCCCAGGTACTTGGTCTGCTCTTGGATCCGCATGAACCTGTCCTGGACGCAAGCACGCACACCTTCCCGTCCAAACGCCTGGTTGAACTGGGCCGTTCGAAGGGCCTCCTGCTGTGTACCATCTTGCGGTGGTTTTGTTGCCGCCTTTTCGCCCATCAACTTGACCGTACAACATCTCAACTTCTCAACTTCTCAGCCGAGTTGGAAAACCCCGCTCCAGCGGGTTCATGCCCATGCCGGCGCCCTCCAGGAACTTGGAACGGCCAATGGGCAACCACTTCGCCTCAGCCCATCCCAAGAGTATGTCTTCCCAGAGGGGAAACAGAACAAAAACGCGTCCCGGCTCATCAAATAGAAACGATCCTTCAATGAAAGACTTGACTGGCAACCGCTGGAGGCTCGCCCGTTCCCCCATGCAAATCCCGCCGGGGGTGTTGCCGCGCCAGTCAATTTGGATAAATGGTGATTTTCCCTTGAGGAAGCGAAGGATTGCAGGGTTCCCCTTGGAACATCTGCGCACACATGATGCCCAAGAAAATGCTCCAAGCCTGACACTGAGCAGATTGTATATATAGTCAATTCTCACAAGAAACACCCCCTACTCCAAATACCCACTTTTTTTAGGGTATCATGTCGACCCTCTACTAAAAAAGGAGGTATTTACCATGGAAAACCAGGGTTTCCAAAAAATACCCTAGAAAAAGTGGGTATTTGGAGTAGGGGGCACATTTAGGCTTCATAAGGAATTTCCTGATAAAATGCATGCCCACACACACACACATGCGCGCGAAAACCGCCCTCTCTGGGAATGAACGCCTTACGGCAAGCCCGAAGTGCAAACCCGGCAAAGCGCCGTTTCCCCGCCCCTGCGGCTGCTGAATTGTGGGTTCCTCCAAGGCAAACATCTGTTGAACACCGTACATGATCAGGGGGTCGCATCCTTAAATCCGCCCGCAAGTTTGCGATTTGTTTATGGCTGACATGCTCGATTTGCAGGCGCAAGAGCGGCCCCACAAACAAGAAGCAGCTGAGAGTGCTTGTATGTGCTAGTCACGCGCTTCGCGGGAAACCTGCCCTCCACGCCGCCCGGATGCCAGGGTGCATCTCCCCTGTCCATCAGGGCCCGAATGTGATGCTCTGGGCCGGTGAGCTCCTGTTCAGGATGGCGGCGGGGAGGACATGATGACCTTTCTTAGAACATGCCTTGTATGCTCACGATGACGAGCATGATGGACGTGGTCACCGTGACTCACCTTCGTGTTGAAATTGCTAGCGTTGCTGCTGCCACAACGGGATGACGATGATGACAATGACGAAGATGCCCCGATGCCGACGATGTGACGATGAGAACAAACATGACGCCGTGACGTTGATCATGATGATGATGATGACGATGATGAAGAAGAAGAGGAGGATGGCAATGGCAATGGCGATGGCGATGACACGGTGGTGGTGGTGGTGGTGGTGGTGGTGGTGGTGGTGGTGGTGGTGGTGGTGGTGGTGGTGGTGGTGGTGGTGGTGGTGGTGGTTTTGGTGGTGGTGGTGGTGGTGGTGGTGGTGGTGGTTGTGGTGGTGGTGGTGGTCGTGGTTCTGAGTCATGAACGATCGGCTACATGATCATGATGAGGTTCATGGTTGTTGCTGCTGATGTGCCGATGATGACTGCTGTGATGACAGTGGTACTGATGACCATAGCGATTCTGATGAGCGTCAGTCCAGAATCCTGAAGCTTGATCATGACCACTGGCTGCGGACGACGGCGACGATGATGACAATGATCATGATGCTGCTAATCATTCGAATCCTGATGCTGCTAATGTTGCTGCTTATGATGATGGTGATGATGGTGATGATGAGGGGAAGGATGAGGAGGATAAGGATAAGGATCAGAATGGAGGATGGAGGATGGAGCATGGATGATTGCAACGACGATGATCATGATGATGACGGTGGGGTGCTGGTGCTGGTGCTGGTGGTGCTGATGGTGACAAGCTGCTAAGGCCATATTTCTGATTGCAATTCCTTGTGCTTAAGTCCTTTCCAGCTGATCATCTGAGCTCATGAGGAGGCAAACGAAACGTCGCGCATGCCTACCAAGAACGCAATGATAAAACAATTCTTCCACGGCCTTTGCTTCGAAGCGAACTCTTGCCTGTGTCCCGCTGCTGCAAGAGAACGCTCAACACACTTGAGAACGTTCTGTGCACAGTGCACAGAAAGCGGTACCCAAATCATGTCCTTGAAATCCAGCTGATCTTCGATCAGCCGTAACATGTCAAAAACAGCTTGGAATGGTCATGTCCGACGTGTCTGGTTTCCATCCCAGAGTGCCCCCCGTGCTGTCCGCTCCTCCAAGTCCGTCTCACACAAATGGAAAAGGAATGCCATGTAGTCCTTGGGGAGCAAAGCGCGTAAAAGGCGTGCTGGAGATAGAACCCCCCCTGCTCACCCATTCGTAGTAGACCTTCCTGTGACAGAACGAAACATTTGGGAGGCCGTGAAACGGCTCACCAACGCACCCTAAAGAGAATTCCAAGCTGGATGTTTTTTGGGTGCCCTTACCGCACTCCATGTGCCGCCGAAAGCGCCCACTTGTTCTGCCGGTATGTCTCGTGATACTCGAAGCCGTCTGAAATCCCCGCGGACTGCGCGACCTGCTCCACGCTCCTTCGGTCAATGCCTGCGGTTTCGGGGGGGCAAGTTGGGCGCGGGCCACGGCGCCGTGATTGGAGCAAAAGTGCTCGCACCCAGCTGCCCATAGATTCTTGGTAGAGAAATTTTTGAAACCCCGCCACAGGAAGCCACCAGCGAACTGGACCCCGGAAGAGCCACAAATCCCCCATCCCAAGGGAGAATCGACATATCAAACTTGGAGCAAGCATGCAATGGGCGGGGTCTACGTGGGCTGAGCAATGCCACGTCAGCTTGTCGTTTTGTGATTTGGCAGCTTGGTCGGGTGCTTGTTTTCGGGGTCGATTTGGTAAAAGCTGACCTGATGCTAATACAGAATGCTCCCACAATGAAAACCGACAACACTCATTCAACAAGGCTGCATGTATGACCCCATGGCAAGTCTGAAAGCCTCTGTCGCCGGTGAACTACGCCATTCTGCAGGAATTGATCTACCAAACTAATATTTTTCTGCGTGTAGATGGAGACCATCCTGCACCAGTGGGGATGGATAAAAACTGCAGGGCGGTTGTTGGACTTGCTGCCGGAAATGCCCTCTCTCTAATTTATGAGCCTCTCTTTGGGGTCGCTTCAAGGGCCTACTTGAGGTTTAGAAACCAATAAGGGTTGATGTCGGGTAGGCTTCCGTTTTCGGAACGGCATGAAACTTGTTCAATGTAATTGGCTCAGGCTGGCTCAAGGCGGGCAAGACCGTTGTTGCCCGATTTTTGGGGTTTGTTTGAAGCCGGTTGAGCTCTGTGCCAAGCTTGAAACTGGTTGAGGCTGGGTTTACAGTTTCATCGAAGGTTTAAGGAGTGGCAGGCTCGGTGCTGGGGCTTCGTTTTGGGGGAAGGCTGCATGGAGGGTGTTAAGGCCACAACCCTGGTTGATTTACCCGAGCCATGGATGAAAATATGATATCACAAGTCCGGGGGTGACACATAGTTGGTGTGTAAACCCTGCCACGAGCTAACCTCAGTAATCAGATTGATAGTTCCTTCTCTGCAGGAATCAACGGGATTCCCTCTCCCACAGGGTTTGTTCTAACAAAAAAGTGACTGGGCGTCTTGGGATCCTGAGAACTTCTCTCTTCAAGTGGGCCCTCTGGGATCCATACAGACCGGATGGCGTGTCCAAACACCGCTCCCCGATTTCATCCAAGCTGCAGGACACGAAGGTCTGCGTCTGCTGATCGTTTTCCCGGGCTTCCATGTCCAGCCGAAGCGCGCCGAAGGAGTCGACGATGAGACCCACCTCTGCCATCCTCTCTGGAGCCCTCTCAGTTGGCTGCGCAGAGGGTGCCAAACCCTTGCACGCTGAATCGGTTGATCTTAGGAAAGCCCGGACTAAAGTCATCCAACCAAAGAACGCTAATAACATCCTCCGCCAAGCACGCATTCCAAGTCAAACAACATCACCTCCAACAAAGCAGATCTCGGTCAGGACGTTATTTTCAATCAAAGGTCCTGCGCAAAAGACTGTGTTGGTGGTGAGGCCGGCGTTTCGACATAAGTTTGTTGCTAGGAGCTGAGGCGTTGATTTCGACCCAGGCCCCTATGCTGGTTGACGTGATGCTTTCCTTGGAATGGTGGTCTACCAGCATAGGATGGTCTCTCAGCTCAATTCAATGCTAGACGTCCAATGCAACCGAACATCTGTAGGTGTATATATATACATATACTATTTAATATATGTGAGGGACTGCAACTGGCTTTCTGACTGATTTTGCTTGCACGACAAAAAACCCGCTGCGTGCCTGTCCACAATCCCCGCATGCAGACGAAGCAAATTGCGGACTTGCTACAAGCATAGTGTGCCAACCAAGGCTGAAGGAAGTATGAGAAATAGGGACAACTGAATTCACATTCATCGCGGGATACATGCAAGTCATACAAGAGCCTGATTTCTGCAAGGCACGATCGTGTTGAGCACGATGACACCGAATATGATGAAGTAACTCATGTCCTGCGACCATTGCGACCGTTGCCGCGAGTTGGGGGAGAGGTGGACGCAACATATGTTTCTGATTCACGCCTCCCAAACCCAAAATACATTTAACAAACAAACAAACATGGCATCTTGCCGTGTGTCACGCACTTGCGCATGTGCATGCGAGTCACCTCATGGCTGTTTTTGTTTTGTGCTTTTGTTTGCCTGCATGGCAAGAGACTGGCATTGCGCCTTGCTAAGCAACAGCGTATAATTATGCGCCAAATTGCAACGGATACCCGCCACAAATAGCGTGAGACATGTCTTCAGCCACAACACTAACTTGTACTACTCACATTGGTTCCCACCAAGCTTGACAAATGCTTCACACGCTGAAATGCCCCATCATCAAAACGAAGACCTGTTCCAATTCTTCAAAAGGGCTAAGCGTCTGGCAAGCGGAATGGAAGTGGGCACTCTCAAAGCAGCAAAAAGCCCATGGAGGGCCCGACAGCCACAGAACCCGCCGGGGCTCTAATTACTGTTGCCCAGTTGGCCAGTGACCTTGGTAAAGAGAACTTTTTCAGGTTGCGCCAAACAAACATTGGATTTTTAGGCTGGGATCCACGGGGATGTCGGTTACGGGTGACTGGTAATCAGTCAATTTTCAGATTCACATCTATACAGTATCTGCCCAGCCACCTATGATGAGTTGATGAATTGGTGAATGAAAGCAACATTTGCAGGTATCACGTACTTGATCCCAGTGCCCAACCGCGTCTACCGTGCAGTAAGGGCCGCATTCCCAATGGGAAAAGAAAGGCCCTCTGAGGCCCTGGCATAGAGCATGCGCTCCGTCCAGTCGGGCCGGCCAGGATGCGTGCTGCTCATCATGAGGCTTAGACCCACAATGCCGCCCCGAGTTCCCTGGTAGAGGATGTTCCTGGGAAATCGGCTCAGCCTCTTTGGGATGTAATAACCCTGGGTTTTAAAGGGAAACCACAACTTTGGATAATGTCAAAGGGAAATCAACAGGAAGACCACCATTTTGGGGGGGTAGGGTCCGCTGAACAAGGACGCACCACACGTGGGGCATGTCTCAAAACAAAGACCTGAGCAGGGCGAGAGAGCATTTCAGTCGTTTCTCCGTGGAAATGGCCCAGCCAAGTCTCTCATGAAACTCCCGATGCAATTGCGCGCTCCAGCTCTGGATGCTTGTGACTTCTAACCGCTGGAGGTCCAAGCATGCGCCTTCGCTACTAGGTCACACAAATTTGTCACACACAGCCTGAAAAAAGTTGCGCCTGTCAGTACTACAGCGGCCGCTGCAACAGGCCACTCATCCAATCATTGACCACCCCCTTTTGAATCCTTGCCACGAAGCTGCCAGCCTGTCACAGCGCTGAAGGAAAGTGTGTCCGAAAGGATATATTAGAAGGCCTTACATTATTGCGTATGCACACGCAAATGTTCTGAAATGTCTAATTGCTTTCAAGTTCTCAAAGTGCAAAAACTTGTCCGAAGTACAAACATGACATACAACATGTGTACAATCCAGCATGGAGCAATTTCCTTGTGGGCCCAATCCTGCGCGACGCAAAAAAAGCCATGGAGTAACTACAGCCTTCCCATGGTCTGTTAAGTTCAAGGTTGGCCTGGGAGTCGCCGGATGCTTGCAAAACCGAGTAGCTCAGTACAAGTCAGGATATTTTCGTTGCAGAAGTGGTGGAAGTCCTCCCGGAAGTAGCCTGAGCTACGGCTTCGCCGTTCTCAGTTGGATTTGTTGCTGGCCAGGGTTCACCTTCGAAAAAATTATGTGCCAAGACCAGCCAACAGCCAATCGCATGTGGCAAACCAAATGGTTGCCCAAATAAGGCCCAGTTGGTCAATTTGTGCTGGAACTGACAGAATTGGCACAAAAGGTCAACTATTGGAACCTTGAAACTTGGAAAATGAAAAACAAAACTGAATGGGCCTTTGCCTTCTGCCTAAGGTTATCTTTTCAGATGTCCCACAAAATCACTGAAGCGGAGACCCCATCTCCAAGCAGAGTACATCTGCTCAAAGCAGCCTGAAGAAGTACGGGCCCACAAACCAACTAGGACAAGCCTGCCGAAATTTCTGCAAATTCTGCCGGAATTTTTCCGAAACCTGCAGCAAGGGATCCTCAGGCGAAGGACCGATGAGCTCAGGTTACCCCCAGTGAGCTCGACTTAGAACATGCGGTAACTCTGCATCTCCCAACCTGAGCGCTATAGCGCTGCGGCCGGGCTGCGGAAACCAATGGCGGCATACACAAAGGTGATGATCAGCAACCTGGCGCATGCTGCTTGCATGGGAACATGTGCCATGACCCTAATCCATTTCTTGGGTTTGTTGAAGGACGCTTTTCCACGTCTCAAGGGATGCAGTGGTTGAACCGAACCTGCAGCCCAAGAGGCCTCCCATTCGAACCAAAGGAACGCCCGGGGTGCTTTCCGGCTGACTTGGCACTGCTTCCAGGACAGGCCAACTTTCAAACAACTGCCCTTTGAATGGTTGCCTGGTTGGTAGGGGACCACCCAACAAAAACAACAGAAAGCCACCTGCACAACACCCCCCCCCCAAACACAAAAAAAAAAAACAACCACAAGAAAGAACCACAAAGCACCGGCCACCCGGAAAAATACAAAAGCGGCCCGGCCCGCGTCAAAAACAAACCCGTCCCTCCGAGCCGAGGGGCCCCAGGAAGGTCATGGCCAGCGACTTCAGCGGGGAGCAGATGGCGCGGAAGACCGTGGCCAGGACCGGGGACTGGCACCAGAAGTCCATCAGGATGAAGCTGTTCAGCCAGTAGTGCCTGACTCCCATGAAAAACCTCCCTGGGATTCTAAAAAAAAAAGGGGGCAAGGGAAGGATGGAGAAGGACAGGGAGAAAGGGAACCATCCTGGCAAAAAGCAAGCTGGAGTTGACTGAAAGGAATGCGAGGTGCCTCCGCTTCCTTGTGGATGAGAATAATGCAGCTTTTGATCCGCCAAGCTCCCGGGTCAATTTTCCAGTGGCATCCTCAATGTCATACCCCAATCCAATCCAAGCATGTTTTGAGGTTGCCTAGCTGCTTTGGTCAAGTGCTCGAGAGAAAACGAGCCCGCAACTCGAGCGCAATTTCCCGCTACTCGGGCGCGATTTTTCGCAACTCGGGCGCGATTTTTCGCAACTCGGGCGCGATTTTTCGCAACTCGGGCGCATGTCCAAAAAGTGTGCAAAGCCAAAGCTCTTCCCCGCAATCCGTGTGTTTGCATGTGTTTGTATTTGCCAGTGCTGGCGCACTTATTTGCCACGAAAGCTCCAGCGCACATTTGTGTATCAATGGGTCCTGCTGGTTTCCCTTTGAAACCAAGCCAGCCCCCCCAATCTTATTGCTGCGTCGCTTGCCAAGGCGCCCGAAGACAAAGGCGCAAAAGCAGCAGGTCAGCAGTAGCGCGCGCCAGGCCACCTGGCCATCCCGCATCAGCCTCAGCACGAATTTCGCGGGAATGCGACTTGATGCCTGCGGTGCACTTATTTTGGACGTAATCCTGGGGTCTCCATGACCTTTGAATACTGAGGGCATTTCCCTAAATAAGGCTAGTGACCCCCATCTTTAGAGTCATAGAGACCCGCGACTGTCAATTTGCACATGAAGTCAAACGCCGACTTGACCTGCGAAGGGGCGTGAGTCTAGCGAGCAAAGCAGGCACGGAATTCAAGCGGCGGCGATACCGTTTTAGAAGTTTCTGCCTCATTATAACTCCTTACGTATATACACACACGCGCGCACACACACACACACCTGGGAACACGCGCACACACACACGCGCACGCACGCACACGCACACGCACACCTGCACCCGCACCCCCGCACGCACCCCCGCACCCCCGCACCCCCGCACGCACACGCACACGCACACGCACACGCACACGCACACGCACACGCACACGCTCACGCACACGCACACGCACACGCACACGCACACGCACACGCACACGCACACGAACACGCACACGCACACGCACGCACCCACCCCCACACCCACACCCACACGCACACGCACGCGCGCGCGCGCACGCGCGCGCACGCGCACGCGCACGCGGCGCACGCGCACGCGCACGCGCACGCGCACGCGCACACGCACACGCACGCCCACCACACCACACACACACACACACACACACACACACACACACACACCACACACACACACACACACACACACACACACAACCACACGCACGCACCACACGCACGCACGCACGCAACGCACGCACGCACGCACGCACGCACGCAGCACGCACGCACGCACGCACGCACGCACGCACGCACGCACGCACGCACGCACGCACGCACCCACACACACACACACACGCACGCACGCACGCACTCACTTGCTCACTCGCTCAACACTCACACACATGCATACACACACGCACACACACGCGCACACACACACACACACAGTGACGCGCGCGCGCACGCGCGCACGCGCGTACGCGCGCGCGTCCACGCGCACACGCGCGCATGCACGCACGCATACCCGCACGGGTAGACAATCACTTCAGAACGCTAAAAAAAATCACTTGTGAACGCTGCCACTTTCGATCACTTCTGAACACTAAAAAAAATCACTTCAAAACACTGAGCACCCGGAACGCCGAAAGGGTTGCAAAACCCGGTCAGTCAAAAAGATCACTTCCGAACGCAGGCGTCCCAGCCCAGGATCACTTCCGTACGCAGGCAGGCGTCCCAGCCCAGGTGTGCAAAATCTAGTGGTTCTGGGGGGGTGGGGGGGGGGGGGTGATAAGCACACCCGCTGAAGCTCTATACCCAAACGTGCAAATTCATCTGGTTCTGGGGGTGGGGGGTGGGGTGGGGGGGGGGGCATGATAAGCACACCCGCTGAACTGCTTCACCAGCAAGGGTGTGCAAAATCCAATCAATTTGTTCTGGGTGGGTGGGTGGGTGGGGATGATAAGCACACCCGCTGAAGTGAACCAGCCCAGCCTGCTCTGTAACCAAATGTGCAAATTCATCTGGTTCTGGGGGTGGGGGGTGGGGGCATGATAAGCACACCCGCTGAACTGCTTCACCAGCAAGGGTGTGCAAAATCCAATCAATTTGTTCTGGGGGGGGGGGTGATAAGCACACCCGCTGAAGTGAACCAGCCCAGCCTGCTCTGTAACCAGATGTGCAAATTCATCTGGTTCTGGGGGTGGGGGGTGGTGTGGGGGGGGGGGGCATGATAAGCACACCCGCTGAAGCTCTGTAATCAAATGAACCTGAAACAACTTCACGAAAAAGTGGGGCGCTACAACCGAAACCCAAATCACTTGATCCAGACTCCGGTGGCAGGTGCTGCTAATATTATAGTACGTTAATAAAGGGTTTAGGTCTTTGGGTTTTTCGAGGCTATCAGAAAAATCCGTCAGCTAGCAGTGCGTGGGCCTGTGGGCAGGTGGGCGCGTGGACGCATGGGTGCCGATTCTTGTCCCAGCGTTCAAGAGCGAAGCACTCGCCGGTGTCTCGGTGCTGCGCGTGGCACGTGGCTGCACTTCCAGCGTTCCGAAGCGATTAGTACGTTTTCCGGCGTTCCGAAGCGATTTTGTTTCAGCGTTCTGAAGCGATGGTTTTGCCAGCGTTCAGGAGCGACGCACTTACCCCCGCACGCGCACACGCACACGCACGTGCTTGCACGCGCACGCGCGCGCGCGCACGCACGCACCGCACACGCACACGCACACCCACACCCACACCCACACACACACTCCATACACGTGCATACAGACACATATATATATATATTACATTGCATTGCATTGCATTGCATTGCATTGCATTACTTTACATTACTTTACATTACATTACATTACGTACACACACACACTCACATATATACATATATGTACAGGGAGCTATAGACATGTCCATATCTATAGGCATCGAGATTGAGTGATCTTGGCAGTTGCAAATATTCCAGATTCACTGCATCACAGGACAGTCGGGTGTCAGTCTTTCGAGAAAGACTTTCTGCCAGCAAACGAGAGCCCAAAAGGCAACCTGCATTCTCCACAGCTCCCTTTGACGGGGATCCGCAGGGACCCGCGGCCCAAAAATCGGGCCAAGGCGGCCTGGACAAGGCGTAGGCGTTCATCAACAAGTTCGCCAAGGCGTTCCGTGGGGGTTTGCTCCGCATCTCCTGAAGCTGGCAAATCAGGTGGCCAAGTTTGCCAAATGGGCCCGCTTTTCTAGTCGGCCAATGCTGGCCAGGCATGCGAGGCATGTGATGCTGGTTGGGAGGCAAGCACTGCATCAGCTTGCTCCTCAACGCAAAAGGCACTAAATGCCACCAACTTACAACTTGACACCCACGAGAAGAGCATGATGCAACGAGCGCGCAAGCCAACAGTTTGGGCTTCAACCTAATAGTTGGCATCTAACTTGGTGTGGCAAGTGCCTACCAATCCAAGCACCTGACCCATGGAAGAAGCCAATCTTGCCTTCTCAGTCTACTTGCAACCGCCGCTTGGTACACCTGCACCATTGGCCCAAAACGACGCCCTGATCAATGAGTGGACTGTGTGGGGCGCGGCCTCCCGGCCAACATCCTCATAGGTCGAGTGGCCAATATCCAGATCGGACTCAGCCTCTTCCACTTCCACATGTTGCAAACGGGAGATTTGCTGAAGGACTTCCTGCTTTGACCTCCCAAGCGCCCAGCACAGCACCTCGCGGCTCGCGCCTCCGCCTCGTGCAGCGCGATGGGGAACTTGATGACCACCGTAAGGAGCAGCCATACCGCGGTGCAGGTGAAGTACAGCAAGCTCAAAGTGTTGGAGATCTGAGCAAAAGGCGCCAAAAGGGACCAACTGTGCCCAAGAACGAACGCGTCAAAATGGAAAGATCTTGAATTTTGTCATGTATCTTTAACGGTCTGCGAGGGAAGCCAAATGGAGGCTGCAAACAGGCCCACACAGGTGGAATCGGGTAGTTTGGCGGTAGGCGTACCTAAACCCGAAACCTCCTACAGCCGGCTTTTTTAATTGTATTACCACTCCACCCCCAACATCGAAAGGTCTGCCTGCCACCTCCTCAAGCTGACTTTCTTTGTGTTTCGCAGGAAGGGGTCAAACTGTGACTGCTTCAAGGGGAGGCGTTGTGGCAAGTACTGTCCCCGCCCACATTCCAACATGGTGCGCATGAGCTTCCAACAGGTCACACATCGCCATATCTGCAAGAGAACAGCCATGTACTGGAATGGGCCACCAACAAAATACAGTTGCGTACATCACCTGGGACCTCAAAGCTGAATGCACAAGTCACCTCTGCAGGTGTTTGCCACTCGAAGCCAAACATACCATCCTGCCCTCTCTCAGATTTCATGTTGTTCAAACATACTGAAGCTGCTTTTGTTCAACCTCCGCTCGGTTCCCCATAAGGGGTACCCAAATTAAGCGAGATTCGGCCATGTTTGCCCAACCGCAACCCTTGCCGTCAGCCCGAGCTGCCAAAGACGCAGTGTGAGAGCTCCACTCCGGATGGTCCCCGTTCTCCGGAGGAACCAGAAACCTGCACCCGGCGCTTTGGCGCAAAGAACATGTCCCTTGCCTTCCGAAAAGGTTTCAAGGTTGGATTCGGAGTTGAGACAATCATACATCAAAGCACCCAGTGGCGCTAGGTCACCTGAGTAAGTATGGACTTTGTCAAGAAGAGAGAGAGAAAGAGAGAGAGAGAGAGAGAAAGAGAGAAAGAGAGAGATACAAGTAAGTTCTTTTCCGGTGTCAGAGGGCAACCCTCAGATGATCGGTAGTCTGGGCTTGCAAGATGCGCAAGCATGTTTATTCTTGGTGCATTCTTGTACGTCCGAGCCAAAACGTAAGCCAAAACGATACGTCCCCAAAAGTGTTTGGTGGGGACGTGTCCCTTGACAGGCTTGTTCAACAACGAATTTATGAAACCGCATTAGTTACATGAAGGGCTGTGGCGCAAACCCCCTTCTGACAATGACTACCTAATGCGAATTAATGAGATGATGAATTCATGATGAGGTGCATCAGTGATTCTACCACTGCTGCTCCACACGGCTTGGACAACAATCCTTCCAAGTGGAAAGCCTCGAAAACATTGAAGTCATGAAGTCCAAGGGTCGCACCTTGAGGAGCTGAAGCTATCAACCCAAGATACTATCACTTATTATCCATACCTCTGCCGAAGCGAAAGGCAAGACAGGCATGCAAGGAACAGGCGCAGAAGCAGCCAAAGTTTGCGTTAGGACACGTTTGTTCCTATGCTTCACAGTTGTTGCAAAACACACATATCAATTATGAGCCAAAGTTCGAAGAGAGACGAGGCAGCGCTGACGCGACTAGAACTCGCTCAACAGCAATGACTACCTGCGCATCACTCCTATATACCCTAAGATGCAAATGCACATGAGAAGTACGGGGCAGCGCCGAAGCAGCTAAAACCCACACAAGCAAATGGGCAGAAGTCTAGACAAAGCAAGTGATGGATTCGAGCACAAGCTCAAAGACGACGCACGTGGATCTCCAAGGCTGGTCCCCATTTCTGCGGACCGAGGTCTTTCGTCAGGATATCACCCTTCTGGTGATCAGTGGCAATGTACTCAATCTGAAACTGAGAGTCACGAAACAATTCACTCACGGATGCAACGTTGATCTTGTGTCTTTGGCAAGTGCCGGAGCTTACTGGAATACCCCTTTTTGATGATTGCCAAGACAGCCTGGTTGTCCTCATAACATGTAACCGTTAAAGGTCGCCCTAGAACAGTTTCCCATGCTGACTGAAGAGGGATGCATTCAGAGAAGTTGCAAGGGCAACCGCTTCTGATTCCGTGGTAGACTTGCTCGCAACGCTTTGCTTCTTGCTAACCCAAACCAACGGCAGGAAAGACTGATCAGCCTCAAGGGCTATGAAGAAGCCTGAGCAGCTCTTGGCTGGTTCATTGCAATCGCTTGCATCAGCACAGCAGGATAGTCTTAATTCCAATGCCTGATTATGCATGAAGGACAGAATGGCGTAGTTGGTTGTCACGGAAATGTATCCGATGAATCTAGCCAATCGCCGGTCATCAGCTCTTGCCCAACATATTACATGCGAACCCAAGGCATTAACCGCGACTTGAATGTCTGGTCGGCATAACCTGGCTAGCCAAAGCAATTTCATGATGATAGTACCGGTGAAAGGCTTCGAGCGGGACCCACCCAAATGGAAGCTAAAGGCCCGGATAATGTTCCGCGGGGAGATCACAACGGGTTGAGCGCCGTCTTTCAGGACCTGGCTGGTTTAGTGCCAGCCTCAATCGCCGGGCTCAATTTCGTGATCGGCTACGGTCAGTTGCTGCCCCACAAGTGTAGCACAGCCAACGCTATAAAGCGTATATCGAAAGCAATCTCCACTGACGTATGGGTGCTCTTACCCCCGGAACTTGTCGCGGCAAGATACAGACATCTCAAGAAGCCTTGTGTGTGTGCTCAATTGGTAAAGTCCCTCTATGGGCATCCAGGGGGGGGGGGGGGGGGGGAGGGAAGGGGGGGGGGGGGGGAGGGAAAGGGGGGGGGGGTGGAGGAAAGGGGGGGGGGGGGGGGGGGCACCGGTGGGAAAAAAAAGGGGGAGGGGGCGGGGGACCGCTCGCCCACTGGCTTCGTCACGCAGCTGCGGTAACTACTGGCATGAGAGGGTTGATTTGATTCGCTCAAGTCATGTTACTACTTTCCTTCAGTCGCAACCTGACGCCTATTTGGATAAATGTAGATGTCCAAGAGACGGCAAGGTGACGTCCCGTGGGACGCTATGCACCGAACCCTCAAGCTGTAATACCAACCACTTAGAAAGGTGTATACGGACGATGCCGTTATAGCCGAACCCGTGTAAACGTTGTAAGGAAGAAGGAATGATAGTTACAACAGTGGTCCTGACAAATGCAGCGCAAGCAGTTGTTTTCGCTCTTAATGCCGATCACGTAGGTCTGCAGTCACACATCAGATCTTGAACCTCAATTGTGTCTTGAGCCAAATGGCGATCAATGGAACTTGGGAAGCAACACCAACAAGGACCTCAGAACAGCTACCCAATTTCGGCACGGGGCCTAGAGGGTTTTAACATCCCCCATTTGGGTCGCATTGTTCATCATGCGGTCCAAACCCCACAAAACGTTCCACTGGCCACGGCTTCAACTACGAAATCGTGTCGTGCATTCTTTTACTTGCTATCACTACACCGTTCATTCGCTGTGAAACATGCCGGGTTCGATTGTACGAAAAGTGAAACATTCATCCTCCAATCGAAGCACACATCCATATGCAGGTGTATATAATACACTGTGGCCACTTCACTTGACCGCCAGTGAACATTCCAGCTGCCGCATTTGCGCATCGCGCAGCTGTCATCCATAAATGGGTTGGCCACAAAAGTCCACCAGACGCGCCCGCTTGTGATCGGTCTGCATATCTCCGGCAAAGAAACATCGGTGAGTAATCAATGCAAATCGTAGCCATTCCAGATACCATGGACAATGCATAAATAATGAAAAGATATCATCTATAAGGTAATAGTTCCATCCATGAATATCCAGAGCGACATAGTCATCGGAATATGTAACCATGTACACACCCAATCATCTTGGACACATGAATATAAATCATGACATAAGTCGTTCCACCGAAACAGTGTCGATGTGACGCAAGTAACGGATGGGGACTGACCCACATCGTACCGCAATCAGTATCTTCACGAAGCATACCTGTCCCCAATGGACAGCCTATGGGTACGTCGGCGGAACTCCTCGTCCAAGTTCTTCTGGGCTTCTCGTGCCCGGACACACTTCTTGTTGTAGTCCTCTGGCAACCAGTGCCCTTTCCTAAGGCACCAATCCAGCAGGGGTGTGTCGCATTTGTTCGGGTCGACGGCCGAGATGATGGCGCTCACGTTGACCGTGTAACCATGTTTGCCAAGGTTCAGGCCATCCCTCACGAATGATATATACTTACAGTTGAAAGCTAGTGCAAAACATCTGAAAAAAATATCACCCACCGGGTGCACTCGGTCCTTGACCAGGAGCTTCATTTCTTCCTTGGTGACATCGAGGATTCTTGCTGCAATCCACAGCTTGTAGAATGTTTATAGTCCCTCGCATTTGTTCACCATCATACGAATATATTCGTCACGCTCCTCAACCGATCGGAAGGCTCTTGTCCGAACATTCTCCGATTGAGAAATCTTCGTTATTGTTGATGGCAAAAGTATACCTTCCTGATCAGGCTCAGTGATGTTGGGGTACCTCTTGAAATCATTGTGATAAGGGCAGCCCGGATTCCCTTCGATTCCGGCATTCATCGTTCTCTCCTCACCACCTTCAAACATCCCCCACATCTTGGACAGCTGGAGTGCGATAAATCCTGCCATGTACTGAGCCTCACGCGGCTCGTCAAGGCAGATTGCCATCCGTTGGGAACTTATAATGTCCCGTGACGTCAGATCGGTGTCGCGGTAATGCCAACCGCCGTCTTCTTCTTCTGACGCATAGCCGGATGTATATCCTAGCGTGTCCATGTCGTCATCTTCTCCCGGAACTTCCTCCGCTTCGTCCTCATCCTCCTGTGCTGCCGCATCGTGGTTAGCTTCTTCCTGTGCACGCCTGGCATCTCCAGAGACGTTGGGGTTTTGGTTGTCCTCCTCGTCATCGGATTTGATGTGAATGTAGTACCTTCCGATGGAGATCAGTTGCGCTTCGCATTCCAGGCATAAGCAGAAGCAGGTGGGGATCGCGGTCGCACATGATGGACATATCCGGCACCTCAGTCCTTCCCATGTCTCGTCATTCAGGATGACGACTTTGCTGACTTCGTCCCGGACCTCGTTGACCTGTGCATTGAACTCTTCCATCTTGTTGTTTCGATAGAGTTCGCAAGCACGATTAACCATGTCAACGATGTAGTGCAGATTATCGGCACCTGTCTCAGTCTCCGGCATCCTCTCGCTGATCTTTGCGACGTTCTGGAGGAACATCGCAGCCGACTCTTGGGAAGAGTTGACAAAGCCAGGGCAGATCTCGTTCTCCACACACTTCGAGTACGCCCTCTTGATGTCACGTACTCCAGGCGCTTCCCTCCGTTGCTTTTGCCAATCCAAATGGACTTGACCTCATAGAACGGGATCACGTCAAAGACCATGAAAGTCCCATTAGCCGCGACTCCAGCCCCATACCGCGCGAGGGTTGCACTGGGAATATAGATGATCGCAATCGGATCCCCTCTCCTCACGTACCGTAGCGTTGTCTTCGTCGCCACGTTCATCTCATCCCATGGAGCAAACGCCCCGAAGTGCAGTGCGAGCCTGTTACCGCCATCGATTCCGCCGGGGACTAGCCCACAGCGTACGATGCTTGGCAGGTTTTCCACATACGTCACATGGAATGCTCCTCCGAGAGTATCACCCATTCTTGCGGAATACCTATTCGCCAGTGCGGATGAGCTCATGAATCCAAAATCACTGTGACCGGTTGTGACTCGGATGCACCAAGGTCTGTACCATCCATCGCATCTGTTGAACATCCTGTCGATGTCGTCCCGATCCACGCCAGCTTCGGTCATTTCATCCCTGGCTGCCCTCGTGTCGTTCGGGTTCATGATGCTCGGAAACCTTGCTGCCAAAACCTGGAATCTCGATTTTCTGCTTCCGGATTCCTGCCACTTGATCACCTCCATGATGCCCATGTATCGTTTCGCTCTCGTGGTGTATGGTGGGAATATGTCGTTGTTCCGGTCGTCAATGACAGCATCAATGTCGACCCATCCACCCTCGTCGAACCTGAAAGCACTTCCTCGGCAATTGCCGATCTTGTGTCGAAGGACTCTGCATAGGTCGTGAGATAGCTGGTTTGCTTGGTCCCTTGTAGTAAATACCGAGCGATCATCACCAATCCTGCATAGTGGAGCACCGTCGAAAGGAGCAACGCAGAAGTTGACACTCTTGCCAAGTTGCATCACGTCCACTTGCTCAAGGATTGCACCTTTGGGAAAGTATTTGGGGTCAACGATGGACGCATACGCCCATGTCAAGTGCACATCACTCACATCGCCATACTTCGGGATGTAGCACGGGATGGTGTCGCATCCCATCTCAAGCGTCTTCTTGAATGTCCTGTTGTCCCCGCACGGGTTGTAGGTGAGGTCGACGCAACCACATTGTAGCTCTCCTCCCTCAGCCGTGTCAGCCATCTCCACCAAATTAATAGTGTAGCTGTACATCTCAATTGTTTCTTTCCCTGCTTGTCCCCATTTCTTTCTTTCCTTGGACGTTGATGAGGACGGTTCCTCCGTATCCCCCATGTCTTCATCAGATGAAACAGGGTCACTGCTGAGTAGCTCACGGAGCACCTTCATCGCCTCCTCATTTCCAGCAGCCTCCTCAATGTCCTTGCAGTCGCCGTCGTGGGCCAGGTTCGCGCACTTCTTACAGATCCCCATATCTCCCATGCACTTCTCCATTGACTCCAGGAATCCTAGTGCCGCTCTCCGCCCGTCGATCACTCGCTGCTTCTTAACTTCCTTCTCAGCATTGGGCTGAGAACTTCGACTCGGGTCTGGTGCTTGACCAAGACCCTCATCTTCGCCCTCCGTGGCCTTTCTCTTGGACCCTTGTGCAGAGGGCTCGGTGATCAGGGATCGTGGATGTCTGGGCTTGACCTTGTTCATGATGTCAAGCACCTCCTTCGTGGGCATGCCGAGCTGTGCGGACGGTTTGTTCCGCTTTCTGTTCTGGCCCGTCGTGTGGGTCACGTTCCCAGCGAGGTGTCGCACTATTGACTGCTCGAACTCCCTCTTGATCTTCCATGCATCCTTCCACAGTGGCAGCTCGTGCTGGAAGTACGACATCACCTCAAAGAATCCCAACACCATCTCGACGACGTCCCCCAAGGATTCCTCGTTCGTGGTTTGTCCCAGGAGTTCATACATCGTTCCTTGGTCGAGCACACTCTTGATCCATGACGAATATGCCACATTGCCAAGATCTTTGCCTATCACGAAGATGGACATCCTCTCCTCGACTCCCTCGGAATTCTTGCACACGATCACATCCCGGGATGCGCACAGTAGCTTCCCGTGACCGTTGTTGTAGAACTGCGCTGCTTGATCCACAGTCATGCTCACGAATCCCACGTGAGAAAGCTCCTTCTTCAGCCTTGAGTACGCGAGCTCCCGTATGATCGTGATCATGGCCTGGATATTGTTGACGTCCACCATGAGGTTTCGAAGGTCGGGGATTGCCACCACGCATTCCGCGAAGAGGCGCGTGTACATTTTCTTCCCCTCGATAGACATTGCAATACCGTTCGTGTCCGCGTTCCAGTTCGCGCAACAGTTCACGCAAGAAGAGGGTTTGTACTTCGACTTCGGTCCGAGCACCTTCGACTTGCTCATCTGCATCTCTTTAGCGCAAAGTTCGCAGATAAACTTGCTGAGCTCCGTGACCGTATACCATCGAAGACGTTGATCACCGGCATCGGCTTTCCCAAAAATGTCCTGCTCGCCGTGTCCTTCATCTTGTTGCTCTTGCTTCCTCTTCGACTGTGCAGTGAAGGTCGGCTTGTACTCGAATTTCACCTTCGATTCCTCCATGTTCTTCGGGATGGTGAATCGAAGGTCGGGCTCGTTTATGCACGTCCCCTCCAGCTCACACACAAACGCGTTGCTTGGTGCGACCGCATCGATGGATTTCTCAATCAGCAGTCGCTTCAGGAGGAAGTGTTGCAGGTTCGAGCTCCCAGGGATCTTGTAGTTCTTTCCTGTGAGCGCATGGACCACGCGCCACAGGCGATCGTTCTCGGTCACCAGCGCGCCTGCCGCCTTGCAGATCTCGCTAACCTTATTTGCGATCGTCCCCAAGTCCCCTCTTCCACCATGGAAAGCAACATCGCGATTCACGCACACCACGACCAGGCCCTTGCATGTGTTGACGAGGTCAGATATCGCCTTCTGCAGGTAGTCGATGATGGGGTTGGCGGTCACCTGCCAACCGCATCCTCTCATGCACACCCAATCATATAGCGACATCCAGATGTGCACCGACATTGGTGAGTCATCCATGTCTCGCCTCCGCCGTTCAGCGATGAGCTAATCCAGCTTCTGCAATCGGGAGATGATATTCAACGTGTCGTTGGGTGAGGAGACTTGCTCACTCGACCCATAGTATGATCTCTCCTCGATGTTTGTCCATCCCTGTTCGTTGACCATCATCTTGAAGGTCTTCGTGCTCCCTTTCGAGTTGACGGCCCTCAGGGGCCAATCCAGGACCAAGAAGCTCTTCTTGTGGATCATCATGTCGCGAATCGTCGCCTCGCCAATGGGGCTCCTCTTCTGCCTATTGATAATCCGGTTCAACTGTCCAGGTGCGTTGTCCGGGTTCTTCTCCGCATGAATCAACGCGTTGATGGCTTTGGCGCCCGGAAGGCGTCCAGTAATCAAGCATCCTGTTTGGGCACACAAGAAAGCATACAGCTGTAGCCATGCCGCATTTCCCTTCCCAACATAGGAAAGAATGATCTTCTCCGCGCTGGTCTTCTCCTCGAAATGTAACAGCGAAGAAGTCAGGCATCTCAGCATACACTCCCAATATGTTGCGTTCTTCCCTTCAGCAAGACACGGCCCAAATACAGTTTGTATGATTGGGTACCCTGTGTTGGCGTCTATATTAAACTTCACGTTGACAGTCGCGCCGCTCAGAGTAATACCCCCTTCGAATGAGGTGTATGTGTCGAGTCCAGCAGTTGGGTTGATGATTGTCCACGAAGCTGAGAGGGAACTGGAGAGGTACCCCGAGGACTTTGCGATCGGAGAGGAGCCGACATGGTGGGTAATGGGTTCATCGAAGACAGAACCGCCGGAGAAGACGGAGCGACAGCAGAAGCAAAGGAGACAAACCTCTGGTGGGCCAGTCCCCCAGCAGGGAGCTTCAAGTGGGGGGTCGTGTGCAAGCGATGCCGTCAAGATCGACAACGAGATCATCGACTCCATATTCCGCATGAACTCCGGTGGTGATGATGCAGTAGGCGTTCTGGTAGAAGTCGATCATGTTGTCCTTCTCCGCCTTCTTTTCGATCTCCTTCAGCCAGCTTACCCACTTGCGCCGATCTTGGTTCTCAGCGGCCCTGTCAGCCGCGTGTGGCGCCAAACTGATGGAGTTGATGTTCATCGCAGGCAGCTTTGATTCGTAGATCATGTCGATGCACCACAGGAAGTTCCTGGCGCACTCGACCTCTCGATAGAGTTCCTTCAGCTCATTCTTGTCTTGACGGAAATAAGCTGTGTACGACTGATCCCTAGCATGCCTTTCACCGAGCCATGGCTGCAACCTCCTCATGATGAAGGAAACGCACATAAGCGAGTTGATTGCCCCGATGCACGCGTCAGAGATGTCACTGGGGGTTGACCCACAGATCATCCAGCGCAATAGATTGCTCTGGCTGGCATTCTCATCCCTCCTCAGTGCATATGCGAGGTTCTTCATCGATGCCTGCAGCTCATTCTGGTAGACCAACCCAAGGTCCCAATTCTTCTGGTAGTCTTCCTTGGAACCACGACCGTAGGAGTCGATCTTGGGAGCCTTGATCACGCTCAACGTGAACACTTTCCCCCAGTTTCGATCTCTGTATCTTGCGATTCTCCGGTCGTGCCTCTCAAACTCTGCAGTTGTCTGGAACTCCTCAGAGCTCCTCCACCTTCTCGATGACGATGCCCTAGATGACTCGTCGCTGATGAATTCTTTGTACACCTCCCCAACCGGGGTGTTCTGGTGGAATGCTGCTTTGAACGACCGTTCAACGTTGTCCTCGGCCACGCCTAATGCGAGATCCCAGATGTTCGCGATTGATCTCAACATATCCGCCCCTTCCATGCAGTACTTGGTTACGTTGAGCAACTCGGGGTTCTTCGCCAGCATCGTTGCCTCACCGCAAAGTTGGTTCAGCGCCGACACGATCTTCTTTCCCTTGCTGCAGAATTCCCTCCATCCAAGCATACATTCGTCGGCAGAAAGCTGTCCGAAAACTTTGCTGATGAACTCTAAGGCAACCCTCATAGACTGCCCTTCACCTTTCATCATCCCGCGGCCCTTGGCAGAATAGTACGCTGAGTATGCATAAATAGCGGGGACGCCGATGTCCTCGATCCACTTCACGCACATACCCAGGTCGCTGCTCACCTCCATCCTCTTGGGCATCCTCTTGCCATCCTCGATGGCGTTCTTCACCAAATTTCCCAAGAAGATTGCTGCTTGCCTAGACTTCCCGACAGGCACGCAGAAGAACTCATTCGTGTTGACGACAGTCGGATTGGCAGTCATCTTGATGATATCCTCCAGACCCAGGAAAACCCAAAATAAGCAGCTGCAAATGAAGCCACGGAATTGTCCCAATACGATCCCAGTTTCAGATTGAGGTGATGAACTCGTCCAACTCCTCCTTGAAGCTTGGGGTTCGGGACTGACCCAGCTCCCCGTATGCACCAGAGGTTCGGGACTGGCCCAGCACCTCGGTTGTGCAGTTGGGGTGGTGCAGATTTCGCACGCAGTAGCTTGGTGCTTCCGCGATCTCCTTCGCGTAATGCAAGCAAGAGCGAGTTGCAACGGTGCCGGTTTGAGGCACCTTGCTCGAGCACGAAAACGGCGAAGGATCACACCCACAATTTTAGACGTGTACAACTGGGTTTCTTTGGTTTCCCGACCAGCACAAGGTCCATGCTCATGGTTTCCATTGCATTTCTTGGACAACGAGCCACCAAGTTCAAAGTTCCATGAGACAACTCTCCATGGTTTCTTGATTGGCATGGGTTTCTTAGCATATCTTTGTTTCAAGCCATAGCGACACCCATCAAACTCGTGACTAGTCCCATCGTGCACAACCTCATGCAGTCTCTCATCTTTCCAATAATCACAACTTCCAGGCAACTCAAACAAAATCGCAGCTCGTTTTGTCATGGCATGCCGTTTAATCTCACCGAACCGTTCAAACAATCTCCAAAATTCTCTTTGTTTGGCCTCGATTTTCTCTGCGGTGTCAATTCCGCGAGTCTTGTTGAGGCGTGCCCATGATGATCCCCCCGTGCAGGGCCCGGCGAAGAACAACAAATCGGAAGGTTTGGTAAGCACATGTCTGGCGATTCTCCCCCCGTACTCGCTCAGTAAGTCATCAACCAAGGTTATGGTGACAACCTGCGGCCCGTCACGTCGGGCAAGAGCAGTGAACCAGTTACGTGGTTCGGAACATGCCATCAGCACGATGGGCCGAGCCAAGTCAACACTGTAAAGAGTGACGACTGTGCGAGTTCTCATACCAGGAAGCGAGACATGAACAGGAGCGCGAAGCACACCACCGTCGTGTTTGACCATCGCGAGTTCTATACCCGGCGCTAACTGTGGCTTGTGCTTCACCGCAATGCGATACGGAACAAAACAACGACCAGGGACACGCTGCTCGTGATTGATATGCAGACAACGCATGAGCAATTTCAATCGGAGCAACGTTTCCAAAGCAAGGTCGTTAACACACTTCAACTCTATGCGCTCGTTCGACAGTTCTTCAACAAATGCGGCCAGCACGGACTGCATGTCAACATCCCCGGACCCGACGTGAATTGGTCGTGGTCGTGGAGACCGTTCCCGCGCCGGTGCAGCGACCGGTACGGGATGAAACTGCCAAACTGCGCGTTCAACCCAACCATCAATTCGCACACATTGTAGCCCCGGGTCAACTCTATCCTCAACTTTGAGCCATGACCCATTCTTCAGAAACCAAGTGGAACGAAGCCACTTGCTCCCAAACGGTGTCATAACCGCGAGTGGAGGTTTTACACGCATCAATCTGGGTCCCTTGGCAACAACCACCGGATCATGTCCTTCATGCTCATGCAATCCCTCTTTGGATGTTAATCCAGACCACCATAGGTCCGGGGGCATGATCGGTATGTGTGTGTACGGAAATGTTGGAACTCCGTCAACTGTCCCCGAAGCGGTCTGCATGGTCCCCTTTATGGGATCACACGTGGGTGTGAGCGCCTTGAGGGTATCCGGGTCAGACAGCAAGCTCGGGTCAAGCAGACCAATCTGCAAACATGCATGTTTCCATTTGCGCCCATCATTGAACGCCTTGGTGTAAATATCCGCCGCCATCCTGTCGGTGACCTCATACGCCAAGTACATGTAATCACGTGTGAACATCTCATGCATCCACGAAATGCTAACACCATGGCTTCTCTCAAGGTGGCGCATCGTGGGGGTTCTCCCCGATCGCACGACACCGATCATAGCCTTGTTATCGTCATAGAACACAAAGTTCGGAGACTTCTTGAGGATCCGCTCTACCAACTTGAGAGCGGGCATACCCATCGATCTCATGGCAACATCGGCCGCAACAATCACGGCCTCGGGAGTGGAGTGACTCACACAACCCTGTCTTTTAGAGCTGCCAGACAACGGAAACCGGGTATTAGGCCCTTGTATATTCAAGTGTCCACCGGAGGTGGAACGCAGCGAGTCAATGCATCCCGCAAAGTCAGCGTCCGCATACAAGGCTAAGTGCACATCGTCCATAGGGTCTCCAACCCAACCGACCATGCGCCAATGTTTGGTATGATGCACATAGCACATCAAGTGATGCAAACCCCGATCATCGGAGTCAGTCCACCTATGCACGTTCCGTGCTAGGCGATTCACTTGCCGCAACAAATCGAAGCGAGCAATCCGCGCACCGTACAGCAACTTCCTCAGTACGCTAGCGGCATGCGGAGCAAGGTGTCCACGCACGGGCTCCTTCATGGCCAACTCAGGAGTCCCTCCCCGTTGGTCCGGCACTGTGGCAGAACCGTCGGTGGGCACAAGATTGTTACACCAATTGCACACGACTGACGGCCCCTCTCTGGCAGGCTTCCCTGAGACGTGATTCTTTGTTTCTTCATGCAACTCAGGGGTGACAACCTTATTCAACTTCACGTCGCCCGCCACTTCAAGATAGCGGTCGACACAGGAACGTAGGAACTGTTCCATGTCATAGGTCACCGTTGTTACTCGGTGTCCGTTCCCGAGAGTGACGTTTCCCTTGCTTTGATTGCAACCAAGGTACATGTCAAGTCCAGTCTTGGGCTCAATCTTCAAACGTGTACGCAACATGCTCCACCCTTGGGCAAGGTTCTTCTGCGGCCCTGCCATTTTGAAGTCGTCAACATACACAACCAGAACAAGCTGGAGCTTTTCGTGAATGTACACTGAAGGCCATTCTTCGCCGATGGGCTCAAAACCAACGGCACGCACCGACTCATCGCAGTGCTGCCGTACAGCGCCTTCCTCAACGGGACGACTGGTCTTCTGTACTTATCCCATTTGCATTCACTTGGCACGGCCTCCGGTGGCAATTCAATCCAACACGGCGTGCCTCTCAAGGTGGCCTGTATATACGCCTGAACAGCGTCGGCCGTCTGCACATCCCAGCCATCATGACAACCCAGAAAATCCGCCCAACGCGAGGCTTCAAATGAAGCAGGGGAGTTCCCCAAATCTTGAAACATCGCAGCCTCAAAGCTTTGGTTCTTCACTTGGTTCCCCAGCAACACGCCTCTACCCTTGAACTTCCTCTTAGGATCACCAACCGGCAACTGTGAGTGCTTTTCAACGCAAATGCCATGTGCGCGAGCCATGTGTATTTCTTCCCCTTTCGCTTTTGCTTCCCTGGCTACAGCGTCATATTCGCGCACCGCGCCAAGATCGAAGACCCCCTGGTCGATTAATCCCGACCACTCTTTCTTCATTGATGCCAAAGCATCAGGGTTGGTCAACATCTCTTTCCGGCCTACCGGCCTGGATACTAAAGCGTCGAAGAATCGTACAACTTTCACAGCCTTCTCTCTGTGCTGTATTCGCTCAGAAGTCACGCACGGCATCGATGGGTACTTCTTGGCTTCACCGTCTTCGCCTCTCGCAGGCATTGCGAGTGGCACTTTTCCAGAAACTATCTCAGCAGACTCCTCCCATTCATACCAGGTGAGGTCCGTCGATTCGTCGACCGATGGATCCGTCCCCGATGCCGTTTCAGCTTCGTCTTTATGACTCTCCATGACTGATGCAACCGCCTTCGTCCAGTTTGGAGTCGACTTTGATCGCTCCTCAGACTTGAACTTCCAGGCATAAATTACTACCAGACACTCAAATTCTTTCTCAAGCCGAACGTTTCGTCTCATGACGTCTTGGGACTGTTTGGAATCCATGAGAACAACCACCCCGTCGACAGGATTAACAACAATCCTGACCCATTCAAGCTCAGCCAAGTGCTTCCCATCCATTGGGTTCTAGATCTTTGATATGTTCTTCCGCAATCCCCAATTGTACTGCCATTCTACTCCACCCCAGCGGTTCCGAAGCATCGCTCGAATCCTCTTACCACCGGGCATCTGTAATGTCCGTGCCTCTGCCGGCGCGGAAATCTCAGACTCGTTACTCTTGGGATCTTCCTCTTTCCTTTTGCCACCGCCCTTCACCTCGGCCTTCTCTTCCTTGGTGGAATATTTACTCATCATCTTCCATTCTTCAGGAGTGAACTCCGGAGGTCTCGATGTCTTCATTAGCCTGAATCCATCCTTCCCGACAGGATTCGGTCTTCCGGCCTTGTCGATTTTAACCTCCTTGCCATCGTCGTTGACGTACGTGATGCCATCCCCAGGTAGTCCAACTGACACGTGTGGAAGGTCGGACCTCGCAACCTTCTCATCGCCCTTGGAGTGTCCATCTCCTTTTCCTTTTGAGGAGCTCGGTCTAGCATCTTCTTCTCCTGCATGATCCCCCCGATCTCCGGCGATTACCTCCGGGCCATCGTCGAGCAGTATACCAGCGATCTGATCGACCTCATCGTCAAGCAGTCGCTTCTCGTCACTCTGCAACAATTCAGGCTCGTAGTCCTCATCCTCGATCAGGCGGTCACGTGCATCCAGACCGATTGCATCGATAGACATCTCTATTCCTTCCAAAGTCTCGTTGGCAACCTTGTACTTCTGTTGTATTGGGAATGTCAGAGGAGATTTCAGAATCATCCTCTCTGTCTGATGTGGCATTCTCAACCGAGGTGGAACCTTTGCCTTCTTGATGTTCAGCTCTGCACCCGCAAATGCAGTAAGTGCCCAAGCACGATACTTGTTTGCCCAATGCATACCGGTGCTCAACACATATCCAGCAAATATACCAGTTCCCCCTCTCGGCTCGAACTTCTCCCTCTTTCCCCCTCGTGCTTCACTCGGCTTGAAGTCCACTAGCGCACCAAAAGGTATCTTCTCGCCCTTGAACTCCTCGCCATGCAGCCTCATCCATGCACTCGATCCGTTCACCTCTTCGATGTTCATGAGATTGCACAGAGTGGTGATGGCCTGCACCCAATAACACGTGGGTAGACCGGCATGTACTAGACAAGCCGAAGTCTGGTCAATGATGAATTGATTTGTTCTTTCAGCAAGGGAAGTGTTCTGCGGCCGTCCAGGCAGCGATAGGTCGTGGTTCAGCTTCAGCTCCACGCACGCATTGATCAGTTCCGGGCCATCATCCGAATATACCTGCTTGATTTTCCTCCTCCCGCAGAAGTGCTTGATAGCCCTGACGACTGAGTCAGTGTCTCTTCTCGCAGTGGGATAAGCCATGATAATTCCGGTATATATGTCCCGGATGATGAGCGCATACCTGCCTTCCACTTCATGATCTCCCGATGCCGTCACGAAGTCGAACGTCACCAGGTCGCCGAACGTCTTCACTTCTCTTTTGAATGCTCCCGGTCGTGATCTGAAGTGTCTCATCTTTGCCTTGACGCATGATTCGCAGAAGGGATTTCGGTATCTGTGTGTAAGCAAATGAGCTATGGAATTGGCGTCCTTCTTGAGGACCCCCACTTTCCTCTTTATTGATGATCCTTCGTACACGTCTACTTCGATTCCGGCATCTGGATCATCTTCATCAACCTCTTCCTCGTGAGCTTCGGCATCACCATGTCGATGCGGGACTGACCCAACATCTACAGGTATTTCCTCAGCCACGGGAGGCGGACGTACCGGACCGGCTCCTCCGGGTGGCCCGAAGTCGAATGCTCACCGACAGCGGCGGGTGTGACATCGTTTTCATCGTCACCCCCCTGATCTGCCTCGTCGTTCGTTACCATCGCCAATACTTCCGAAAAGTGCTCCTTGAGGTCGTCTATCGTAGGGCGATGCCTGTTACTCCGAAGCTTACCATCACCCACGAGGTACGGGATGTCGTCCTTGACCTGCAAGTGCACGAATCCCTGCTTTGGTGTAACCATGAAAGGTAGTTTACCAGGCATCCAGTGAAACGCATAACCCATCTTCATGCATCTCCTCCCCACTGACAATACCGTGGGTGTCTCATCCAATACATGCGGCTCGACAGTCTCGTCCAACTCGTCCACGACTATCTTGGCCACATCAGATGTGGAAGTGGAACCATTCGCGGTCTGGAACACGATCTCGACGTCATCTTTCACGATGTCGACACCCAGGCTCTTCGCCTTGGCTCTTCCGATGAGATCATGACCACATCCGGTGTCCATCAACCATTTCACCCGTTTGCTGATGCACGTTGACATGGCGAAAACGTTCTTCGGCATACCATGCTGCTTCTTCCAGTCGACAGCCGATTCCCTGATTTCGTCCTTGTTCTGATCATATTCGAACATTATGCTGCTCTTCTTGGTCACCGGGAAGTAGTGCTTCTTATATATATCATCCACCACTTCTCTCAGTATTTTTGCTCTTATCAATGATCGTTGGACTTGATAGGCTGATAATTCTCGATGATCACTGCTCTTGAACTTCTTCTCGTCGACGTACACGTACTGATAAGGCTCATTCTCATTGTCCTCATAACCGTACCATTCCCCTTTTCGTTCCCATTGCCTTCTCTCGTCATCGAGGTAGGTGATCTCCCCATTCTCGTCGACGTCGAGCACTTCCTTGAACCACACCATTTTCTCGGGGATCTCGGACTCGCCAGACCATCTCGATGATTCGCTCATCACGTCGTCATCGTGCTCGTGGTAGATAGTCTCGGCTTCGTCCGGTTCGACATGATCAACGTCCGTCTTGAAGCTTACCTTCCCCGCAGGAGCCGATTGCTTCAGGACTATCGCAGGCATCGCGATGGCCCTCCTCACAATGGCAGGCGCTGCGGCTTTGGCGGCAGCCTTCGACTTGGCTTGTGTCTTGTCACTTGACGTTGCTGGAGCTGAATTGTTCTTGATGAGCTCGTGTCTGTACTTACAAGCGCTCCCCCTATCGCACTTCCCCTTCTGAAACGCGAAGCATGCTCCATCATCTTTCTTTGGTGACGATGATCTGGATTTGGATTTGCCCTTTCCTTTCCCCTTGGACATACTCTCCAACTTGTGCTCCGTCTTCTTGCTGTGGGAAAAAGTGCATTCATTCCCTTTCACACACCCCTTCGCCGATTTGAAGTGGTACCAGCAGGGGTTATCCTTGCTTCCGCCCGGACTCTTGCCTCTGTCGCTGGCACCGTCGGACTTGCCGTTCTTGCCAGCGTGGCCCTTTGCCCTGGCTTTTGGGAGCACAGGAGCGGCATCAGGTCCACCGGGTTTCCCCTTTCTGCCCTTGCCACCCTGGTTCTCCTGTTTGCCAGTTGCTGGAGCCGCATCCTTCCCGCCTGACTTCATCATCGACTTGACCAGCATCAGGTCTTCCCGATCTGCCTTGATCTGATAGTCGATCAACGCCAATAAGAATTCATACGTCTTCTGAGGATGCTTGTCCGGTAGTCTATGGTAGGCATTGAGGCCGAACTCCATCTTCTTGCTCCCTTTGATCTTCCTGTAAAGGATGTCTCTGAGAGCCAGCTTACTGGGTCTGTCCTCGCTCCTCATCTTCAGCAGCAAAACATACCATTTGTTCCTGAACATGACCAAGTTCTTGTCGCCAGGAAAGTCAAGGTTGAATAAATGCTCGATGTGGTAGACAAGATCCGTTCTATCGGAAGTTCTGAATGATTGCATAACTAATGCCACCAACTCTCGTCCCTTCACGATCACCACTTGTTGATGTCGTAGTTCAGAGTGTCGTGTAGCATCGAGGTATACGTCCTTGGCTTCGTCAGGTGCTTGTTTCAGCATGTTCTGCATGCCCATGGCCATCTTAATATCTATCGTAGCAAATCTGTCGCCACCTGAATCGCTAAGCAAATCCAGGTCTGGGTTCAACCCAAGAGCCTGCTCTAGCCATTTCGTCCATGCGTCGGTATCTGGATCTGCACATGCGCTCAGAACATTCATCAGCAGTTGCATCTTCCAGGTGTCAAGTTGATGGATCTTTGGCCAGGCCGGAATAGATACTCTCTCGGCCTCTTTCCTCGAGATTCTCGGTCGATCATTCTTGATCTCTCGGTTATCTCTCGATCTCCTTCGTCTCCTCCGTGTCCGATCGTTTTCTTCCTCTTCTTCTTCCTCGTCTTCCTCATCTCCTTCGTCGTCGTCATCCTCATCATCGGGTGGATCATCCGGAGGTCCTCCTCCGCCACCAGCGAGGCTCAACTGACGTCGACCCGCTCCCTGCCCATTCCCATTGGGCGGGAATCCACCGTAATCCAATGGGGGCGTAGTACCGTTGTTCCCCCCCCCATCACCACCACCAGTCGGAGTAGTGGATTGTGGGACATGCCCAACAACCCCTTGCATCTGGGATAGGTGTACATCGATCATTGGATCACCAAAAGACGGAAAGAGAATCGAACCTGGCATTAGTGACGAATTAGGAATCAGATTCGATGATGATGACGGGAACAACCCAGTCACCCTCTTGTCTACCCTAGTCGAATTAGCTTGGGGTCCTCCCTCAGCGCGTTTCACTACTGCTCGTTCACGATGTCCATCTTTACTGCTAGAGGCCTCCTGTGTTTCCAGCTTCTTGAGTGCTCGTAGTTCCTCATTGTCAGCATCGAGTTGACGAACAAAACTCTCTTCTTGCTTGAGCGTCGCCTCCCGATCCTTCAGTTGTCCCTGAAGTTCACGCATCTCCTCGAGGTACTCATCATACACTCCTTTAGCTGTCAATCTCCAGTACTCGGCCTCCTTCGATTTCTCGTCCATCGTGCATGCTCTTCCTGTTTTGCTTCTCTGACTCCAAGATCGCATCTTGACGATGACTACCCTCGATAGCAATCATCTGGTCCTTCTTCAACACGTCGGACTCATACTGTTTGACGATCTCTTCCTTCTCGCGAAGTAAGCATCTCTTCGATTCTTGCTCCGCGAATGTTGTAACGTCGTTCAGTCTCGCCATCAGCTGCTCCCTGGAGTCCTCCATAGAGTACGTCTCGGGGCGTTTGACGAGCGCATGCTCCAACTGTGATTTTAGACTTTGGACCATCTCCTCCTCGTTGAACTTCTCGATAGATGTAGACGATTCAATACCTCTGATCTGCTGCTGATAAACTGATATTTGTTGTGAAGCCTCACGGTGTATCTGATTTGCACGTATAGCTGATTCCTGCGCGGCCGACTTCTCGCTTGCCATGTAGGATCTCATCAATGCAATCTCCCGCTTCTGCTCCATGATAGTTCCTTCAGCTTGCCTCATCTGTTGCATTATAATATTCGACTCCATGTCTTTCTTCTCCCCGTACTGAAATGCGTTCATTTCCACCTTGCGCATCGGTTGGGCTTCTTCCTCAAACTTGCGCCATGCCTCAGCCATGTGGTGTTGGTGGTGACTCACTAGATGTCCCGACTGCTTGCTGGCAATCTCGCATCGCCTCTCCAGCTCTTGGATCCGGATGGTGCTCCCATAGTCTTCTTGATGAAGATTCGCCATTGCTGCCGACATTTCATCAAGTGTCTTTTGATATTCCCCGATTTCCACCTCCATCTTGTTCTTTTCCTTAATCGCGGCGCGAAACTCCGCACTGGTGGGTGACTTTGACCTCCCACCCTTCGATGTCGATCTCACGCCCTTCTGCGACGTCCGTGGTGTCGCAGGCGAAGATGATGATCTTCTCGGTGGGGATTCTCTTTTCTTCGACTCCTGATGAACATCGATCTGCTTGCATGATCTTGTGGGAGTAGATATGTCGCTGAATAGCGCGGAACCTCCGCTCCCAGGTTCATCCTGTGAATCCGCAACCATATCCATCACCGCAGGAAGAGCCATCAATCCATTGGATCCCTCTGAGCTGCTGTTCCCAAAAGTTGCAGTACTTGGGCTCGCCGAAGATGCCATTGTACCGTGTAGGTTATTGTCCCTTTATTGTCCCTGTACCCGCAATAAACCAGCTGTCTCTCTGTCCAGTGTAGAGCTTGTCGTTACGGCTGATAACCTGTCAAGAGACGGCAAGGTGACGTCCCGTGGGACGCTGTGCACCGAACCCTCAAGCTTTAATACCAACCACGTAGAAAGGTGTATACGGACGATGCCGTTATAGCCGAACCCGTGTAAACGTTGTAAGGAAGAAGGAATGATAGTCACAACAGTAGTCCTGACAGTGCGGCGCAAGCAGTTGTTTTCCTCCTAATGCCACTCACGGATATCCGCAGTCACACATCAGATCTTGAACCTCAATTGTGTCTTGAGCCAAATGGCAATCAATGGAACTTGGGAAGCAACACCAACAAGGACCTCAGAACTGCTACCCAATTTCGGCACGGGGCCTAGAGGGTTTTAACAATAAGAAAATGAATATTGACAAAACTAAAGACAGTATAAAAGAAGAAACAGATGTTCATAATATTGCTATCAAATGGGGAAGGCATGAATCACCATCCGATAATGGTGATAAGGAAACACAGGAAACTGTTAAACAAATAATGAAAAATTAGTATTTAAAGAGTAGATTTAACATAATTGCAACATTTAGTTTTAAAAGTTTAGTTTATAATTTAGTATATGTGGAAGAACATTTAGCGAACATTGACAGTAGTTTAGAGTTGTTGTTTCCAAGATTAGAAAAAGTGTTGGAGCAAAATGAAAACATACTGAACATCTTAAAGAGCATGAATATTAAACCTACATATAATAACAATAACAATTATCAAGCAAAAGAAGTAGATAGAGACAGTAGCGAATACAAAAATAAACGCAACATTTATGTTAAAAAACTGAATAAAAAATCATAAAAGAACCTAAACAATCAAGTCTGGATTACTATCAAGTCAAGTATAAAGAAGATACCAAGAAATAAGTTTAATCATTAACTAACAAAATTTCGTGTCTCAAAAGCGGTTTGTTTATTCCTGCTACTTTGTAAGTTTTATTACCCATAATATCATATTCAATTTTATCGATATTGAATATTTTATTAGACCATTTAGAGTTATACTCCTTTCTGTCGGTGTAATTACACCTTTTCTTTTGAAACACTTTTACCTTGTCGTTCTCCACTATTCTGGGATACTTTCTTTTGTTTTTTTCTCGTAGTTTAAGATTGACCTTTACAATTATTTCATTGTCGTCCTTGTGTGCTTCAGACGGTGTCATCCTTGTTGATGAGTGTGATGTGCTGTTATACTGTTTCAATGCTGGCGTTAGGGCGTCGGTCCATTTCATGTTGTTAAACCTAACTCTATCGTGAATTTTGTTTTTCATCGTTCTAATAAAATGCTCGGCCACATTTGCGTCGGTCTTCGTGACGATGTGGTTTATTCCTTCACTGTTGAAGAAATCCTGAACTTGATTTTTAGTTGCAAACGCTCCGTCGTCATCAGAATACACGGACATCGGATAACCCATCTTTTTAAAGCTTGCTCTCAACGCCTTCAAAACGTGCTCTCCGTCTCTTTCATCCATCGGTATTACATCAGCTAATTTACTGAAGATGTCAATCACGACTAAAGCATACTGTGGAACGTTCTTGTCTTTTGCTAAAGGTGACATATGCATTATGTCTATTTGATATTCAAATCGTGCGAATGGAGCGGTATAGGAATTAGTACCTCTATAATTTTTGATTTGTTTATTTGGTTGTTTCTTTAAGAAAGACTTTACATCGTCTAATGTTATTGTTGGGTCTTCTTCCTTTGCCTTCTTGTGTGTCGCTTGTATGCTTCCGAAACCCTCGTCTAAGTCGTAATAGATGTTGCTGATTATTTGGTCTTTTGTTAATCTCGCCATTATATTAAATTGTTAGAAAATATATTTTTTCAATATAAACCCCCACCCCTTAACATAAAATAAAAACTACTTAAAGAAAAATGGATATAATATAGTAAGAGAAAAAAATGACACTGTTTAATTGTGATAATTGTCCTTGTAAAAATAAAAAAATGTAAGTCTGTCGTGGCACTAGCTAATATTTTACCTGTTAATGTTTGTAATCTTATGGGTGGCTATATTAGAGTAACATGCTTTGATTGCTGGTATTTGATGGATGAAGAGGAACATTTTATGAGAGATGAAGACATTCCTGATGAAGGACTGGAAAAAGCAGAACTTCAATTACAAGTTATTAAGCTAATGCAAAATAATGTTATTACACTACTAGCAGAAAACCAACGTAGTATAAAAATAAGACATTACAGAAAACACATTGACCGAGTATTTGATATACAAGAAGTTAAAGAACGGTTTAAAAATAGAAAAATGTATTATCAAGCATTAAAATCATACTGTAACAATAATGAAAATGAAGTTTGTATCAGTTTAAGAAAATGTCTTGACATTGAAGATTTAAAAAAATTTAAACGTTGTGGGTTTAGCTTTCCAAACCTAAACAGTTGGTGGTCATATAGAAAAAACAATTATTATATGAGATATATTCTTAGCGAATTATTTGAAATTTACACAGACCAATTAATAAAAGGATACGAGCATTATTGTTGCGAGTATAGTATGAGTTGTTATAGTGGTTGTATCGCTGGTGAGATTGAATACGGGTCAAATTAACTTTTGTTTATTAATATTATCATCTTATAATATGATTAATCATCGTTTTATAATCTAACAAGAAGGTTAAGACAATTAAATTTAACATGAAACCCAGACCAGCCGACTAGCAACCCCTAGCCAAAACTACTTAAAGAGAAAAAACCCTATATATGAAGATAAAAATGAGTGAGGGTAAAATGTTAGAGAATAATTTTATGGTTGAGAATTGTGCTAGCTTACCTATGGAAGCATTGTTAAACATCGCTTCTTATATGTTTGGCAATGAAGGGTGGCAAAGACTAAAACAGTGTAAAGCATTAAGGGTCTTACAAAGGAAATGGAAACCGTCTATTTTTGAACGAGAAGGAGAAAGTAGATATTATGTGTTGATTAGCAATATATGTTTGAAAGGTGATAAAGCACTTTCATATGCGTTGAAACCACCAAAAGAATTATTAAGAATGGTGAAGTATGATGAAGAAATAAAGGTTGGAATAGAAATTAGTTCGAAAATTATGTATAAGAATAATATTTGCAACTGTAGTTATTATGCATCAAGCAAACAGAACAAGATAACAAGTAGAGCGTCATTACAATTTTATATTGAAAAAATAGTTGAAGAAATAAAACAGACTATGAAACGAAACGAAATCATTACTATAGAACATATTACATTTGAAATTTATACATAACAGAAACAATGATTTCATGGCTTAATCATAATATTTAATTATAATATGATTAAACATTGTTTTATCATCTAACAAGAAGGTTAAGACATTTAAATTAAACCTGAAACCCAGACCGGCCGACCAGCAACCCCCTAGCCAAAACTACTTAAAGAAATATTACCTTATATATTAAGAGGAAAATGAACGGTGATGGAATCAATAATTATATCAATAAAAAATGCCATGATTGTTGTCACTTCAAAAAAGAAAATATGGAGTTGTATAAATTGAATTTGCTTAATGAAATAGTGAATAATATTATTAATTATTCAATGGATGAAGAAGACGAATGTAAAATTTGTCAGGAATGGAGAGATAATCAATTTTTAATCAAATGTCTGTTGAGAATAAAAGGAAGACATAATAGAAATGTAGAAGATGAGATTTTAATATTTCTATCTGTAAATAAAATACCACCTTACGATTATGTTAAACAGTTTCTTAAAATCAGTAAGAAAAATATGACATGATTTATGATATATTATGGATGTTGGGTTATAGTCAAGAGAAAGGAGAAGATGTTAAAGAAAATATCAAATTATTTATTGAAAGTACAAAGTTTAATGTTCAGAATACAGTGAGAGATGTTAATATTATTTTTAAAATGATGTGTGAAAGAAGTAAGATTTGTCAATTAAATTTTTATCCTGAACTGAAATTATAATCATAATATAATAATAACATGTAAAATCTTATATGTTATAATTATACTGAACTTTTAACCTATAAAGGAAAATTAGGGAGAAAAACACTAACAAAACAAATACACCACCAACACCCCAGAACTTGATAACTACTAAAAGTGCCAACTCTTTCAAATGAAAAAACTGTCGGCCCCCAGCCCAACAATGAACAAGGCGACAATTTACTCAAGCGATTACCTTAAACGATTTCTCAGCTCCCCGAAACACCCCTTTTAAAAACGAATAAGGGGGAACACAGATTTGAGATTAACATAAAAACCAGAACAGGCAACCATCAACAGGCCACCCCCTGGCTAGCCCCTTTTTACCATTTTGTTTTTTTTGGGGGGGGGGGGTGGTGCAGCTTTGGGGTGTCCAGATGCGCTATAGGCAAGGGGCCAAACTGGTTTGTCAAACGCGGGTCTTTGCGTCCATTGTTTGTCTTCCGCTTGCTTAAGAATATGTTTTGATTTTCCCGTGTTGGTTTTAAAGGGAATCTATCACTACTGGAAATATGTTCTCATTTTTCCAGGGGTCTGAACCAAACGGAATTAGGGCGAGCCCTTAGCTCCGATCGCGATCGTGAACATGCACGCGAACCAGCCCGAGGGACGCTTGATCGGGGTCGAGGGCGAGCAAAGGACCGTGGAAGCGTACGAGCTCCTGTGCAAGGAATATGGCGTGTTCATGGTCGAGCTCGAGGATGCAGCCCTCCTCATAGCCAGAGACGGGACCGAAATCGCGAACGCGTTCAAGGCAGGGCACGAGGATGGCATCTCCATGACCGTGGAAGAGTGCGGTTCCAGGAGCTAGCGATTTCCCCTTACCAAAAGAGCTTGGGCTAGCCCCTCAGACAAATAGGTCCATATCAACGTCTGACTTCCTGGGCCGACATGCTGAAGGAGGGAGACCTCCCCGGTGATGTTCCCTTCGGCTTCCCAATCAAAACACCCTGGAAGACGGGTCCCTGAAACCAGAAAAGTCACACCGCGAAGGGTTCTGATGATTGCCTCCCCCGTCACCTCCAAATACCCGTCCTTTTTGTTGAGTTGGTATCATGTCGACCCTCTATTAAAAAAAGAGGTATTTGCCAGGGGAAACAGGTGTTCCCAAAAATACCCTGAGAAAAGCTGGTATTTGGAGTAGGGGCTAAATACCAATAAGCAATGGTTTCAACCATGGTTTCCAAGTGGTGCGAAATGGATCTCGCAGCTATCCACAAAATTGGGGGATTCTGAGGTGGGTCCGGCTTTCTGGTCCGAGTGTGGCCCACACCGTGTGGGAAAAGGTCGAGTTGCCTGCATTTTCCCCTCGTCACGCGGTTTCCCTAGTTCCCATTGCCCAGAAGTGCCATGTTTCGCTGGTTGTGCTTTTTGTCCAATTGAGTTGAATTCAGCACCTGGATCGCCAGTTGCTGCTTTTTTTTCCATGAACTTTATCCTAAAAACCAGCAACAGTGACTGAAAAATGCAGCAACTTGGCTATCTAGGCAGTTCCTCTTTTGCTACATTTTGGTGATTTGGTGTTTCTTCATGTTCCCTTTCAACTTTCAACCAAATTGGTGATTTGGTGTTTCTTCATGTTCCCTTTCAACTTTCAACCAAATATATCTTCCTACTGGTGCTCAGAAGGACAAAGTCCGAGCTCAGGTGTTGGGCATGAACCCGTTTAAACGGATTCCCAGAATAAATTACACCCTGACCAACTCGGATTCCCTTTACATGGTTGTTGGGACACATTTTACATGTTTGTCTATTGTGGTCTAGTGGGAAATCCAAATCCACAGCACCAAAATTGGACATTTGTTTGCTCCCCTTCCAACGTCAACCAAGTTTTTCAGGACGCCAAATCGGTCGGATTTGGTTTTCCTCGGAAGCCCGAGGGCGACCGTGGTCGATCTCGGACGATCGAGCGCGCGCGCGCCGTGGAAAAGTTTTCGCCCGCCGAGGCGGCGGGCTTAGCTTTGGAGGCAGAGACGGGGAGAGTTCGGATTTCCACGCGATGCCTTGCCAGACGTATGCTTTTGGAAGGCTTGGATCCAAATTTTAGACCCCTCCAGTATGGTTTGCCTTCAAAACACCCATGAAAAAACACATTGCTATCCTACCCCCTACTCCACATACCTGTTTTTTTTCTTCAGTTGGCATTTTTTGGGGAAAACCGATCGGTTGTCCATGGTAAAGACCAAACCTTTTTTAATAGAGGGTCGACATATGTCGACATGATACCAACTGAACAAAATGCCGGGTATTTGGAGTAGGGGGTATGCTTTTGGAAGGTTTGGCGCCAAATTTTGGGCTCTGAAAATTGGATTCGGACCCCTCCGCTGGTTCCCCTGGGGCTCCCCCCTTTAAAACCGCCCAAAACGGGGACCCTATTTTGAGAAACCGTTTCGTGCTTTCCAGCTATTGGGGCAGTGAGCCAGACTTCGCGTGCCTTTTAGACAAGGTTGCAACGAGAGGTTCGTAACTTGCCCCCATCCTCCTTGAGGCGGCAAACAGGCCTTCTAGGGGCGCAAATCAGAGAAAATTTGGTTGGCTGAATGAAGCCTTCAGAAGACCCCTTACTCCAAATACCCGCTCTTTTCAGGGTAATTATTTTTTGGAAAACCTGGTTTTCCACGGTAAATACCTCCTTTTTAGTAGAGGGTTGACATCATACCCTAAAAAAACGTGTATTTTGAGTAGGGGGGATGATTCCAGGGTATTTTTTTTTGCCGGGGGGGGGGGACGTTGGCAGATTCGGAGCCTATGGTTTGTTTGGTGGGCAAAAGCTGTGCCAGGGTCTCGTATTGGGTCTCTTGCTTCAGCATCAACCGTTCTAGTTCACCCAGTGATAGTGCCTATAGCTTATGGCAACTGGTGGCGAAAAACCAAGCTGCCCATATTTCACCATGATGAGGCCGCGTTGTTGGGTTGCGCATTTGTTTTACAGAGATGCACAGCTATATAAGCCCAGACCCATTTGGAGCAATTAATGTACAGGGGGGCGTCCATGAAACAAAACACGGCCATTTGAGCGGCGGTCCGTCTGGGCCATTTTAATTGTTTGGTTCCTGGCTTCGTATTGGTAGTTAAGGCTATTTGCTTTGTTTTGTACCAATGCTAGTAGGACCAACAGTCAATGGTTGGCTGCTCATTTGCTGAAGCTATTCGCCAACTCTGGTGGATTTTCGTTGTGGAAGCCGTGGTCATCCCGCCACTTGCCCCTCCAATGCGAGCTCCCTAGTTCACGGCGATGTTTCACGCTTGGAAACATTGTTTCCGTGGTAAATACCTCCTTCAGTAAAGGGCCGACATCATACGCTAAAAAAAAGAAGCAACAACTGGTATTTGGAGTAAGGGGTATACACCACAGCTGCGCAGTTTTCGCACTTTAGGCTTTCCGCTACGTCAGCCAGAGCCGGTTCGCTGCCTCTTTTGAAGTTGGCTTCGCCGCCGGCATTCTAGCGCAGAACCTGGTGCTTGCAAGTCTTCCACCAAGTAGGTGGTATCTAGGAGAAGCCATGTTTAAGTTGAAGGGGGAACATGTGAGACATGTGTGTTACATGCAAGGTTCACGAATTACATTCAAGTTTTTTTGTTTTTTGAGGGTGCGAAAGGATTGGTTCGTGTTAAAGGGAAGCCAAAGGGAAGCTTTTGAGGGGTCCCTCAAATTCAGACACCCACTCCAAACGCCTGACTTTGTTCTTGCATGATGTTGACCCTATGTTGTTTTTTATAAAGAAAGAAAGGAGCGGCATTGACTCCGCAAAAGTCGGGCTTTCCTAAAACTACCCTAAGGACAAATGGTATTTGGGGGACGGGGTATTGTGTCTCAAAATAGCTTTCCTAAAATACCCCTGAAAAATGTGGTTTTCCTGTAAATACCCCCCGAAAAGTGTGGTTTTCCTTTACAAACACACAAACAACTGAAGAACACGTTGCTTTCCTACCCCCCCACTCCAAATACCAGCCTTTTTCAGGGTATTATTGGATGACACAACCTGGCTTTCCATGGCAAAGACCAAACCTTTGGAGATGTTTTCCTCTTAAAAAAAAACCCATGGAAAAAGACCTCTTTGTTTTTTCCTTTAACAAGAAGCCCATGAAAAAGGACCTCACCAGGGGTCTTTGGACTTGTTTCCGGGGGTTTTGCGGCCCGGGCCCAAGAAAACGCCCATGGCCCCGGCGCTGGCGCGGCGCCTGGAGTGCCAGCTGCGGTGCGGGGCGCTGGGCAACCCGCAGCGCCTCGGCCGCGGAATCCGCGGCGAAAGCGGGGGAAGCGATTTTTGTTTGGCCTTCAACGAATGGAGGAGGAGAGAAAACGATTTTCGGGGGAGAAGTTTTCCAACTGGGTTTGGGATCTAGACCGTTTTTGGAGGGGAGTGTCTCCCCTGTTGAGTTGTTTGGGTTTGTTTGAGGTTGGTTGGTTAAGTCGGAGTGTTTGCCACACTAAAAGTTAGACGTTTTGCAGATCTGGGAGAATGCACAGACGCTTCTTGGAATTCACCTTAGCCTTGGTGGGTTCTGTTGAATTTTGGGCGGGGCCTACAGAAAACAAAAATATGTTTGCTACCTTCCAAGGAGCTTTCTGGGAGAGAACGCTTTTGTCTCGGGGTACCTTCCTTTTCCAGTTTTTCCAGGGATCCTTCTTTTCAGGAAACCATCAAAAATGCAGGGGAAACGGATCCGGTTTTTGAAAAGAACGATGGTTGAAAAGAATGGGGCATCAACCCCTAGAGATTTGTGTTTTTGTGGTTGGGTTGGGCTTAAATGGCCGCCATGTTGATTGAAAACCCAGAAAAGGTGAGAATTGCCTTAAAGGTGAAGAGGGGGAAGTTTTAGCTTCCCCCAAAGACCATGGGGGAATTAGCGAGCCCCCGGTGTTTCCAGGTCCCTCACAAAGGCGGAGAGAGCCAGATTTGTGTGTGTGTGTGTTTTTTGGGCTGGTTCCAAAATTAGATTAACACCACAGAGAAGGCGAGAGCTGAAGGGTGAAGTGGGAAGAGCAATCCAGGGATGGTTTGTCATTTTTCTGCTCTACGCTCCACCCAGAACGGTCTTTTCCTGGAAAATGTGCGTTTTTCAACAAAAGTCTCTTAAAAAGTGTGTGTTTGAAACTCTTAATGCTCCTGCAATTCCTCACGGATTCGCCCAGACAAGTGGCTTGCTGTTCCTTCCATTGACCCACTTGCCCAAAGCGCCTTCTTGTTTTCCGAGATTGGCCCTTTTTTGAGTAAAGCTCCCAAAAAAAAGTGAACTTTTTTGGGTCCTTTGGGCAACTGGGTGGATGTTTTGAGGGAACCTCTTCTGTGCCAAAGAAACGGGGGCGCTCATTCTGTCCCATGGCCGACGGCCGGCCGTCCCTGTCGGGACCAGTCCACAGCAGGGTTCCCCGCTCCGGGCAAGGGAGCCAGACCTTTCAGCGGGGGTTCATGGTTGTTGCAACGGGAAACAGTTTTTAAATCTCACTTCCTGAGTTCATGAACTTTAAACTTGTTGGGAAGACCATTTTAGTGGTAAATGTAAGGTTTGGACTTTTTTGGGGCCGTCCACTCAGCAAGTGAGTTTTACATTTTGGCTTATTGTGGTTTAGTGGATGGAAATCACAATCCACGTCACACTCCCCTTGCTGTGAACCAAGGTTTTTCCTTCCAAAGCCAGAGCGACATGCTGCTGTGGATGGACGGAATCCATTTCGCACCACTTTGAAACCATAAGTAAGCATTATTTGTTGGCATTAACAGGGGAATCATCAGAAACCAGGGTTCCGCAGGTGGTGCGAGAAGCGCATTTCGCAACCATCCACAGTATGTCTATAGTTTAAGGGTCCAGAAACCAGTTTGAGTGGATCCACTCAAATTTTGAGTAGGGGGTATACTCCCCAGTTTGACATCGACCCCATACCCGAGCCACTTTTAGGATCAGAAGGGGACCGCAAGGGCCCCCAAATCTTTCCTCACCTCAGGATTTCCATCGTGTTTTGGTATTGAGTGGAGGCATGGGACGAAGGACAAGGGGGTACGAAACGAAGCGAGATGGCCATCAAAGGCTTGTTTGGCCGAGCAAGGTTTTTATAATTTGTTAGGGGACCCCTAAAATGGGTGGTGTCCTTTTGGTGTTCCCTTTGGCTTCCGTAAAGCCACACAAGAAGGGGCCTAACAAAAAGCAGACTCGTGCTGTGGCCGAAACAAGGCGTGGCACACATTGCAATTTGGGTGTTCAAGTTGAGGTGTTTCATGGGGCACGGAATCGTTTCCAATGGCTACCCGGAATCGTTTCCAGCGGCCATGGGGCGATGCTCAGGTGGCATGACCTATGCTCCCAGTGCTTTTGCAAGTATGCGCCCGAGCCTTGGGCGGCTGGTTTGCAGGGGCTCCTTTGCCAGGTCTTGTTTTGGCCCAGGGCACGAACCTGTCTGTGTCCGCGTGTGCTCTGGCAACTCAGCTGAGCAGAGTTCGAGTTCTGGTTGCTATGTATTCGCTTGACGTTGTTCGGGGGAAATCGCGCAGGCAGTTCTGGCAGGGAAAGCGATTGCGCAGGCAGTCCGCGTAGGCAGTGCAAGGAAATCCTGCACAGGTAGGGTCGCGTTTGGCATGTGGTTTCCTTTTCACAAGCTTGCAACTAGGCAGCGGTGAGCGCATGATGCTTCGACCATTTTCATGGGTCACCCAGAAGGCGCGATGGACACATGTCAGCAGATGGTCAACGACTGCTTGTGGCCGGCCGGGTCCGCTGGAGACTTTCCGGAAAGTGCCCCCTACTCAAAATACCACGGTTTTCTTCAGGGTATTTTTGGGCAAACCTGGCTTTCCATGGGAAATACCTCCTTTCTTAGTAGAGGGTCGACATGATACCATGAAACAAGAGGGTGTTTGGAGTAGGGAGTGTTCATAACTTTGTTTGAAATCAGTGACAACTAAAAAGTATGGTCTTTGCTTGGCCCATCATGTTCAACAGTGAGAAACATGGCTTCCTTGCAACACGGCGTCGAGCAACAAATGATTTGTGTGTTCAAGTGTGGGCGTGTGCCCTTAGACTCTTTATGATGTTGAGAGTTTGAAGGGTGTTTGGATGTTGAAGAGACCTTGTCGAATTTGAGTTCTAGTTGAGAGTTTAAAGGCATTTATGACATGGGCTGCTAAAATTTGACTTGAAGCAGGGGATCAAGTCACCTCGGAATTTCTTCCCTCTTTACCTTACCCGCCCCCCCCCAACGGAGCTGAGCGCCTATCTGGTGTCTACTACCTGGCTTCCTGGGGATTATAGCAAGGCCAATCTAAACCTTCACCGTGGGATTGATTGCGTGACTGTCAGTTGATTGAATTTACTGTCAGTTGGTGGCAGCAAAAGTCGAGGTGTTGGTTTCGTTGACAGCAGTCCACGTGGCTTTTCCCCGTTTGGATGCGCGGCTCTTAAAAGGATCCACCCACCTTCCCGTGAGTAGAAACCCAGGTGTCTTCACTCCTACCCCCCGGTAATTGAGAAATCACCTCTTAAAAACACAAAACTTTTCTCAACTTGTTGGGTGACATGGGCTTTTTCTGTCTGTAAAAGATGAGATCTTCCCCAGGGCGCAGGGAGTTTAAGGGGTAAGAACACCTTCATCCTGGGATTAGATTCCTGGAAACCGGAGTCCTATATGTTTGCCACTTATGGCGAGCTCACCCATCTCTCAGCTGTTTTTTTTTGTTTTCTCCATCTTGCCATGTCAGTACTTGCTATCTCACCTTCATGGGATAAAAAAACCACTACTGGACAAATCTGGAGTCATCTTTGGCCAAACTTCAGCCAACGGGCGCAAACCGTCGCTTTCGCCGCTTTCGCCGCTTTTTTCGGGGGAAGCGTCGGGCGCTCGAGTTGTTCCGCCGAGGCTGCGCCCAGCCCTCGCGGCAGAGGCCTTGAGCCCAGGCGATCGCGCTGTCGCCGGACGTCGGGGTTGTCCGGACTGCCGGGTCGCCGCAAAAGGGCGACGCCCCAAAAGCTGCCATTGGTTTGAAGGGTAGTTTTTGGGAAAAGCCTGGGTTTTCCATACTGTTTTGGAGTATTTGTCTTGGTTTCACCCCCTTGTGTTCGAGTGTGCGTGCCTCGTTTTTTTTTTTTTCAGTCAGGGTGTGCCAAGTCATACTTGATCATAGCCTGCAAAAACGAAAGTGATTGGAGCACAAAGGGTATTGGGTGTCGGTGGTTTGGTGGGTCATCTGAAAAAACACATATTGAACAAGGGGGGGTATCGGGTGGCTAAGGGAGTTTGGTCTCAGGAGACTGGTTTGGAGTTGGGGTTTCCCAGGGTGCCTTTCTTGTCCCCAAATCCTGCAAGTTTCAGGTTGGGTCGGCCGACGCTTGCTTCTGGTGGGAAAGCCGAACTAAGCCGAGCGATTCGGAAGTCCAAGCCCCTACTGCAAACGGTTTTTTTGTTTTTGTTGTTTCCCTTTGTTCTTTTTTTCCTTGACTTCCCGGGGTATTGTTTGAAGAACCGAGCAAATTCCTATGTTACAGGGTTGTTATAATACCCAAGAACAAAGCGGGTATTTGGTATTTGGTGTAGAAGCCTTTCTTCTCCTGGCTGCTTTTTGTGTTTGACAATTCGGGGGTAAACCAAACGAACGCCACGCAGGCCCTTTCCTTGAGGATCCCACGTAGTTCACCGTTCAAACTTTGGCAAGTGGCCCTAAAGTTCCCGATGTTTTTGGGCATTCAATATGGCCCTGAGGGGTCTGGAAACCATGAGCATGAGGAGATGCTTTGTATTGGGCCCTTCTATGTCGGAAGGAGGGTGTTGCCACTGCTGTGATACTAGGACCCCCCCTTCAATGGAGAACGCGATGCTGTGTAGACGCTCTAAACATACCCGTTACTCCAAATGCCATTTTTTTGTCAGGGTAATTTGGGAAAACCGTTGTTTGTGTTGTTCTGTTCATTTGTTGTTGTGTTTTTTTGCCTTTTTAGAGGGTCCACGTGATACCCTGGAAAAAAAGAAGGTATTTGGAGTAGGGGGTATATCTAAATATTGCAGTACACCAACTATACTCAACCACAAAACCATGGTACTTCACGGTAGATCAACAAGCCCTTGTTTGCAATGTCGCACATTGTCTTGGCATTTGCTTGGATCTCTAGACTTTTTGGGAAGTCATTGATCCATATGGCAAACAACGAGTGTTTGGGCTCACACCTTCGACAAGCGTGATGATAAACAGCCACAGTTTCCATTGCTGTGTGTGTTCAGTGTTGGACCTATGATCCATGTTAAATATTTATTGCTGAACCAAGATTACCAGCCTCCATCGATACATGATATCTTTCCAGGGTTTTAGTCTTTCCTTTTACCAGACCAACCCGTTTTTGGGGCTACCGTTTGTTTGACCACCACAGCCACGGCAAAACCTGGCTTTGTGGTTTTAGCTGTGGACTCTCTACATCCCAGCTCCAATTCGATTGATCTCCCTTCAACCAACCCTCCAATGGTTTTGAGACCCCGAACCGATTCCCGGGGTGTCTAATGCTTCGGGCTCGGGTCACGCTGGAGCCTCTGGGAAGGAAGTTGCGCCAGGCTTAGGCAAGCCCACGGCCTCGGTGCTGGGAGCCGGCTACGAAGGCCGCCTAGATCCGAAGCGCAGCGAGCAACCAACAACCGGAACCTCCAAAACCCTTAGCCACCCGATCCCCCCTTCTTTCAAGAGGTGTTTTTTGTGTTTGTTTGTTTTCAGATGATCCACCAAACCACCGACATGCCCGACACCCAATGCTCGTTTTGCTCCAATCACTTTGGTGTTTGCAGGGTACGGTATGATCGCGTATGATTCGGCACACCCTGACTCAAAAAAACCAGGCACGCACACTGGAACACAAGGGGGTGAAACCAAGACAAATACTCCAAAGCCATATGGAAAACTACCCCCTACTCAAAATGCCAAGGCTTTTTTCAGTTGGTAAATTTGGGAAAAATTCTGACTTTCCATGGTAAATGCCTCTTTTTTTTAGTATTCTTTTAAACCGAGGGTCCCATGGTACATACCTCCTTTTTCAGTAGAGGGTCGACATGATACCCTGAAAAAGGGGTATCCCTGTATCCTGAACTAAATGAACGTTTTTCTACATGGTTTTCCAGGCTAAAAACCATCTAATGGGTAAATCCAACGAATTTAGCCAACGAACATACACATGGCAAAGGCTTTCCTGACCCTGCAAAAAAGTGGGTGTTTGTGTGGTGGCAGTACAAAAAACCTAACAATTCGCAGACTAGAGGCTTTCCGAAGATTCCCTTGCATGTGGTAGAACCATCCCTGCCCCTTATACTTCAAATACCCGCTTTTTCAGAGTTTTTGTTGGAACGCCGATCGATTTTCCACGGTCAATACCTCCTTTTTCGTTGAGGGTCGACATCATACAAATAAACAGCGGTTATTGGGAGTTTCGACTTCCATTTGCTTAATAATATGTTCTCCCACCTCAAATGTAATTTGAAAGGAATCTATCACTTTATTGGACATTTGTTTTTTACTTTTTCCAGGAGGCTTAGGCAAACCTGCTACTCCAACATCCTACAAAAAAGCGGGTTCCAAACCATAACCTGGTTTTCGACGAGTAGCAGGTGCAAACCTGTTTTTTGATGCCCACCCCCCTTTTTCGGTTCTTCGAGTACCAGGAATGGAAGTCAAGGATAGCTGTGTGTGTGTGAACTCGCCCCGAGTTCAGAGCAATCCGAATTGGACGCCTCGGAGAGGCACGGCTCTCCGCTCGGATCGCCGAGCTGAGCCGCGGCCTAGCGGCGTACGCGGCGCGACCGGCGCCGAGCGCTTCCTGGCGGCCTGGAGCGCAATGCAGGCGGAGGGTGTCGTTCCTCAAGGACAAGAAGTGGACGTGGATGGTTGCAAAAATCCATTTTGAACCAGAAACCCTGCTTGTTGATGATTCAGAAGTGGAAATACCGCGGATGGTTTCGCGAAATCCGCTTTTCGCGAAATCCACTTACCATTCAGAACCCTGGAATGATTTCGGATGGTTGCGCTAAATCCATGTCCGCGACAGCACCACCATTCAGAAACCTTGGCATGGTGATTCCCCCCGTTAAAAAACCAAAAACCAAAAAAAACACCACCTTTCAGAAGCCTTGGAATAATGATGATTTCCCCGAAAACAGAAGAACAAAAACCTATAAACAAAAAAAGAAGAACAAAAAAGGCAAAACCAAAACAAGAAAACAAAACAACAACAAACAGTTAGGGTTTCAACCCCTGGTTTCCAAGTGGTGCGTTCGACATGGATTTCGTCCATCCACAATTTTGGTTCTTCTCACCCATTGGTCGACTGCGATTTGTTTCTCACTCCAAGAAATGGGTACCTGGATCCGAAAGAACTACCCGTACAAATGGGGTGTGCTCAAATGTATGCTTGGTGCATCCCCCTCTTTCATGGGTAGATTGAGGGTGCAGGTATCGTCGTGGTTTTAGGAATCGCAACCCCAGACACCTGGGTGGGGCCTTTTAGTCCAAAATGGCGCAAGGGTTTGCGGTTTGGTTTCCCTTTAAAGCCAACCTGGATCGCCAGTTGCCGCTTTTTTCCATGAACTTTACCCCAAAAAAACAGCAACAGTGACAGAAAAAAGCGGTCGCAACTTGGCGATCTAGGAACAAACCAATTCGGTAGCAACTCAAAAATGACGTCGACCCAAGTCCGGAGATCCCGCGTTGGCCCTTCCAGCACTTTGTGAGCTGCCTGTTGGGTTTTCTTTCGGTCTCCGTCTAAAACCACTCCATACTCAATTTGTTATGGGGGTTCCCCCAACAAATAGCAGAGGTTGTTTTGCAAGGTGAAAAGCCACTTTTTGAAGTTGCAAAGGGAAACCAAACGATCAAAGGGATCGTCACTTTGAGGTAGCCCACATTCCCAGTGGGTTGGTCTTGCTGTTTTTGCAAGTTGTTTTGTTTCCAATCCGTAAAAATCGACTACCAAAAAAAGGGTACCGTTCCTTGTTTCCATCAAACTGTCCAGTGGTGCATGGTCCATTGGTCGACATAAATGAGGGTGGCCCCTTTTCGTCGGCATGCAGATCATGGGTTCTTTAGATCCGGGGTTCCAAATAGGCTTGGTCAACCGGTATATGGTCTATAGAAGGGTACCCCCTCCAAATACCAACGCTTTCTAGCTGGTATCAGTTGTCAACCTGTTGCAAAAAGGTTTAGTATTTATCATGGGTTCAACCGATCGGTTGTCCAAACAATACCAACTGCAAAGGTACCCCCTACTCCAAGTACCCTCTTTTTCAAAATTTAATGTTGATTATCTACTAAAAAAGGAGGTATTTACCATGGAAAACCGATCGGTTAAAGCCTTGGTATTTTGAGGTTACGGCGTTACGGGGCCCGGTAGCTCCATCATTCTCCCAGTTGTTTGTAGGCATGAGACCTATGAGCTCAATCAGGCGGCAGCCATGCTCAAGCTGACGCCGCTGCCCGCTTTTTGGCTCGGGGGGCCATACGGCCAGCGGTGTTTGGCGCACCGAGCGTCGCTCGGATGGCGCCCAGCTGCGAGAACCGACAGCCCGCGCTGCCGGACAGCAGCTCGGCGTCAGGAAACCGTCGAGTCGGGTTGCCAAGGGAAATGCATGGCTTGTATATATATATATATGAGTCAACCTCAGAATTATCAAAGACCACTTTATCAACGGCGTTTCATTCAATACTGGTTTTTTGCATTTTCCTTGGAGAACGATAGGGGACTCACAAAAAACGATACCCCTGAACATGGTTTGTGCTGGACCTTCGAGCTGGAGCTGCCGAAGTCTAACTTGTGTACCGTGCCTGTACTGAAAGCTGCGACTTGCGACCTGGAGGTTGCTGCCAGCAAGCAAGCCGCCAAGACTGATATATGATTACCGCAAGGCAGAGAAGGCTATTGTGTGTTTGCTTGGCTCTAACAGCTTATGGAAAATTGTGAAAATTTTCGTCACGCGACACACGCCCAGAACGATACCCCGGTCGATACCCCGTCGATACCCCGAGCATTGGCCCGAGTTGCGAATGTGAGGCCTAGTGCATTTGCTTACAAAAGACTACGCGTGTGGTTCCAGTGCTGTGTTTGCGTAGAAAGTTTGTCGGGTGCTTTTCGAGTTCGCGCGGCGCTATAGCAAGAGCGCTTGGGCACGCGTGGTCACCGCGAAGAGGGTTCACCGGGCACGTTCCAAATTCGCACGGAGTCGCAGCGAGGGCGCTTTGACACGCGCAATCCTCGCAGAGGGTTCATTGGGCACTTTACGAATTTGCACGGCGCCACAGCGAGAGCGCTTGGGCGCGCAGGATCACTGCAGAGGGTTCACCGGGCACTTTCCAAATTCGCACGGCGTCGCAGCGAGGGCGCTTTGACACGCGCAATCCTCGCAGAGGGTTCATTAGGCACTTTACGAATTTGCACGGCGCCACAGCGAGAGCGCTTGGGCGCGCAGGATCCCTGCAGAGGGTTCATCGGGCAGTTTTAAAATTCGCACGGCGTCACAGCGAGGGCGCTGTGGCACGCGCAATCCTCGCAGAGGGTTCATCGGGCGCTTTACAAATTCGCACGGCGCCACAGTGGGAGCGCTTCGAGGCGCGCGATCCCTGCAGAGGGTTCATCGGGCACAGCACGAACACGCGAAACGTGGAGAACGATAGGGGACTCACTAAAAGTAGAATGAATACACCCCACACAGCAAATATAGACGCTGGCTCATATATATGCTGAACCCCCCCCATGATCCACATTTGGCATTGTTGCATTGTGTGGTCTCAGCTTTGGCTCCTTAGTTTGACACCGTAGTGTAGAAAAAATGGCTGAAGTACTCTTAGCCCGACTCCCAATGGAGGCTGCTAAAATAATAAAAGCCATGGCAATGAACGCCACGTTTTGCTTTCAAGAGGTGAAATGTGGATCTTGGGGGGGTGACCAGAAATATATATATATATATACACATGTAAATCTCTATATATATATATATATGTAAATATACATATATGTATAAAACAGTTGCATACATGTGCGTTGGGTGTGTGTTTATATAAACCTGTTGGGTGTTGTTCAGGAAAAGCCTGTTGGTGTTTGTTACTTGGAAGGTATAAACCCAAGGCAGGTGACGGTTTTTTTGTAGAAACCCAATGAGTTTTTAGAAGAACCTGTTTTTTTGCAGAGAGTTGACCAATGAGACCCACTTTTAAGAGCGTTGGTATTCGGAGGTGATCCGCAGGCTCCGCTTCTCGCACCAACGTTCAGAAACCCTGGTGTTTGATGATTCCCCTGTAAAAAAGACAAACAATGGTTTCAACCATGGTTTCCAAGTGGTGCAGGATTTCAGCCATCAGTAGGGGTACTCCCCTCCAATAGTGATGAGTCCCCACCAAACCAGGGACACCACCCCTATTACTGGTTTGTTCATCCGGGGTTCCATAACCAATCAGCTTCTCTGTGCTTAGGATTTGTTTGAGTGATTTTGAGGGGTAAAGTCAAACTGCTTGGTTGTTTCCCTTTTAACCCACCACTCATAGAAGGTGACTTAAATTAAACAAAATCAAGGGCCAGTCTGATTGGTAGTTTGGAGCCCTGTGCTTCGTTCCGGGACTAAACCCCAGCTGATTTCTTCTTAACTCCGAGCTCCGAGCGTGAACCAGGCCAAGTGGCACGTGAGTTACTCCTTTGTCACTTGGCATTTTTCGAAAAAACAATAAAGGATATTGAATGATAAAGATGTCCTCTTCTTCTGTAAAACGGTTTGGATATGGATTTTGTGGATAATATAGGGGGAAGGCCAAGTGAATTCTACAAAGATCGCATCCAAACGGTTTTCTAGATTTCTTGTAAAGGGTTGACCTCACCCCCTACAAAAAGCGGGTACTTGGAGTAGGGGTCTCCTTAGCTGTTGCTCTGGCTTTCGACACAGGGTACAAATGTAAGTTCTTACGAGTTGCCGGGCGCTTGTCATTGTATCCCCTACTACCCTACACCCGCCCAAAAAAGCCGGCATATGGTCTGGAAACAACCAACCCCAAAAACATGCTTTTTGGAGCAAGGGGTCACCTCAAATGGTACCATGTCCGGTAAAGGCGATTGCCTTGGACAGTTTGGTGTTTTGCTGATACTTCAGTGTCGCTTCGCCATCATCGGTCGCGCTGGGATGGCCAAGTTAGTAAGTGGTTCGCCACTTGGATTAATAACAGGGTTAAACCCCGGGTTACCAACTAACTTGGCTGCCAAGTACGAACTGAACAAAGCGGGGTGTTGGATATGGGGGTAACCTATTTGCCCGTAGGTTGTAGATCCTGTTGAGTGTTCAGTGTTTCTGATATTCCCCACACCCCATGCCTACAATATACAAACTTCCTGAGTTCATGGATGATATTTGTGGGGTTGGAACCCTGCTAGTGGCATACACCAAGTGTGCCATCCACTCTCGAAGAGAGTATATGTACATATATATATATGTATATCATGAGTGTATGTGTATATGTACTGCAATGCAATGCAATGTAACGTATGTATTGTATGTGATGTAATGCAATGCAATCTAATGTAATGTAATGTAACGTAATGTATGCAATGTATGCAATGTATGTGTGCATGTATGTAAAAGTATGCTACATAATTTAATGTAATGAGTGCAATGCAATGTAATGTGTTAAAACCCTCTAGGCCCCGTGCCGAAATTGGGTAGCAGTTCTGAGGTCCTTGTTGGTGTTGCTTCCCAAGTTCCATTGATCGCCATTTGGCTCAAGACACATTTGAGGTTCAAGATCCGATGTGTGACTGCGGATCTCCGTGATTGGCACAAAGAGCAAAACAACCGCTTGCGCCGCAGGGTCAGGACTACTGCTGTGATTATCATTCCTTCTTCCTTACAACGTTTACACGGGTTCGGCTATAACGGCATCGTCCGTATACACCTTTCTACGTGGTTGGTATTGAAGCTTGAGGGTTCGGTGCACAGCGTCCCACGGGACGTCACCTTGCCGTCTCTTGACAGGTTATCAGCCGTAATCTACAAGCTCTACACTGGACTGGGAGACAGCTGGTTTATTGCGGGTACAGGGACGATAAAGGAACGATAACATACACAGTACAATGGCGTCTTCGGCGAGCCCAAGTACTGCAACTTTTGGGAACAGCAGCTCAGAGGGATCCAATGGATTGATGGCTCTTCCTGCGGTGATGGATATGGTTGCAGATTCACAGGATGAACCTGGGAGCGGAGGTTCCGCGCTATTCAGCGACATATCTACTCCCACAAGATCATGGAAGCAGATCGATGTTCATCAGGAGTCGAAGAAAAGAGAATCCCCACCGAGAAGATCATCATCTTCGCCTGCGACACCACGGACGTCGCAGAAGGGCGTGAGATCGACATCGAAGGGTGGGAGGTCAAAATCACCCACCAGTGCAGATTTTCGCGCCGTGATCAAAGAGAAGAATAAGATGGAGGTGGAGATCGGGGAATATCAGAAGACACTTGATGAGATGTCGGCAGCAATGGCGAATCTTAACCAAGAAGACTATGGAAGCACCATCCGGATCCAGGAGCTGGAAAGACGATGCGAGATTGCCAGCAAGCAGTCGGGACATCTAGTGAGTCACCACCAACACCACATGGCTGAGGCATGGCGCAAGTTTGAGGAAGAAGCCCAACAGATGCGCAAGGTGGAAATGAACGCATTTCAGTACGGGGAGAAGAAAGACATGGAGTCGAATATTATAATGCAACAGATGAGGCAAGCTGAAGGAACTATCATGGAGCAGAAGCGGGAGATTGCATTGATGAATCCTACATGGCAAGCGAGAAGTCGGCCGCGCAGGAATCAGCTATACGTGCAAATCAGATACACCGTGAGGCTTCACAACAGATATCAGCCTTATCAGCAACAGATCAGAGGCATAGAATCTTCTACATCTATCGAGAAGTTCAACGAGGAGGAGATGGTCCAAAGTCTGAAATCACAGTTGGAGCATGCACTCGTCAAGCGCCCCGAGACGTACTCTTTGGAGGACTCCAGGGAACAGCTGATGACGAGGCTGAATGACGTTACAGTATTTGCGGAACAGGAATCGAAGAGAGCAGATTGCTTGCTTCGCGAAAAGAAGAGATCGTCAAACAGTATGAGTCCGACGTGTCGATGAAGGACCAGATGATTGCTGTCGAAGGTGGTCATCGTCAGGATGCGATCTTGGAGTTAGCCCAGGTCAAAGAAGAGAAACAAGAGGAACGGTGCACGATGGACGAGAAGTCGAAGGAGGCTGAGTACTGGAGATTGACAGCTAAGGGAATGTACGATGAGTACCTCGAGGAGATGCATGAGCTTCAGAGACAACTGAAGGAAAGAGAGGCGACGCTCAAGCAAGAAGAGAGTTTTGTACGCCAACTCGATGCTGACAACGAGGAACTACGTGCACACAAGAAGCTGGAGACACAGGAAGCCTCCAGCAGCAAAGATGGACATCGTGAACGAGCAGTAGTGAAACGCGCTGAGGGAGGAACCCAGGCTAATTCAAATAGGATAGACAAGAAGGTGGCTGGGTCAGTCCCGTCATCGTCTTCAAATCAAATCCCTAATTCGTCGCTGATGCCAGGTTCGATCCTCTTTCCGTCTTTCGGTGATCCAATGATCGATGTACACCTATCCCAGATGCAAGGGGTTGTTGGGCATGTCCCACAATCCACTACTACGACTGGTGGTGGTGATGGAGGGGGGAAACAACGGTACTACGCCCCCATTGGATTACGGTGGATTCCCGCCCAATGGGAATGGGCAGGGAGCGGGTCGACGTCAGTTGAGCCTCGCTGGTGGCGGAGGAGGACCTCCGGATGATCCACCCGATGATGAGGATGAGGATGACGACGACGAAGGAGATGAGGAAGACGAGGAAGAAGAAGAGGAAGAAGACGATCGGACACGGAGGAGACGAAGGAGATCGAGAGATAACCGAGAGATCAAGAATGATCGACCGAGAATCTCGAGGAAAGAGGCCGAGAGAGTATCTATTCCGGCCTGGCCAAAGATCCATCAACTTGACACCTGGAAGATGCAACTGCTGATGAATGTTCTGAGCGCATGTGCAGATCCAGATACCGACGCATGGACGAAATGGCTGGAGCAGGCTCTTGGGTTGAACCCAGACCTGGATTTGCTTAGCGATTCAGGTGGCGACAGATTTGCTACGATAGATATTAAGATGGCCATGGGCATGCAGAACATGCTGAAACAAGCACCTGACGAAGCCAAGGACGTATACCTCGATGCTACACGACACTCTGAACTACGACATCAACAAGGGGTGATCGTGAAGGGACGAGAGTTGGTGGCATTAGTTATGCAATCATTCAGAACTTCCGATAGAACGGATCTTGTCTACCACATCGAGCACTTATTCAACCTTGACTTTCCTGGCGACAAGAACTTGGTCATGTTCAGGAACAAATGGTATGATTTGCTGCTGAAGATGAGGAGCGAGGACAGACCCAGTAAGCTGGCTCTCAGAGACATCCTTTACAGGAAGATCAAAGGGAGCAAGAAGATGGAGTTCGGCCTCAATGCCTACCATAGACTACCGGACAAGCATCCTCAGAAGACGTATGAATTCTTATTGGCGTTGATCGACTATCAGATCAAGGCAGATCGGGAAGACCTGATGCTCGACATGAAGGAGAAATCGGTCAAGTCGATGATGAAGTCAGGCGGGAAGGATGCGGCTCCAGCAACTGGCAAACAGGAGAACCAGGGTGGCAAGGGCAGAAAGGGGAAACCCGGTGGACCTGACGCCGCTCCTGTGCTCCCAAAAGCCAAGGCAAAGGGCCACGCTGGCAAGAACGGCAAGTCCGACGGTGCCAGCGACAGAGGCAAGAGTCCGGGCGGAAGCAAGGATAACCCCTGCTGGTACCACTTCAAATCGGCGAAGGGGTGCGTGAAAGGGAATGAATGCACTTTTTCCCACAGCAAGAAGACGGAGCACAAGTTGGAGAGTATGTCCAAGGGGAAAGGAAAGGGCAAATCCAAATCCAGATCATCGTCACCAAAGAGAGATGATGGAGCATGCTTCGCGTTTCAGAAGGGGAAGTGCGATAGGGGGAGCGCTTGTAAGTACAGACATGAGCTCATCAAGAACAATTCAGCTCCAGCAACGTCAAGTGACAAGACACAAGCCAAGTCGAAGGCTGCCGCCAAAGCCGCAGCGCCTGCCATTGTGAGGAGGGCCATCGCGATGCCTGCGATAGTCCTGAAGCAATCGGCTCCTGCGGGGAAGGTAAGCTTCAAGAAGGACGTTGATCATGTCGAACCGGACGAAGCCGAGACTATCTACCACGAGCACGATGACGACGCGATGAGCGAATCATCGAGATGGTCTGGCGAGTCCGAGATCCCCGAGAAAATGGTGTGGTTCAAGGAAGTGCTCGACGTCGACGAGAATGGGGAGATCACCTACCTCGAAGACGAGAGAAGGCAATGGGAACGAAAAGGAGAATGGTACGGTTATGAGGACAATGAGAATGAGCCTTATCAGTACGTGTACGTCGACGAGAAGAAGTTCAAAAGCAGTGATCATCGTGAATTATCAGCCTACCAAGTCCAACGATCATTGATACGTGCGAAGATACTGAGAGAAGTGGTGGATGATGTATATAAGAAGCACTACTTCCCGGTGACCAAGGAGAGCAGCATAATGTTCGAGTATGATCGGAACAAGGACGAGATCAAGGAATCGGCTGTCGACTGGAAGAAACAGCATGGTATGCCGAAGAACGTTTTCGCCATGTCAACGTGCATCAGCAAACGGGTGAAATGGTTGATGGACACCGGATGTGGTCATGATCTCATCGGAAGAGCCAAGGCGAAGAGCCTGGGTGTCGACATCGTGAAAGATGACGACGAGATCGTGTTCCAGACCGCGAATGGTTCCACTTCCACATCTGATGTGGCCAAGATAGTCGTGGACGAGTTGGACGAGACTGTCGAGCCGCATGTATTGGATGAGACACCCACGGTATTGTCAGTGGGGAGGAGATGCATGAAGATGGGTTATGCATTTCACTGGATGCCTGGTAAACTACCTTTCATGGTTACGCCAAAGCAGGGATTCGTGCACTTGCAGGTCAAGGACGACATCCCGTACCTAGTGAGTGATGGTAAACTTCGGAGTAACAGGCATCGCCCTACGATAGACGACCTCAAGGAGCACTTTTCGGAAGTATTGGCGATGGTAACGAACGACGAGGCAGATCAGGGAGGTGACGATGAGAACGACGTCACACCCGCCGCTGTCGGTGAGTCCGCAGAGGCCGAGGGCGAACACCACGACGGGGCATTCGACTTCGGGCCACCCGGAGGAGCCGGTCCGGTACGTCCGCCTCCCGTGGCTGAGGAAATACCTGTAGATGTTGGGTCAGTCCCGCATCGACATGGTGATGCCGAAGCTCACGAGGAAGAGGTTGATGAAGATGATCCAGATGCCGGAATCGAAGTAGACGTGTACGAAGGATCATCAATAAAGAGGAAAGTGGGAGTCCTCAAGAAGGACGCCAATTCCATAGCTCATTTGCTTACACACAGGTACCGAAATCCCTTCTGCGAATCATGCGTCAAGGCAAAGATGAGACACTTCAGATCGCGAACGGGAGCATTCAAAAGAGAAGTGAAGACGTTCGGTGACCTGGTGACGTTCGACTTTTGTGACGGCATCAGGAGATCATGAAGTGGAAGGTAGGTATGCGCTCATCATCCGGGACATATATACCGGAATTATCATGGCTTATCCCACCGCGAGAAGAGACACTGACTCAGTCGTCAGGGCTATCAAGCACTTCTGCGGGAGGAGGAAGATCAAGCAGGTATATTCGGATGACGGCCCGGAACTGATCAATGCGTGCGTGGAGCTGAAGCTGAACCACGACCTATCGCTGCCTGGACGGCCGCAGAACAATTCCCTTGCTGAAAGAACAAATCAATTCATCATTGACCAGACTTCGGCTTGTCTAGTACATGCCGGTCTACCCACGTGTTATTGGGTGCAGGCCATCACCACTCTGTGCCATCTCATGAACATCGAAGAGGTGAACGGATCGAGTGCATGGATGAGGCTGCATGGCGAGGAGTTCAAGGGCGAGAAGATACCTTTTGGTGCGCTAGTGGACTTCAAGCCGAGCGAAGCACGAGGGGGAAAGAGGGAGAAGTTCGAGCCGAGAGGGGAAACTGGTATATTTGCTGGATATGTGTTGAGCACCGGTATGCATTGGGCAAACAAGTATCGTGCTTGGGCACTTACTGCATTTGCGGGTGCAGAGCTGAACATCAAGAAGGCAAAGGTTCCACCTCGGTTGAGAATGCCACATCAGACGGAGAGGATGATTCTGAAATCTCCTCTGACATTCCCAATACAACAGAAGTACAAGGTTGCCAACGAGACTTTGGAAGGGATAGAGATGTCTATCGATGCAATCGGTCTGGATGCGCGTGACCGCCTGATCGAAGATGAGGACTACGAGCCTGAATTGCTGCAGAGTGACGAGAAGCGACTGCTTGACGATGAGGTCGATCAGATCGCTGGTCTACTGCTCGACGATGGCCCGGAGGTAATCGCCGGAGATCGGGGGGATCATGCAGGAGAAGAAGATGCTAGACCGAGCTCTTCAAAAGGGAAAGGGAGATGGACACTCCAAGGGCGATGAGAAGGTTGCGAGGTCCGACCTTCCACACGTGTCAGTTGGACTACCTGGGGATGGTATCACGTACGTCAACGACGATGGCAAGGAGGTTAAAATCGACAAGGCCGGAAGACCGTATCCTGTCGGGAAGGATGGATTCAGGCTAATGAAGACATCGAGACCTCCAGAGTTCACTCCTGAAGAATGGAAGATGATGAGTAAATATTACACCAAGGAAGAGAAGGCCGAGGTGAAGGGCGGTGGCAAGAAGAAAGAAGAAGATCCCAAGAGTAAGGAGTCTGAGATTTCCGCGCCGGCAGAGGCACGGACATTACAGATGCCCGGTGGTAAGAGAATTCGAGCGATGCTTCGGAACCGCTGGGGTGGAGTAGAATGGCAGTACAATTGGGGATTGCGGAAGAACATATCAAAGATCAAGAACCCAATGGATGGGAAGCACTTGGCTGAGCTTGAATGGGTCAGGATTGTTGTTAATCCTGTCGACGGGGTGGTTGTTCTCATGGATTCCAAACAGTCCCAAGACGTCATGAGACGAAACGTTCAGCTTGAGAAAGAATTTGAGTGTCTGGTGGTAATTTATGCCTGGAAGTTCAAGTCTGAGGAGCGATCAAAGTCGACTCCAAACTGGACGAAGGCGGTTGCATCAGTCATGGAGAGTCATAATGACGAAGCTGAAACGGCATCGGGGACGGATCCATCGGTCGACGAATCGACGGACCTCACCTGGTATGAATGGGAGGAGTCTGCTGAGATAGTTTCTGGAAAGGTGCCACTCGCGATGCCTGCGATAGGCGAAGACGGTGAAGCCAAGAAGTACCCATCAATGCCGTGCGTGACCTCTGAGCGAATACAGCACAGAGAGAAAGCTGTGAAAGTTGTACGATTCTTCGACGCTTTAGTATCCAGGCCGGTAGGCCGGAAAGAGATGTTGACCAACCCTGATGCATTGGCATCAATGAAGAAAGAGTGGTCGGGATTAATCGACCAGGGGGTCTTCGATCTTGGCGCGGTGCGCGAATATGACGCTGTAGCCAGAGAAGCAAAAGCGAAAGGGGAAGAAATACACATGGCTCGCGCACATGGCATTTGCGTTGAAAAGCACTCACAGTTGCCTGTTGGTGATCCTAAGAGGAAGTTCAAGGGTAGAGGCGTGTTGCTGGGGAACCAAGTGAAGAACCAAAGCTTTGAGGCTGCGATGTTTCAAGATTTGGGGAACTCCCCTGCTTCATTTGAAGCCTCGCGTTGGGCGGATTTTCTGGGTTGTCATGATGGCTGGGATGTGCAGATGGCCGACGCTGTTCAGGCGTATATACAGGCCACCTTGAGAGGCACGCCGTGTTGGATTGAATTGCCACCGGAGGCCGTGCCAAGTGAATGCAAATGGGATAAGTACAGAAGACCAGTCGTCCCGTTGAGGAAGGCGCTGTACGGACACCCAGATGCGGGAACATTTTGGGAGCAGCACTGCGATGAGTCGGTGCGTGCCGTTGGTTTTGAGCCCATCGGCGAAGAATGGCCTTCAGTGTACATTCATGAAAAGCTCCAGCTTGTTCTGGTTGTGTATGTCGACGACTTCAAAATGGCAGGGCCGCAGAAGAACCTTGCCCAAGGGTGGAGCATGTTGCGTACACGTTTGAAGATTGAGCCCGAGACTGGACTTGACATGTACCTTGGTTGCAATCAAAGCAAGGGAAACGTCACTCTCGGGAACGGACACCGAGTAACAACGGTGACCTATGACATGGAACAGTTCCTACGTTCCTGTGTCGACCGCTATCTTGAAGTGGCGGGCGACGTGAAGTTGAATAAGGTTGTCACCCCTGAGTTGCATGAAGAAACAAAGAATCACGTCTCACGGAAGCCTGCCAGAGAGGGGCCGTCAGTCGTGTGCAATTGGTGTAACAATCTTGTGCCCACCGACGGTTCTGCCACAGTGCCGGACCAACGGGGAGGGACTCCTGAGTTGGCCATGAAGGAGCCCGTGCGTGGACACCTTGCTCCGCATGCCGCTAGCGTACTGATGAAGTTGCTGTACGGTGCGCGGATTGCTCGCTTCGATTTGTTGCGGCAAGTGAATCGCCTAGCACGGAACGTGCATAGGTGGACTGACTCCGATGATCGGGGTTTGCATCACTTGATGTGCTATGTGCATCATACCAAACATTGGCGCATGGTCGGTTGGGTTGGAGACCCTATGGACGATGTGCACTTGGCCTTGTATGCGGACGCTGACTTTGCGGGATGCATTGACTCGCTGCGTTCCACCTCTGGTGGACACTTGAATATACAAGGGCCTAATACCCGGTTTCCGTTGTCTGGCAGCTCTAAAAGACAGGGTTGTGTGAGTCACTCCACTCCCGAGGCCGAGATTGTTGCGGCCGACGTTGCCATGAGATCGATGGGTATGCCCGCTCTCAAGCTGGTAGAGCGGATTCTCAAGAAGTCACCGAACTTTGTGTTCTATGACGATAATAAGGCTATGATCGGTGTCGTGCGATCGGGGAGGAACCCCACGATGCGCCACCTTGAGAGAAGCCATGGTGTTAGCATTTCGTGGATGCATGAGATGTTCACACGTGATTACATGTACTTGGCGTATGAGGTCACCGACAGGATGGCGGCCGATATTTACACCAAGGCGTTCAATGATGGGCGCAAATGGAAACATGCATGTTTGCAGATTGGTCTACTTGACCCGAGCTTGCTGTCTGACCCGGATACCCTCAAGGCGCTCACACCCACGTGTGATCCCATAAAGGGGACCATGCAGACTGCTTCGGGGACAGTTGACGGAGTTCCAACATTTCCGTACACACACATTCCGATCATGCCCCCGGACCTATGGTGGTCTGGATTAACATCCAAAGAGGGATTGCATGAGCATGAAGGACATGATCCGGTTGTTGTTGCCAAGGGACCCAGATTGATGCGTGTGAAGCCTCCACTCGCGGTTATGACACCGTTTGGGAGCAAGTGGCTTCGTTCCACTTGGTTTCTGAAGAATGGGTCATGGCTCAAAGTTGAGGATAGAGTTGACCCGGGGCTACAATGTGTGCGAATTGATGGTTGGGTTGAACGCGCAGTTTGGCAGTTTCATCCCGTACCGGTCGCTGCACCGGCGCGGGAACGGTCTCCACGACCACGACCAATTCACGTCGGGTCCGGGGATGTTGACATGCAGTCCGTGCTGGCCGCATTTGTTGAAGAACTGTCGAACGAGCGCATAGAGTTGAAGTGTGTTAACGACCTTGCTTTGGAAACGTTGCTCCGATTGAAATTGCTCATGCGTTGTCTGCATATCAATCACGAGCAGCTTGTCCCTGGTCGTTGTTTTGTTCCGTATCGCATTGCGGTGAAGCACAAGCCACAGTTAGCGCCGGGTATTGAACTCGCGATGGTCAAACATGACGGTGGTGTGCTTCGCGCTCCTGTTCATGTCTCGCTTCCTGGTATGAGAACTCGCACAGTCGTCACTCTTTACAGTGTTGACTTGGCTCGGCCCATCGTGCTGATGGCATGTTCCGAACCACGTAACTGGTTCACTGCTCTTGCCCGCCATGACGGGCCGCAGGTTGTCACCATAACCCTGGTTGATGACTTACTGAGCGAGTACGGGGGGAGAATCGCCAGACATGTGCTTACCAAACCTTCCGATTTGTTGTTCTTCGCCGGGCCTTGCACGGGGGGATCATCATGGGCACGCCTCAACAAGACTCGCGGAATTGACACCGCAGAGAAAATCGAGGCCAAACAAAGAGAATTTTGGAGATTGTTTGAACGGTTCGTTGAAATTAAACGGCATGCCATGACAAAACGAGCTGCGATTTTGTTTGAGTTGCCTGGAAGTTGTGATTATTGGAAAGATGAGAGACTGCATGAGGTTGTGCATGATGGGACTAGTCACGAGTTTGATGGGTGTCGCTATGGCTTGAAACAAAGATATGCTAAGAAACCCCTGCCAATCAAGAAACCATGGAGAGTTGTCTCATGGAACTTTGAACTTGGTGGCTCGTTGTCCAAGAAATGCAATGGAAACCATGAGCATGGACCTTGTGCTGGTCGGGAAACCAAAGAAACCCAGTTGTACACGTCTATAATTGTGGGTGTGATCCTTCGCCGTTTTCGTGCTCGAGCAAGGTGCCTCAAACCGGCACCGTTGCAACTCGCTCTTGCTTGCATTACGCGAAGGAGATCGCGGAAGCACCAAGCTACTGCGAGCGAAATCTGCACCACCCCAACTGCACAACCGAGGTGCTGGGCCAGTCCCGAACCTCTGGTGCATACGGGGAGCTGGGTCAGTCCCGAACCCCAGGCTTCAAGGAGGAGCTGGACGAGTTCGTCACCTCAATCTGAAGCTGGGATCGTATTGGGACAATTCCGTGGCTTCATTTGCAGCTGCTTATTTTGGGTTTTCCTGGTTCTGGAGAATATCATCAAGATGACTGCCAATCCGACTGTCGTCAACACGAATGAGTTCTTCTGTGTGCCTGTTGGGAAATCTAGGCAAGCAGCAATCTTCTTGGGAAATTTGGTGAAGAACGCCATCGAGGATGGCAAGAGGATGCCCAAGAGGATGGAGGTGGACAGCGACCTGGGTATGTGCGTGAAGTGGATCGAGGACATCGGCGTCCCCGCTATTTATGCATACTCAGCGTACTATTCTGCCAAGGGTCGCGGGATGATGAAAGGAGAAGGGCAGTCTATGAGGGTTGCCTTAGAGTTCATCAGCAAAGTTTTCGGACAGCTTTCTGCCGACGAATGTATGCTTGGATGGAGGGAATTCTGCAGCAAGGGAAAGAAGATCGTATCGGCGCTGAACCAACTTTGCGGTGAGGCAACGATGCTGGCGAAGAACCCCGAGTTGCTCAACGTAACCAAGTACTGCATGGAAGGGGCGGATATGTTGAGATCAATCGCGACATCTGGGATCTCGCATTAGGCGTGGCCGAGGACAACGATGAACGGTCGTTCAAAGCAGCATTCCACCAGAACACCCCGGTTGGGGAGGTGTACAAAGAATTCATCAACGACGAGTCATCCAGGGCATCGTCATCGAGAAGGTGGAGGAGCTCTGAGGAGTTCCAGACAACTGCAGAGTTTGAGAGGCACGACCGGAGAATCGCAAGATACAGAGATCGAAACTGGGGGAAAGTGTTCACGTTGAGCGTGATCAAGGCTCCCAAGATCGACTCCTACGGTCGTGGTTCCAAGGACGACTACCAGAAGAATTGGGACCTTGGGTTGGTCTACCAGAATGAGCTGCAGGCATCGATGAAGAACCTCGCATATGCACTGAGGAGGGATGAGAATGCCAGCCAGAACAACCTATTGCGCTGGATGATCTGTGGGTCAACCCCCAGTGACATCTCTGACGCGTGCATCGGAGCGGTCAATTCGCTCATGTGCGTATCGTTCATCATGAGGAGATTGCAGCCATTGCTCGGTGAGAAGGACTCCAAAGATCAGTCGTATACAGCTTATTTCCGTCCAGACAAAAGGGAGCTGAACGATCTCTACCGGGAGATCGAGTACGCCAGGGATTTCCTATGGTGCATCGATATGATCTATGAGTCGAAGCTGCCTGCGATGAACATCAACTCCATCAGTTTGGCACCGCACGCGGCTGACAGGGCCGCTGAGAACCAAGATCGGCGCAAGTGGGTAAGCTGGATGAAGGAGATCGAGAAGAAGGCCGAGAAGGACGTCATGATCGAATTCTTCCAGAATAAATACTGCACGATTCATGAAGTCGAGAGGGAACTCGAGAAGTACCCCGAGGATTTCGTGGTTGGGGAAGAGCCGACATGGTGGGTGATGGGCTCATCGAAGACGGAGCCGCCACGGAAGACGGAGCGACAGCAGAAGTCGGCATCAAGCTCCGGGCAAAGGAGTCAAACCGCTGGTGGGTCAGTCCCCCAGCCGGGAGCTCCAAGTGGGGGGTCGCAAGCCAGCGATGCTGTCAAGATCGACAACGAGATCATCGACTCCATTTTCCGAATGAACTCTGGCGGTGACGACGACAGATGGGTAATTATCAACCCAACTGCTGGACACGATACCTACACTTCATTCGAAGGGGGTACCACTTTGGGCGGCGCGACTGTCAATGTGAAATTCAACATAGACAACAATACGGGGTACCCAATCATACAAACTGTATTTGGGCCGTGTCTTGCAGAAGGCAAGAACGCAACATATTGGGAGTGTATGCTGAGATGCCTGACCTCTTCGCTATTGCACTTCGAGGAGAAGACCAGCGCGGAGAAGATCATTCTTTCCTATGTTGGGAAGGGAAATGCGGCATGGCTACAGCTGTATGCTTTCTTGTGTGCCCAAACAGGATGCTTGATTACTGGACGCCTTCCGGGCGCCAAAGCCATCAACGCGTTGATTCAGGCGGAGAAGAACCCGGACAACGCACCTGGACAGTTGAACCGGATTATCAATAGGCAGAAGAGGAGCCCCATTGGCGAGGCGACGATTCGCGACATGATGATCCACAAGAAGAGCTTCTTGGTCCTGGATTGGCCCCTGAGGGCCGTCAACTCGAAAGGGAGCACGAAGACCTTCCAGATGATGGTCAACGAACAGGGATGGACAAACATCGAGGAGAGATCATACTATGGGTCGAGTGAGCAAGTCTCCTCACCCAACGACACGTTGAATATCATCTCCCGATTGCAGAAGCTGGATAAGCTCATCGCTGAACGGCGGAGGCGAGACATGGATGACTCACCAATGTCGGTGCACATCTGGATGTCGCTATATGATTGGGTGTGCATGAGAGGATGCGGATGGCAGGTGACCGCCAACCCCATCATCGACTCCCTGCAGAAGGCGATATCTGACCTCGTCAACACATGCAAGGGCCTGGTCGTGGTGAGCGTGAATCGCGATGTTGCTTTCCATGGTGGAAGAGGGGACTTGGGGACGATCGCCAACAAGGTTAGCGAGATCTGCAAGGCGGCAGGCGCGCTGGTGACCGAGAACGATCGCCTGTGGCGCGTGGTCCATGCGCTCACAGGAAAGAACTACAAGATCCCTGGGAGCTCGAACTTGCAACATTTCCTCCTGAAACGACTGCTGATTGAGAAATCCATCGATGCGGTCGCACCAAGCAACGCGTTTGTGCGTGAGCTGGAGGAGACGTGCATAAACGAGCCCGACCTTCGGTTCAATGTCCCGAAGAACATGGAGGAATCGAAGGTGAAATTCGAGTACAAGCCGACCTTCACTGCACAGTCAAAGAGGAAACAAGAGCGGCAGGATGAAGGACACGGCGAGCAGGATGCTTTTGGGAAAGCCGATGCCGGTGATCAACGTCTTCGATGGTATACGGTCACGGAGCTCAGCAAATTTATCTGCGAACTTTGCGCTAAAGAGATGCAGATGAGCAAGTCGAAGGTGCTCGGACCGAAGTCGAAGTACAATCCCTCTTCTTGCGTGAACTGTTGCGCGAACTGGAACGCGGACACGAACGGTTTTGCAATGTCTACCGAGGGGAAGAAAATGTACACGCGCCTCTTCGCGGAATGCGTGGTGGCAATCCCCGACCTTCAAAACCTCATGGTGGACGTCAACAACATCCAGGCCATGATCACGATCATACGGGAGCTCGCGTATTCGAGGCTGAAGAAGGAGCTTTCTCACGCGGGATTCGTGAGCATGACCGTGGATCAAGCAGCGCAGTTCTACAACAACGGTCACGGGAAGCAATTGTGCGCATCCCGGGATGTGATCGTGTGCAAGGACTCCGAGGGAGTCGAGGAGAGGATGTCCATCTTCTTGATAGGCAGGGATCTCGGCAATGTGGCATATTCTTCATGGATCAAGAGTGTGCTCGACCAAGGAACGATGTATGAACTCCTGGGACAAACCACGAACGAGGAATCCTTGGGAGACGTCGTCGAGATGGTGTTGGGATTCTTTGAGGTGATGTCGTACTTCCAGCACGAACTGCCACTGTGGAAGGATGCATGGAAGATCAAGAGGGAGTTCGAGCAGTCAATAGTGCGACACCTCGCTGGGAACGTGACCCACACGACGGGCCAGAACAGAAAGCGGAACAGACCGTCCGCACAGCTCGGCGTGCCCACGAAGGAGGTGCTTGACATCATGAACAAGGTCAAGCCCAGACATCCACGATCCCTGATCACCGAGCCCTCTGCACAAGGTTCCAAGAGAAAGGCCACGGAGGGCGAAGATGAGGGTCTTGGTCAAGCACCAGACCCGAGTCGAAGCTCTCAAGCCAATACTGAGAAGGAAGACAAGAAGCAGCGTGTGATCGACGGGCGGAGAGCGGCACTAGGATTCCTGGAGTCAATGGAGAAATGCATGGGAGATATGGGGATCTGTAAGAAGTGCGCGAACCTGGCCCACGACGGTGACTGCAAGGACATTGAGGAGGCTGCTGGAAATGAGAAGGCGATGAAGGTGCTCCGTGAGCTACTCAGCAGTGACCCTATTTCATCTGATGATGACATGGGGGATACGGAGGAGCCGTCCTCATCAACGTCCAAGGAAAGAAAGAAAGGAGGACAAGCAGGGAAAGAAACAATTGAGATGTACAGCTACACTATTAATTTGGTGGAGATGGCTGACACGGCTGAGGGAGGAGAGCTACAATGTGGTGGCGTCGACCTCACATACAACCCGTGCGGGGACAGCAGGACATTCAAGAAGACGCTTGAGATGGGATGCGACACCATCCCGTGCTACATCCCGAAGTACGGCGACTTGATTGATGTGCATATGCCACGGGCATACGCGTCTATTGTTGACCCCAGGTACTTTCCCAAAGGTGCAATCCTTGAGCAAGTGGACGTGATGCAACTTGGCAAGAGTGTCAACTTCTGCATTGCTCCTTTCGACGGTGCTCCACTATGCAGGATTGGTGATGATCGCTCGGTATTTACTACAAGGGACCAAGCAAACCAGCTATCTCACGACCTATGCAGAGTCCTTCGACACAAGATCGGCAATTGCCGAGGAAGTGCTTTCAGGTGCGACGAGGGTGGATGGGTCGACATTGATGCTGTCATTGACGACCGAAACAACGACATATTCCCACCTAACACCTCGAGAGCGAAACGATACATGGGCATCATGGAGGTGATCAAGTGGCAGGAATCCGGAAGCAAGAAGTCGAGATTCCAGGTTCTGGCAGCAAGGTTTCCGAGCATCATGAACCCGAACGACACGAGGGCAGCCAGGGAGGAAATGAACAAGGCTGGCGTGGATCGGGACGACATCGACAGGATGTTCAACAGATGCGATGGATGGTACAGACCTTGGTGCATCCGAGTCACAACCGGTCACAGTGATTTTGGATTCATGAGCTCATCCGCACTGGCGAATAGGTATTCCGCAAGAATGGGTGATACTCTCGGAGGAGCATTCCATGTGACGTATGTGGAAAACCTGCCAAGCATCGTACGCTGTGGGCTAGTCCCCGGCGGAATCGATGGCGGTAACAGGCTAGCACTGCACTTCGGGGCATTTGCTCCATGGGATGAGATGAACGTGGCGACGAAGACAACGCTACGGAACGTGAGGAGAGGGGATCCGATTGCGATCATCTATATTCCCAGTGCAACCCTCGCGCGGTATGGGGCTGGAGTCGCGGCTAATGGGACTTTTATGGTCTTTGACGTGATCCCGTTCTATGAGGTCAAGTCCATTTGGATTGGCAAAAGCAATGGAGGGAAGCGCCTGGAGTACGCTGACATCAAGAGGGCGTACTCGAAGTGTGTGGAGAACGAGATCTGCCCTGGCTTTGTCAACTCTTCCCAAGAGTCGGCTGCGATGTTCCTCCAGAACGTCGCAAAGATCAGCGAGAGGATGCCGGAGACCGAGACAGGTGCTGACAATCTACACTACATCGTTGACATGGTTAACCGTGCTTGCGAACTCTATCGAAACAACAAGATGGAAGAGTTCAACGCACAGGTCAACGAGGTCCGGGACGAAGTCAGCAAAGTCGTCATCCTGAATGATGAGACATGGGAAGGACTGAGGTGCCGGATATGTCCATCATGTGCGACCGCGATCCCCACCTGCTTCTGCTTATGCCTGGAGTGCGAGGCACAACTGATCTCCATCGGAAGATACTACATTCACATCAAATCCGATGACGAGGAGGACAACCAAAACCCCAACGTCTCTGGAGATGCCAGGCGTGCACAGGAAGAAGCTAACCACGATGCGGCAGCACAGGAGGATGAGGACGAAGCGGAGGAAGTTCCGGGAGAAGATGACGACATGGACACGCAAGGATATACATCCGGCTATGCGTCAGAAGAAGAAGACGGCGGTTGGCATTACCGCGACACCGATCTGGCGTCACGGGACATTATAAGTTCCCAACGGATGGCGATCTGCCTTGACGAGCCGCGTGAGGCTCAGTACATGGCAGGATTTATCGCACTCCAGCTGTCCAAGATGTGGGGGATGTTTGAAGGTGGTGAGGATAGAACGATGATTGCCAAGCTCGAGGGGAGAGATGGCTGCCCTTACCACAATGACTTCAGGAGGTACCCCAACATCACTGAGCATGATCAGGAAGGTATACTTTTGCCATCAACAATAACGAAGATTTCTCAATCGGAGAATGTTCGGACAAGAGCCTTCCGATCGGTTGAGGAGCGTGACGAATATATTCGTATGATGGTGAACAAATGCGAGGGACTATACACATTCTACAAGCTGTGGATTGCAGCAAGAATCCTCGATGTCACCAAGGAAGAAATGAAGCTCCTGGTCAAGGACCGAGTGCACCCGGTGGGTGATATTATTTTCAGATGTTTTGCACTTGCTTTCAACTGTAAGTATATATCATTCGTGAGGGATGGCCTAAACCTTGGCAAGCATGGTTACGCGGTCAACGTGAGCGCCATCATCTCGGCCGTCGACCCGAACAAATGCGACACACCCCTGCTGGATTGGTGCCTTCGGAAAGGGCACTGGTTGCCAGAGGACTACAACAAGAAGTGTGTCCGGGCACGAGAAGCCCAGAAGAACTTGGACGAGGAGTTCCGCCGACGTACCCATAGGCTGTCCATCGGGGACAGGTATGCTTCGTGAAGATGATGATTGCGGTACGATGTGGGCCAGTCCCCATCTGTTACTTGCGTCACATCGACACTGTTTCGGTGGAACGACTTATGTCATGATTTATATTCATGTGTCCAAGATGATTGGATGTGTACATGGTTACATATTCCGATGACTATGACGCTCTGGATATTCATGGATGGAACTATTACCTTATAGATGATATCTTTTCATTATTTATGCATTGTCCATGGTATCTGGAATGGCTATGATTTGCATTGATTACTCACCGATGTTTCTTTGCCGGAGATATGCAGACCGATCACAAGCGGGCGCGCATGGTGGACATTTGTGGCCAACCCATTTATGGATGACAGCTGCGCGATGCGCAAATGCGGCAGCTGGAATGTTCACTGGCGGTCAAGTGAAGTGGCCACAGTGTATTATATACACCTGCATATGGATGTGTGCTTCGATTGGAGGATGAATGTTTCACTTTTCGTACAATCGAACCCGGCATGTTTCACAGCGAATGAACGGTGTAGTGATAGCAAGTAAAAGAGTGCACGACACGATTTCGTAGTTGAAGCCGTGGCCAGTGGAACGTTTTGTGGTGTTTGGACCGCATGATGAACAATGCGACCCAAATGGGGGATGTTAAAACCCTCTAGGCCCCGTGCCGAAATTGGGTAGCAGTTCTGAGGTCCTTGTTGGTGTTGCTTCCCAAGTTCCATTGATCGCCATTTGGCTCAAGACACATTTGAGGTTCAAGATCCGATGTGTGACTGCGGATCTCCGTGATTGGCACAAAGAGCAAAACAACCGCTTGCGCCGCAGGGTCAGGACTACTGCTGTGATTATCATTCCTTCTTCCTTACAACGTTTACACGGGTTCGGCTATAACGGCATCGTCCGTATACACCTTTCTACGTGGTTGGTATTGAAGCTTGAGGGTTCGGTGCACAGCGTCCCACGGGACGTCACCTTGCCGTCTCTTGACATAATGCAATGCTTTGTATTGTAAGGTAATGTATCGCAAAGGAATGTATGTATGTAGTGCAATGAGACCAATGCATCGCAACGAAATAAAATGTGATTTATGTAATGCAATGTAACGTAACCTAACGCAGCGTACTGCAATCTAATGTAATGTATGTAATCTATGTAGTCTATGTAATGTATGTAATGCATCCAATGTATATCTGTATGTAATGTATCCAATGTATGTGTGTATGTAATGTATGTATGTAATGTATGTATGTAATGTACTCTAATGCAATGCAATGTAGCGTAATGTAATGTATGTAATGCAATGTAATGGAATGAAATGGAAGGTAAGGTAAGGTAAGGCACTGCACTGTGTATGTATGTATGTATGTATGTATGTATGTATGTATGTATGTATGTCTGTCATGTCTGTATGTATATATGTCTCTATGTAATGTAATGTAATGTAATGTGTGTATGTAGGTATGTAGGTATGTATGTATGTATGTATGTATGTATGTATGTATGTATGTATGTAATGTATGTATGTGTATGTATGTATGTATGAATGAATGTAATGTATGTACCTATGTATGTATGTAATGTATGTATGTATGTAATGTATGTATGTATGTATGTATGTATGTATGTATGTATGTATGTATGTATGTAATGTATGTATGTATGTATGTATGTATGTATGTATGTATGTATGTATGTATGTATGTATGTATGTATGTATGTATGTATGTATGTATGTATGTATGTAATGTATGTATGTATGTATGTATGTATGTATGTATGTATGTATGTATGTATGTATGTATGTATGTATGTATGTAATGTATGTATGTATGTAATGTATGTATGTATGTATGTATGTATGTATGTATGTATGTATGTATGTATGTATGTATGTATGTATGTATGTAATGTAATGTATGTATGTATGTATGTATGTATGTATGTATGTATGTATGTATGTATGTATGTATGTATGTATGTATGTATGTATGTATGTATGTAATGTATGTATGTATGTATGTATGTATGTATGTATGTATGTAATGTATGTATGTATGTATGTATGTATGTAATGTAATGTAATGTAATGTAATGTATGTATGTATGTATGTATGTATGTATGTATGTATGTATGTATGTAATGTATGTATGTATGTATGTATGTATGTATGTATGTAATGTAATGTATGTAATGTATGTATGTATGTATGTATGTAATGTAATGTAATGTAATGTAATGTAATGTAATGTAATGTAATGTAATGTAATGTAATGTAATGTAATGTAATGTATGTATGTATGTATGTATGTATGTATGTATGTATGTAATGTATGTAATGTATGTAATGTATGTATGGTATGGTATGGTATGGTATGGTATGGTATGGTATGGATGTATGTATGTATGTATGTATGTAGGTATGTGTGTGTGAGTATGTGTGAGTATGTGTGAGTATGTGTGTGTGTATGTGTGTGTATGTGTGTGTATGTAATGTATGTAATGTATGTGATGCATGTATACATGTAATTTCCCCAGTGCTTCCAGTTGTCATCCGGGCCGGGTGGGCCGAATCCATCGGATGGGGTGTTTCTTTCCTCTTTGAGCCGCGGATCATTCGGACTAGGCGATCCACACCCAGACTGGGTCAGGACCGACGGAAGCCGCAGGTGAGCCGCAATCAAGACCCGAGTAGATGAAGGTTAGTAGCTCACTTCCTGAGTTCATGAACTTTAAACTTTTTGGGAAGACCATTTTAGTGGTAAATATAAAGTTTGGACTTTTTTGGGGCCATCCACTCGGCAAGTGAGGTAAGGGACAATCCCTTTGCCAGAAGTAGCTGCGGATATGCGCCTTCTGAAAAAACTTGAAGCATGGTTCTGGGTCAACCATTTGAATACGGGGTTTGAGCAAGTGACTCGGTCTCTCGTTTGCTCGCTTCTCCGCATCCGTTTTTACTTGGATCCCCAAGTAAATCCACTTTTTCCAGCCACTGGAAGCCCACTAGCAGCCCAGAATTTGGGACAAAAGAAGCTGGAAAGTAAAGGCAACTGGTGATCCAGGTAGTAAAGGGTTTACGTCTGAAAAAGGGCCGGGGGTATGTGGAGCTGGGGAGTTTGACTAGAACTACATGGGTCAAATCTGGTTTAGAAAATTGCTTTCCAACTGGGGCCATTTAATTGTATCGACCGGATCAATCCGATGGGTTTTTCTGTAGGCCGAGCCCGGTAGTCCAGGTCCATTTGGACACTCTGATCAAGAAGAAACCAACTCCAGCACCCTGCTTTTTCAACCATGCAACCAAAATCAAAAGCAGTGATTGAGGCAATCCACCCATGTAGGTTCCAAATACACATGCGTGTTCAACTTGGATTTGTTTGAACAACCTATTTAGTAAGGGGTGGGCATGATACCCTTAAGCATGCAGGTATTTGGAGTAGGGGTGCCGATCCCGCTTTTAGTCCAGTTAACAGCCATCCCCTTAGTGTTTAGTGGTAGTGTCCATTTCACCCGCTAAAAGTTAGTCGCTTCTTAGCGGGGGATCTGAGAACGGGCAGCCCAGAAAACAGGCGGTGTCTTTTTGGCTTCAAAAACTCCCAAGCCACTGGACCTGGGTCTTCACTTCTCTCGGGCCGTTTTGGGGGCCCCCGTCCAGCTCGCTTGGGCCGGCAGAACCGGCGCAAACGTAGGGGTTGCCAAGAAATGGGCGTGTCTTTGTTTGGGGACCTTCAAAATGGGTGGCGTTTTAACTTTTACCCCCCCCTTTTCAGCCACCACTGAAAGGGGGGGGGAGTGGTCGCTTTTGGATGGTTAATAATTTTGCTTGGGCCCACGTCACCAACCATATGCCGATTCACTGGGGACACGCTCAATAGCAACCACCTCGTAACCTTAGGGAAAAGCAACAAAACATTTGTCAACCCTTTCCTGACAAAGGGCTTGGCATTTAGAAAACCTCGGTCGGATTTTTTGCATTAAAAACAAGACGTCTATCCCCAAAGGGAAGCCCCCAAAGGGGAGGATCGGGAATTTGTTTTCGTCTTTCTGGAGGCCCCTTAGCTTGAGCACCCCCGCAACTGGGACTGAAGAACACAAGAAGAAGGCGGAAGTTGGGTAGGGGGGCAGACTGATTGTTACTCAATCCCTCTCCTTCGATTCAACTTGGATATTTCCAGGTAAACAATGGGCGGTTGTATAAACCCCCACGGTTTTTTTTACGGGCTCTGACTTGATTGCGGAGTTTGGATGCTTTGCTAGCAAGGCAACCAAGGCGAATTGACCGGATCTCAGGGGGTAATCGGATGATGTCCAGGCCCAAAAAGTGCAAGTGAGTATTTCAGACCGCATCCCGTCTAAGTGATGGACGGAACACAAACTCCTCAGACAAGCAGTCGGCGAGGAGCCACCTCCCGAGCCAGGCACGGCGCATCGCAAATGCGCGCGGGTCAATTTGGGATGCGCCAAGACCAAAAATGGTGGTTTCCTCTTTGGCGTCCCCAAAGAATAATGATAAAAAATGGGGGTACTTACAAAAAAAGACGCGCATTTTGAGGGTTTTCCAACATTTCCGTCTGAAAACTGATGGGTTCCACTGGGTTTATCTTGCTGGTTTTTAGCCAGCCGGTTCTTTTGGTGTAGTGGCAACCATTTTTTGTTGGTCACCCCAAAGGCCTAAAACATGGCATATTGGCATGGGGTGAATTCCCTATCTCTTGAGTGGATGGTGAAGTGGTCCGAACCAAAACATGTTTACCACTGCGACGATTCGAATCCCCCAAAATTTGGGGAGAGATCCGGCGACCGTTTGGTTTCAATTCGGCTCCGTGTGTTTTTGTTCGGTGGTGTTATTGTTCGACGAACCGATCAGTTTTCCATGGTAAATCTCATTGTTTTGGGGGTTGACGAATGATGACAACCAAAAACCAACAGGTATTTGGAGGCTACGGGGGTACACCAGGTGATGTCGTTGGTCCCAAAAATGGTTTGATTTTTTTTCGTGTCAAGGTCAGTTCTCAAACTCAAGTCACTCATTCAGACCTATCATGGCCATGGAATTCAAGGGCCGGACATTTCTGCAAAACCCGTTTTGTCGGATAGTTTGAGGGCTTCTCAACGCCATTGGGTCCTCTTCCAAACTTATGTTCCATGGGTAGACTAAGTTTAGACCAGAGTCAGAAAGCGCAAATATGCCCTGGAACCCTGGAACCCTCCCTGAAAGCTGGCCCCAATCACCCCTTCGCCGAGCTCTGGACTGACAGTTCGAAATGCCCCAAAGCGCTTCCAGCTGGGGGAAAAGACGGACGTGTTGCGCGCCAATCTGGGGGCCAAGATTGCTTTCAAGGGTACCAGATCCGCCCTTTCCTGAAAGAACGCGGCCCAGAACCCAGTTACGAGTCAGCCGACCTACAAACCGCCGGGGAAAACAGGGGAAGTCACACCAGAACTTGTGGTTGGTAATATCCCATGTTTTAAACGGTGGTCCGGACTGATTGTTACTCACTATACGTGGCAACGGATCATTCTTCCCAGAGCTCCTGCATACCACTATCCCATGAATAGAAATTGGGGGTCCCCTTTGCTCCAAAGACCCTCTTGTTGAATCACATTTCTGGCAAGACCGGGCTTTTCGTGGTAAATTCCGATCCCTTCTTTAGTTTTTACCCCCTACTCCAAATACCCGCTTTTTTTCAGTTGGTATTTTTTGGGAAACTGATCGGTTTTCCATGGTAAATACCGATCCCTTTTTTTGGTAGAGGGTCGACATGATACCAACTGAAAAAAGAAAAGCCGGGTATTTGGAGCTTTCGGGGGTAAAGGGTTGACTTGATGACAAGGTCGCCGCGCTCAACGCGTGGAAGCCCGGCCAGCCTTTGCTGTGGCAGGAAGGATGCGCCCCCCCTCACGGAGCCGCGCGCTTCATCCCGGAAGAGACTCTCGAGGGTCTGCCGCCCAATGTCGACCTGGCTCAGGACATTTCCGGGGAATGGCCTTGCCCAGTTTGTGACGTCAAAACTATCACAGCTCGAGGCCTGCAGGTCCACTACGAGGCCCACCATGCAGTACAGGACGAGAACGTCACCACGATTGAAAAGTCGCGCTGCTCTCTCTGTGGGCACGTCTTCGTCACAGAAGTCGACGTAAAACGGCACGTGTGTCCCACCAAACCACACTCGCTCGACGCACTGGACACTCTGTGGGCACTCCCAGCCTCGCCAGAGATGCCCAACTTTGTCGGTCGCTCGGTAACGGGATGGGAGCTGAACACAGATGGTTCTGGCGCGTCGGATGAGGGCCCGCATGCAGGCTGGGGGATCGCGGTGTGGGTAGAGGGAGTGCGCTCCGTACTGCCAGAGTTCGAGCTTTTCGGTCCAGTCCCCTTGCAGTCATGGGAGCCTCGTTGGATGGGAGCAGACATTGCGTCCAACAACGTTGGGGAACTCACCGCCATGCTTGAGGCTTTGCTCTGGCTGGAACAGGAGGCGCCAGGCGATGCTGGCTTGCCTGCCCGCATTCGCTTTGACTCCACTTATGCACACAGTATCATCACTGGTGCTTATCGCCCCCATGTCAATCTCAAGTTGGCTTCTGAAGCCAAAAAGGTCTTTGAGCGTGTGTCCCAACTACGACCACTTGCTTTCGAAAAAGTCAAGGGCCACTCTGGCGATCCTGGAAACGATCATGCAGACTACCTCGCTGGCTTGGGGTCGAAAGGGCAACAGACACGTCAATCGTCGAGATGGCTTATTCCGGTAGGAAGCCCGGCGCCGGTGCAGCCTTGGCATGTCGACTGGTGTTGGAGGTGCGGCAAAGTCTTCAGCGGGCCCAGCCACGCCAGACAGCTCGCCGGACACGAAGGTCAATGCCACGTTCCTAGCGTACCGCCACCGCACATTCCATGCCGGAAGGGATGCGGGCGCCAGTTCGAGTGGCGATTCCCCAGCGGGAGACGAAAGCAGGCTCATCACGCCCGAGAATACCGACACATGCATGAGAAACTCTGTTCCGGTGACGAACGAGGGTCACGCACATGCCCCTTCTGCAACAAGGTGTACCCGGAGGGGACTTCGGATAAAACCATATTGCGACATCGTGACTCCTGTTCCAGCAGGCCACGCGAGGCCGCGTCCTCGCACTCGACTTGGAAGTGCCCTAAGTGTTCTTGCCGGTTCTCTCCGACGCAACAGGTACATCACGAGGCTACCTGTCGAGGATCCGCCCGGGAGAACAAATCTTGCCTGTCATGTAGTGCCTCTTTTCAAACTAGCGGAGTGAGGGAAAAACATGAGGCGGGGTGTCGCGGTCCGGGACAGGCCAACTTCATCTGCCGTGGCTGCGGTCGTGTCTACAGCACCATTGGCGCCCGCGTTACGCACGAGAACCGTTGCGCGAGGTAATTTCGTTCCTCGTTCCCCTTTGCCGTGTTCGGAGCCGGTCCTGCTTGCAGGAGACCGCTTCGGGCACGGTGCTCCTCCTTGCTTGGGTGAAGGCTCCCCTTTGGGCAGTGGTCCTGCTTGCAGGAGACCGTTGGGTGCTTGCACCAGCCTCCCCCCTTGCTGGCCGTTGCTTCGTTTGCCCCTCCGCCTTCTTTGCTCTCCCGGTCTTCGCCCGCCCCTTCCGTCGGCCTTGGCGCGTGCCTGCTTCTCCTCTCGTGGGTCTGTCAGTGTTGGTGGTCTTCCTTCGTTTGTCCCGTCGTGGCTGGTCCTGCTTGCAGGAGACCGCCCGGCTTCGTGCCCCCGCCGGGGCGCTGGCTCCCTTCGGGGCTGTGGTCCTGCTCGCAGGAGACCACTGGGTGCTTGCACCAGCCCGCCCTGGCCCACGGTCACTTGCTGTTCTGTCGGCCTTTGGGCTGTTTCCCTTTTTTTGATGCTCGTCCGTTTCTTTACCGTCCGTGCGCTCCGCTGGCTTGCCCGTGCCTGCTGGGTTTTCGTGTCTCCGCTTGCTCTGTTGTTTTCGTTTTCTCTTTCTTTCTCCCCCCGTTTTTTATTTCTTGTGGGAAATGCCTGCTCGCAGTTTCATGTTCCCGCCCGGTTCTCGCTGCTAGATTTCTGGCGCCCGGCCTACTCTGTCTTGCCCCTCGCTATGCCGGCCCCTCCTCCGATGTCCATGGAGGAGCGCGTCTCCAAATTGGAGGAAAAGGTGTCGGACCTCGAGAGTACTTCCAGGATCCGGGGCACAGGTTTGGTGGCGCTGGCGGCAGCTGCCGAGGACATCGCGAAGTCCGAGGCGAAGGAATTCTGGAAGCTCAAATCCGCCTTGCCCGACCTCCTGTGGAGGGACCTCGAGGAACCGTTGCGACGCGGGATCTCCGACAGCAGTAAGGTGACCGCCATCTTCGCTGAGCTGGTCCAGTGCTTGCGTGCCCACGACGCCCTGGTGGGAGTCTTTCCTGCCGGAGGTGCGTGGGGACGAGAGAGGTCGATTGATATCCGCTTTCGTCCTGGCATGCCGGGGCTGCGGATTCATCATTTGATCAAGTCCGCCATTTGGGTGCCGCTGTCGGGGGGGGAGATGAAGCGGAGGGAGCGGAAACGCGCCCGCGCCGACTCCACGGCCCCGGCGGCGACGGCTAAGAGCCGCGCCGGGAACCCAGGCAAAGGCCAGGGCAAGAAGAGCCGGCGCTGAGGCGCCACGGTGCGGATCCGTTTTCCCGGCCCGTTTTTACAGACCTTCTGGCCGCCCTTTTTCCTTCTTTGCCTTTTAAGTGATACCAAGTACTATCTCGAGCAAACTAAGGTGCGGCCCGTCTTGCCAGGCAGATGAACTTGATGGGCGGTTCATTGAGTCTCATTCCCGGTGATCCGACGGTAGGTTGTCTCTTCTTTGCCTCCTTGGCGCTGTTCCTCTTCGCGGTCACTTGCCTCGTCGCTTCGTTTTGGTGATTCTGCGTGGCTCCCTCCTTTTTGTTTTTTCTTTTCCGTCCTTTTTCCCGGTTTTTGTTGATTTGTTTTGTCCTTTTGATTTCTGACTGGCCCCAGTATTTTCTGCGCGGAGCGGTTGTGTGTATTTTGATTCAGGCACCAACCGGGGGGTCTTCATAGGCCGTAACCCACCACCTCGACCTCGATGACTCCAAAAAATGTGGGCCTTTGGAGGCGAGGCTCCAGGCTCCTGGGTCACTGGAAGTTCGCTGAAGCCTCTCTCACTGCCTCTCACTTTCCCAGTGATCTGCCCTTTCCACTGCACGTGTTTTTTTAAAGATAGAAACGCAATTTCCTTAGTATTAATTGCACTCCTTCAACGGCACGTTTTATGCACCACTGCAACGGTCCGCCCTTTCCACGCCAGACCGCGCCGCCCTCCTTGAACGGATCTCGACGGGCCTCCCGCACCGTGCGCTTCGCGCTCGAGCGGCGGCCCCGGAGGAAATTCGTCACCTCGAAATGTCGCTCCCCGAGGTCCCCGTTTCGGGCTCTTTTTTTGGGGGTGACGAAACCGTTGGTCACCCTTCGTCACCACCTGGTAGAAGAACCTACAAAAAGTGGGCAGCAAAAACCAGGTTTTGCAGCTGCTACTCGTCGAAAACCAGGTTTTCGGTTGAAGAACCTGGTTTTGCTTCCTGAAACCCGTACAAAAACCGTACAAAACCAGTAAAACAAAAACAGTACAAACCCCATATTTTTTCGCATGCTTTTTGAAACCCAGGTTTCTCCTCTGAAAACCAGGTTTTGTTTTGAATCCCGCTTTTTTGTAGGATGTTGGAGTAGCATGCATTTGTTGACAAACCATGTTTTGTTTTGTCACCATGTCTCACAAAAACTAAAGCCTGGAGACTCAAACGTCAAGGAATTCCTAGTCATTCTCAGCATTGACCCTGTTTTGGACGCAACCGCTCGCAAATTACCGCAAACGCCTAGAAACAGGAAACGCCCGCACATTGCCGCAAAACGCCCGCCAAAAAGGGGCAAACGCCCGCAACAAACCGCAAACCGCCTAAAACGCCTAAAACGCCTTGAGAACCAGAACGCCTAGGAATTCCTCGGCATTGGAATCTCCAGGAGGTTGTTTTTTTTGGGGGGGGGTCCATTGTCAACCCTTTAATCAAAAAAGGGATCGGATTGGTATGTACCCTACAAAACCGATCGGTATTTCAAAAATGCCAGCATTTGGAGTAGGAAGTATGTGTGCCCGTGTGCCCCCGTAACTTTTTCAGGGTATGATTGGGTATGATGGCAAACCCTCACCACACTCGAAACCTTTCAAAAAGCGTTTTTTCACCCATACTTGGCTGGTTGGCAATACTGCCTACTCAAAATACAAATATATGTGAGGATATGTTTAGAACAACCTTTGTGGTACATGCGTCCCTTTGTTAGAAAAACGTTGACATACCCTAAAAACAGTAGGTATTTGGAGGTTATGGGAATCCCCCAGTGTTTGTTTGGCTTGCCTACTACCCTAAGGCTCATGACCCCCCTCGATTTGAAGAATCCGGACCAATCCCTGGGGCCCGGAAAGAAAGCAACCCATGAAGGCCCAACAAAAATGGTCATCGAATTGGAGCCTTACCCCCATACTCCAAGTACCCTCTTCGTTTTTTTTAAGGGTATCCTGTCGACCCTCTACTAAAAAGAGAAGGCTTTCCAGGTTGCTCAAAGAATACCAACTAGAAAAAAAAACAGGTATTTCAAGTAGGGGGTTTAAGGTTGGACCCTCCCAAATTTGTGGTTTTCCCTTCGGTTTCAGATGAAAACAGAAGGGTGGGGGGTGGGTATCTGAAGCTGAGTAGGGGGGAGCATCTTAGAGCTCAGGCCGGAGAACCTGACACTGGATAACTCCTTCGAGAACTGGCGCCTTGGAAAAATCCCGCGCGGAAAGCTCCGAAGACGGTATGGGTTGATTCGAAGGGGTGGAGAAGAAAACGCTTTGCACCCTCCAACTGCCCCCCAAAAAAAGTCGAAGGGTTTGTCTAGGGGTTGATTCCCCATTCTTTTCAAGCATCGTTCTTTTCACAAACCGGCTGTTTGCCCTGGGGTTCTGATGGTTTTCTGGAAAGAAGGATCCCTGGAAAGAATGGGGAAGTGTCCCCTAGATTGGTTTTGTGGCACCACGCCACCCAAATCCCACTGAACCAGAAGAGATATGAGTGGGTTGTAACATGGGTTGCCACCCTGTACTCCAAATACCGCTTTTTTCAGGGTATGTTTGGGAAAACCTGGTTGTCCATGATGAATACCTCCGTTTTTACTAGAGGGTTGACATCATACCCTGACAAAAGCAGCTATTTGGAGAGGGGGAAAGCAATTGGCAGTCAGGCTTAAGTTGAAGCTAGTGTTGGGGTGCCGGTTTGGCGCCACGGCTGTTTGTTTTGGGGGGGTGGGGCTTGGTATCGTAGACCAAGAGTTGTATGTGAACTACAAATCGGAATTTGAAAACTGTCCAGGATCCTGGAGGGCAACTTCAAGGTTTCTTCCGCGGGGTTCATGAATGAAGTGCTACTGTGGATGGTTGCGAAATCCGCTTCTCGCACCACCGGAATCCGAAACCAACCGGTTTCTGATTCGATTCCAACCAAGGTACCAAACCAACCAACCGCCTATTCTAAATACCCGCTTTGTTCCAGTTGGTATTTTCGGGGAAAAAAAAAGCGGTTTCGGTTTTCCAAAATACCTCACCTGCTTCAGTTGGTATCATGTCGACCCTCTACTAAAAAAGGCTTGGTGTTTACCATGGAAAGCCTTTTTCGGTTTTCAACCAAAAAAAAAAAAAAAAAAAAAAAAAAAAAAAGGGGGGGGGAAAAACGGGTATCTGGAGATTTCGGGGGATGGCTTCAATCCCATGGTTGCCTTCGCGAGATGTTTTTTTTTGTTTTTTTTGTTTTTTTTTGTTTTGCGGAGTTCGCGAAACCACAGGCCCAAGCAGTGGGCTGAGTGATTGGCTCGCCCAAAAGAGTTGATGCCTCGTCTTGGTTGGACCCTCCCAAATTTCTGGTTTGCTCTTTGGTTTCAGACCCAATAGAAAGCTGCCAGTACCCGGCCTTTTTGCGGGGTATGATGTCGGCCCTCTGCAAAAACAGGGATCGGTATTTACCATGGAAACCCAGGTTCTTGCAAAAATACCCTCCCCAGAGCCTCCCGATTGATTTAGGGCCTTCAAACAACCTGGTTTTGAGACCCCCAATACTCCCAACCACCGATTCCCGGAGTGTCTAATGGAGGGGTCGGGTCATTGAAAGCCCCAGTAGCCTGTGGGTAGAAGAAGTGGGTCTCTGGAGCTTTCGGGGGTTTCAGGTTGGACCCTCCCAAATTGTTGGTTTTCCCTTCGGTTTCAGACCCAACTTGTGGGTTTTCTCTGTGGCTTTCTCCAATTAAGAAGCTGTCAGAAGAGTACGTTCCTTGACTGCTATTGGGTAGCATCTTTAGACTTTCACTTTTTGGTTGAAACCAAGGTGGTTTCCGAACTAACCCCCCCCAAAAAGTGAATCTCACTTTTGACCGGGAAAACGTTACAACCAAGTTTCCAACCAGTGTAAGTGTAAGCCCGACAGGATGGGCCAGAAGAAGAACGCATGGCACCTTTGCGCCAAGAGCCCATCGGCCGCATCGCGTTCAATGCCCAGTCGCTCCCGCTCAGTCACCTACATTGCCATGTGAAACGCATTGCCTGGTACACAAAGTAAATATTCCTCTTAAAGCAGTCTTCATCAAGGACCTTAGACATGGGTTGGGGGGCGCAAGCAAGTGGCAAACCTTGACATTCAGACAAAACATGGTGCACATTCACATCTGCAGCGCTGCACCACTTGCAAGCTTCCAAAGTTGCAAGCAACCAAAACAGTTCCCAGATGATCCCAGGGACTGGCCAGAGAAGAGCCACAACGAGCGGCCGAACCGGCTGCTGCACGAGTGCCACGTCAAGCGATTGGACGCGTACCTTGAGGATCGATCGGATCGGTTCATTCTTGCTGGTGCTGGAAATTTCCCACGAATAAACCATCCAACTGGTGGTCTCAGGGAAGTAATGTATAAAAACCATCCAACTGGTGGTAGGATCGCAGAGACGCACACATGCACTTACACACATACGCACATAAATGCGCGCATAAATACACATAATACACGCATAATCACACAGAAAGTTCATGATTGCTGGTGCTGGGGACTATTCCAAACATAAACCATCCAACTGGTGGTTTCCTTTTGGACCAAAGCCGTTCATTCCTACATCCACTGAGCACCAGCAAGATTTGCGTCGCAACCCCGAAAGCTCCAGACATCAGTGTGATGGGGTTGTTTTCTTCCAGTTGCTGAACATGAATATTTATATTGTTGGTTTATTGTTCTGTTCTTCAATTTTATTTGTTGGTGTATTTTGCTGAACATGAATGTGGGTTCTTCCAGTTTGTTGTTATGTTGGTTTCAAAGGGAATATGGTTAAACGTGGTCCAGTGGGCTTAAGCAAATGGAAGTTATGTTTTTGTTTCTTGGCGTGATCAAATTCAGGGGCCGCGGTTGTTCCCCAACAAAAAGGGGGTAATTTGCCAGGGCTCCTTAAAATAAATTCATGTTGCAACCATTTGAAACATGTTTTTTGTTTTTCCTACCAACATAAAGTTGGAAACCACCATGTACAAGTTGCAATGTTCAGGTGTTTTTCATGCATCCGGATCCCTGTTTAGCATGAGAAGATGGGATTCTAAAAAACAACTCACCGCATGTTGTTGTTAACAATTTTGTTGGTGGGTATGTGTGGTTCAAAACCACATGAGCCACAATCAAAACCCGGGTAGATGAAGGTTAGTAAGGGGCAGTCCCAGCCGGAAATGGTTGCGGCCGCCTTTCTAATTCTTTACATGGTTCTGGGTTCACCATTTTTGTACCAGGTTTTGATTGTGACTCACATGATACCCTGAAAAACGTTCGCTATTTGGAGGTTACGTGGGTATAGTTTCATACGCCACAAAATACCTTGTGTTCCTTTGGTTTGCAACCAGTGGTTCCAGGTGGTTCCCCCTCAAAACAGACTCGCCACCCAATCAAGTTAGGGACACCAATCACTTGGGTATGAAGCATTTGCTGTCATTCCTGGTTGTCTCTGAGAGTGTAGCAGGTTGTTTAAGGGTACCATATCCTTTTTGGGCGTAGCGGAGAACATGACACCACCCAGCGGGTACTCCTACTTGTCAACATCTTGGCAACCCATTCGTGGTTTGCGTGTTGGTGAGGATTTTTGGTAACCCATGCAATTTCCCTCATTCCAACATAGCACTTGAAACCCATCTGCCCCTTAGGTATCTTGGTGGTTTCCAGCCATCCGGTTCCTCAGCTTCTTAGCTTAGTGTGGTTGGATTTCCATTTAACCCACTAAAAAGTCTATCTTGTAGCAAGGATCTGAGGACAGCCCAGGTATGGTAGAGTATGATTGCTGACTGGAAAGGGAGGCATTTTTCCCTCGGACAACCGACCAGTTCTTCGAAAATGCCATGAAACAAGCGGATAATTTGGGGTAGGGATAGTCAACCTGGCAAATGTGTTCGCCTCGCTGGCATGATTTTTTTTCCGCAACTGAAAGCTATGGGGTCGATAGGCCCAGATAGGCCAATCAGGGGTTCGGGGCTTTCAGGTAGCAGGTTCCGAGGCTGGGGATCCGAGGCCTTTTAGCTTTTTGGTTTTCATTTTAGGGGCTGCAGCAAACAAAGCTGTGCTACTACTGTGCTACCATACCAAAAGTTGGACAGTTCTTGGAAAGACCATCTTTAGTCAAGGGATGCCAAATCATACCCTGAGAAAAGCTGGTATTGCGTGGTTGCGGGGGAAGTCTTGATCCCCTGTCAGTTTGTCGCTTTTGACTTGGGTTTCTGGTGTTTTTGTTGTATTAAGGGACTGGAATCTACTCAAAATTTGCACCAACGAAGAAGCAGGAGGTGTTTAAGAAATGTCGCGGCCAGGAGGTGACCCCGAAATGAACCGCGCCTCCCGGAACACCTCCATGTGTTCATTTCTTCCCCGAAAGCATTGTGAAGAATTCTTCCGGTAAAATCGCCAGCCTTATCGCACAGCCGAACTTGCACGAGCCAACTTGCACCAGATTTTTTTCGCGCCGCTAAACTTGCACGAGCCAATTTGCGCGAGATTTGTTCCCACCGCCAAACTTGCACGAGCCAACTTGCACCAGAAAGATCGCGCAGCCAAACTTGCGCGAGCCAACTTGCGCGAGAAAGCTCGCACCGCGAGCGAAACTTGCGCGAGCCAACTAGCACGAGATAGCTCGCGCTAGACATGTGGACACGAAAGATAGTTAGTCTGTTAAGGCGGCGCGGTGGGACCAAGCCCACTCTGCGAAAATGACACTGTCTGCAAGGATTGGCGTGGTCGATGTGCAAAAACTGAGGACTTGTTACGATTTCTGATGTGCGCGCGCGACCCTCTGCGGGGATTAGCGGGTTGATCGTGGTTTGCGCGCCTGCTCTTGGAAGCGAGCAGCGCAGAGCTCGAACCACGTTTCATCTCCGAAGCTTCTAAGATAGAAAGACAGCGCGAAAGTAGCTCGCAAGGTGCACTTTCGCAGCTCCACCTGGAAAAGCGCAACTTTTAAGCACGAAAGTCCGCAATGTACTCTTTCGCAGCTGCGGCTGGCAAATGGTAACTTTCAAGCACAAAAGTAGCACGCAAGGTACACTTTCAGAGGGCTCTGGCTGGAAGGTCGCAACTCTTTCGTAGGAAAGTACCCTCGCAGGTCCGGATCGACAATTGAAATCGAAAGGTTGCAACGTGTTTCCGTCAGCGCGCGCAGAGAACTTGCTCGTAGAAACTTGTTCCGATCTTTCGCAGCATGCGCAGAGCGCTTGCTCATCGCAACTTGCACAATCTTGCAGGCGCTTGCGCACGCAGAGCAACTTGCGCAGAACACTTGGGTCGAGCACTTGCGAGAGCAACACTTGCACAGAGCTCGCAACACCAAAGTTTGTCAGTCACAGAAGGACATGCGTAAGCACGTGTACAGCAAATCTCTCGCATAAATATGCATGGGCAGTCTGAGCAGCCGCTTGCATCGTGTTTACCTCGAAGCTTAGCGTAGCGGTTACCACAACGAGAAACATGTCGTTTGGTGGAAGTTCTTGCGTTGTGGCTTTGAGGTTTCTGAGGTTTGCAGGTTGATGAACAGTGTTTTTTGCTTAGGGTTTCTGCGCATGGGGCTTAAATATGCCAAGCTTTGCAGATATCCGCGCTAGCACGCACGCACGTGCGCAAGTGTGACACACACACACACACGTCGGTCTCATTTGTTTCGACTTTCTGCGTCAAGAGTTGAGACGTACGGCAACTGAGTGTTGCTTGCCAACAGCACATGAAAAGGAAAACAAAAGCCCACACATGAAACCAACGCTCACTTTCCATTATGGTCCGGGCCACGCGTGGTTTTCCATAACCTCTGTTTGTTGAAAAGGGTTGACATACAACGAACGTGTTTTTCTTTTCCCTTGTGGCTTTAAAAGGAGTTGAAATATGGCCATGGGTCAAAATCCCGCACCCCCAGTGAACATCCCAATCCCCACTAAAGTAGAGTAAAATGGGTGGTGCACCTACCCCAAATGGCACCATTGGTTTTGACCCACAGCCATATGTTCATTTTTCCAGGGGATTAAGCAAATGGAAGAAGATGTGGGTATGCGGTCACGGGGGTTCTCTCTTTAACCACAATGAAGCCATCTGGTTGGAGCAAACTATGAAGCTCAAGCCATGCACTAGACACCTCATGCCTTGCCCGTACTCCAAATACCCGCTTGCTTTCAGGTATTTTTTTGGGAGAGCCGATCGGTTCTTCAGTGCCAAATGTCCTCCTTTTTTTTACAGAGGGTCGACATCATACCCTGAGTTTAACACCAGGTGTAACACCAGGTGTTGATAGTGACGCAGAATGGAAGTGCACCTGGCTTCCCTTGCTGTACGTCACCATTGGCCCATTGAAACGGTCAAAGCCTCCCCCCCCCCCGGCAAATTCGAAATCTTCGTGGTTCTTTTTCGGTGTTTGCTACCAAGGCTTTGGTAAATACCCAACCTTTCCTCGAGAAACGTGAGTATTGTGTGTGGGTATGCTCCCAAAACTTTGAGGTTCTCATGACGTGATTTTCATTGGGCGCTTTGGTGGCAAATCAATTTGGGGGGGGAGTCAGGTCCTTGGGGCGCCCAACACCTTGACTTTGGCTTCTTTCACCTTTGTTTTTGGGTTTGGAACCTTTTTGGGATGGGAAAGGGAAACCAGCCACTTGGATGCCGATTCCTATTGGGTGGGTTTGTTTTTGGGGCACCCCGTTGTTGTTTTTGACCCGCTCCAATTCCTACTTTCGGCTTTGATTCGGTGACGACTCTTCTTTTTTTTCGGCAGGACGCAGTCCGCCCCCGTCTTGGGTCACGCCTTTGCGGGCGCTTTCGATCAGGTGGGTCGGCGGTTGAAACACAACCCGAGCCCGGGGTTCGTATCCCCCCTACACCCAATACCCGTCTTTTTTAGCGTATGATTGATATCGACCCTCTACTAAAAAAGAAGGTATTTACCGTGGAAAGCCAGGCTTTTCCCCAACAAGTGGGTACTTGGTGTAGAGGGTTTGTGTTTTGCCCTCCCTTTCGGGGTGTGGGCCCCGGTGTTCGGCAATGTGGATATCCAACTGAGGCATCCAGGCCCTGGTTCTTGAACGGAAGGCAAAAGAACGCTTCTTTTCCAACACGTGTCTAAACTGGTAGGGGTGATTTTTCTCTTGAGGCTCGGTATTTTATTGAGATATATTTAAAAAGAAACAAACAAATAATAAGGGAAGCAACAGGAATCTCATAAATCTGGAGGCAAACCAACTTAGATGTTTGAGGTGATTCAGTTTGTCTGCTTGGGTATTCGGCTGAGTTAGTAAGTTGTTGGTTAGGATTAACAACCTGTTAGGGGGTGAGAAAACCAAAGTGGGGTTCGCCACTTGCTAAGGCCTTCACAAGGTGGGGGATTCGTTGGAACACCTCAATCAACCACAAAGATGCATGCGGGTTCTCGACTGCTATTGGGCAACGGATCTTTAGACTTTACCTTTTTGAAAAATGAAGGGGTTTTCCGAACTAAACCCCCAAACAGTTAAACTTTTTGCAGGCGGGTCAACAGCAACCAAGGGTTTAACACTTCACTGCCTTCATGCTCAAGTATCTTGCGGCCTTGCCACATCATTATTTAGCTTTTGCAGTGACATCGATACCACGACTAGCGCTTGGCGGGGCAGGGTATGGCAATCCATCTGGGATCTAAGAACTCGGACAGATGGACAGATGTACACATTGTCGCCCACGAGGAAAATACAGGCACGATCACCTCAAAAGTTCCATGAAACCAAAATGTTCTCTCAAGCGACGCCTGTTTGGGCCCTGTTTCAGATGCCAAATAAAAGTATCAACCCCTTAACAATTGAGGTTTGGAGAGGGGGTCACGTGTGGAATTGTCGTCTCATTTCCCCCCAAAAAATATGTTTTGTTTTTAAATAAAAAAAGAGGATCTTGTTGCGCTAAAGTGGTGCCCCCGGTTGATTCATGGGTTGATAGATCAGTGAACTGGCGATTCATACCACGTACAGATTGAATGATGGCTTCATACAGTCAGCGTTGATTCAACGTAATGGGTTGGATATGTCATCACCATGAATCGGGAAACTTGAATGATGGCGGTTTCAAGCTTGGGGTCTCAAAGCAACCTGTGTTTGTTTCTCACAACACATTTGGGCGTTTCTCTTAACATTACGGACCCCTTTGGGGACCCCTTACTGTGGATGGTTGCGAAATCCATTTCGCACCGCTTAAGTTGAAACCATTGTTTTTGTTGGCATTTACGTTGGGGAATCGAATCAGAAACCAGCTGGTGTCTGAACTTTTTTGCGAGAAGCGGATTTCGTACCCATCCACAGGATGTTGACTAGGTCCCCCAGTAATGCCCTTTTACCCTTTTTTGGAGGAGGGTTCCCCTACTAAAATAGGCTACCAGAAAAAAAGAAGAAGAAAAGCAAACAGGGTCCCCTTATTCTAACCTCTCCACCGGAGGACCTAGTTTTTTCTTTCTGATTCCAGGTGCGGTCAAGAGTCTTTCAGGCCTGCGCCTGGAGGATGTCTCATTTTTCTTTGCCGGAGCGATAGGTCAACACAAATCCATCGATGGAGCGATTGAGAAATGCAAAAGCAAACTCGAGCGGAAGTCTCCGACACTTTCGGCTTTGCCAGGCGAGCCGGCTGCATCGCTTTGACCTGATCGCGAAGCGGGCACGCCGCGCACAGCCCGGGCGCTTCTTGCCGTGAGGCGGAGCTCCAAAACTGCAACCGAGCTGCAACCCGAAAAGGCTCGACTGTCCGGGGTCGACTTTCCATGAACGGTGCCCAGCCGACAATAGAGCTGAATCTGAACATGTGTTTGTCGGTGTTGAGCTTGGGCCAAGTCTACCCCCTACTCCAAATACCCGTTTTTTCAGGGTATTTTTGGGAAAACCTGGGTTTGCATGGTAAGTATATACCTCCTTTTTTAGTAGAGGGCCGACATCATGCCCCAAAAAAGGTGGGTATTGGGTGTAGGGGGTAGGTGAAGACCAGTTTTGTGAGTAACAATCGGTTGGCACTTGGAAACCCAATTGCATCCCACCCATTTCCCAGGCAAATTCCCAAGCACATGAACACACTACCTATTGATTGGGTATGGTAGCCGATTGTTGCGTGACGTGCGGGGTCGGGTCAAAATAAGCACACCCCAAAATGAGAGGTTTCCTTTTGATGTCCCCGTAGAAACCACCTGAAAGGGTTCCCTGAACAAATGGCTGTGGCTCAAAATTGAACAGGAGGGATTACGCGGGCTTTGGTCCATGTTTCCACTTACGAGGGCAAGCCATTTTGGTACCGGTTTTTTGGTTGCCACAGCCAAATCACAAACCCACTTTCATGCTGGAAAGCCGGAGTTTTGCTTTTTTGGACGGAAGCCCATATGGCAGTGGCTCAAAATTAAAGAGCTAGGGTTACGCAGGTTTTGGTCCATTTTTCCACTTACCAGGGTTCCATTGTGGTACCGGTTTTTTGACCCATACCCATATCTGGATCGATTAGTTTTTGTCGTATGGCCCTTTTGGCTGGCCGGCGGGCGAAAAAGATTCGGCCGTACACAGCTTGTACTTCAACAAAATGTAGACCGAAAAAACGTAGTAAATGACAGAACCAACGGCACATTTGGGTTTCTATCACTTGAATTGGAAAGGATCCTGGCCCAGATTCGAGATCTCCATTTCGAATGCAAACCCTGGATTTCCTCAGTTCTCAAAGCACTTCGGGCGGATCTCAGACGAATCCGATTTTTTTGTTTTTACTACTATACTGTTTGGAAGACATCATTCAGGGTGGCATTCCGTCCACCAAGCACTTTGGAGGTGGTTCCCTGATACCCCCTACTCCAAATGCCGGCTTTTGTTCCTGCGTATCATGTCAACCCTCTTCTAAAAAAAAAAGTATTTATCATAGAAACCCGGGTGCTCCCACAAGTACCAACTGCAAAGAGCGGGTAGTTGGAGGTTAATTACGGAAGGTGTTTGCTTTCCTTGGGGCAAATGGCTCATTTGCCGCCATTCGGATGGCTCATGTTTATCACGACCCCTTTCGGCCCCTGCCCCGCGACCACCCAAAAGCCCCCTTTTTTTTTCGAGTTGGCAGGGTAGGGTATGATGGCAAAGCCTGACTAAAAGAGGCATGTCTCTTGAACAGAGAGCGGTGGTTTCCCATGGGCTGATTTGGTGGGTCAAAATCCAAATCGTACCCCCAGTGAACATCCCAATCCCCACTAAAATAAACCAAAATGGGTGGTGAATCCACCTACCCCAAAATGGGATCCCATTGGTTTTGACCCACAAGCATTTGTTCTTTTGCAGCCTGGCAGTTGCAAGCTCCGTATTGTCCGGCGAGGAGTGGAATTGGGTCCGTTCACGCACCACCTCCAAATTCCCGCGGATGTTACCGTACACGGTGTTTGTTGCCGGGTTTTCCACGGTAAATACCAAACCCTTTTTTAGCAAAGGGCCGACATCATACCCAAACCAAAGCGGGTATTTGGAGTGTAGGGCAGTGTCCCTGGTCTTTACCAGCATTTGCGAAATATCCATCCCATTGGGCCCAGCCACGCTGGGCGGGCCCATTGCGCCTCATAATATGAGGCTGGGATCACAGGATCCCATTCGTTTCTATAAGTTCAAGATGCTCCGCGCAATCGGGGACATACTTCTTCCAAGGGGCGTGTGTCGCCTGAGGAAAGTTGACACAAGCGAAAAAGCCAAACATAGGTGCGTCATTTTTTGGCGAACCCTCCAACATTGCGGTTGTCCTGCCTTTAAAGCCGCAAGAATAGTGCCCTCAAAGACACCCATAATATATGCCATATATCTGCACCAAACAGCTTTTTGAGACATGTGTGTTTGTTGGTGTCTTCGAAAAGCAAGCTGGTTGATTTGTGTGAGGCCATTTTGTGTCAGCTTGTTTCGCGCTTTTTCATTTGTGTCGAACTTCTCGGAAGCTTTGCATGTGACACGTTCATTCGGTCAGCTTGGGGCGCAAGCTCACCCAATCTCCTCCTGGTGGGCCCCTTAACCAAACCACGCGTTCATTTGCGTTTCAGAAAAGGTCTGATTTTCAGGACCCCTCGACGGGGAATCTATCACTGGAAGTCCACGTCCCGGGAAACTTCGGCAACTTTCAGGCCTGCACTTGTTTGCATTTTCTTCAAGTGAGTTTCTCGGCGGTCGCATCAAGAGCAGCGTGTTTCAGAACCTTTCGCCTCGGCCGCAATCTAGCTCAATCAATCAAATGCTTGTCGGGGTTTACTCAAAGTAAGGTTTTCCATCATGTTTCCTTTCAGCCAACAATTTGAAAAGCAGGGTACTTAGTAAGTGGTTAGTAAGCCTGGCGATAACTTAGAAGACTTAGAACCATGGAAAGTGGGTGTTTGAGGTGCAGAACTCCGGTTTACTTACCCCTGTAACCTCCAAATACCTATTCTTTTCCGGGTACCCACTACTCAAAATACCAGTTTTTTTCAGGGTCTTTTTGAAAAACCTGGTTTTCCATGGTAAAAACCTCCTTTTTAGTAGAGGGTCGACATGATACCCTGAAAAAAGATGGTTTGGGGGGGGGGGTTATGTTTCAGGAAAACTGGTTTTCCATGGTTAATCTCAGTTGTCCAAAGCCGACCTTGTGACCTTTTGGTGTTCCTTGTTTGGTCCATTTGTAGTCATGGCCCCAAAAGGTTAACCTTCTATTTATAGGTGCTTTGGGCAAGTGAATAATAATTACCTCCTGTGTTGGAGCAAGGTTTGAGCAAGAAAGGCGGGTAGTGGGTGTCTAAAAGTTTGCGCCTCAGGAGCCTTTCTCCGAATTGGTTGCCCTTCAGGCGGAAGCGTGAAAGTTGCACGCGTGTCTGAGAAGGATCCCCTTCCATTTGCTTAAGAACAGGGTTGTGGGATCAAGTGGTTTATCCCCACTTCTGTGATACAAGGGAATCCCCGTTTCTATGTTCGAATTAGTCTTTGGGAAGCCCTTTCTATTGTATCACAGAAGTGGTCATGCCCCACAGCCGTGCTTAAGAATATATATTATCTGTTGCTTTCCCAAGTTGGTTTGAAAGGGAATGTATCACTACTGGAAGTCTGCTTCTTTCTTCCAGGCGGCAGCAAATGGAAGGTGGAAGGATCCTGATGGTGGACCCGTAGTGGTCCTGGACGGATCCTCACTGGCCCCCAAAGATGAGAAGCGTGTCACTGGATACTTGGATTTCCACAGCCACGGGAACAGGACAAGGCAACCAGGGCTCCTTAAAAGATCGAGCCATTTTGCAACCACTTGAAACATGTTTTTTTCCACCAAAATAAGGGAAGCCACCATTTGCAAGTTGCAATGTTCAGGTGTATAATGTAAGGATCCCTGGCAACTAAGTCCAGTTATCTCCATGGACGAACAACCTATTTGGATCTTCAGCCCAGTTGGGTGGAAAACGCCGCTTTTGGTTCACCCCCGAATAACCAGTTCAATCCCGCTCAAGACTTATGGCTTAGAATTTACTAACTTGCACGGAAGTTACCTCACGCTCGAAGATGTGTGGTCAAGCATAGGTACCCATGAAACCCTGAATGGACGCGACTCAAACCTGCGGTCCAACTAGGGGTTTGATTTTGACCATGAGCCACTTGCTCAAAACCGATTCGGGATGGAGGTAAGGGATACTCTTGCCATGCGGATTTCCGGCTTCGAGTAGTTCTTGACAAGCTGGGCCCCGACCATTTTTAGGGTGTATGGTTGTCAGTCCCCCCAAAGAGGGGAGCCCTAGAGATGGTCCCCAAAGGAAACCTTGCTAGCCCAGCCTAAGACCCTATTAGTCGCCCAAGGGCCCCTATTGGGATTTGGGGCCCTTGACCAAAAAAGGATTGAGAAACTTGCCCAAGGTTTTGATCATGACTCATGTGAACATCCAAGTCTACATGGCTGCCGTCGTGAATTTTCCCATGCCCTGCCGCGGAGAATCGATCCGCGAGCGAAGGGCAGGCTCACGGGTGAAGGGCAGGCTCAGCTCTTTCGGAGGTTTTGCACGGAGAGATGCAAACCTGGGTCATGTTCCCCCTACTCCCTACTCAAAATACCTTTTTTTTCTAAAACATCCTTTTTCAGTAGAGGGTCGACATGATACCCTGAAAAAGGAGGGTGTTTGGAGTAGGGGGTACTCCAAATACCCGCTTTCTTTTCAAAGTATGATGTTGATCCTCTACTAGAAAAGGAGGCAGTTACAGTGAAAAACCCGTGTTTCCAAAAACAAAACAAAAAACTGAAAAGAGCGGGTATTTGGAGTAAGGTGCTAGCTCAACAGCGTGAGCAAGAACTTTTCCTCATGGACCCACTTAGTGTAGCTCGGATGTTCGGCTGGCCAAGCTAAGTGGAAAACGCCACTCGTTTTGTTCACCCCCCAAGATGTTAGCCCCACACGGGGAACTTCATTTGTATGCCTTGCAACTTACCTCCATTTGTTTAATGATACTTGTTATTTTCTCTGTTGGTTTCAAAGGATATCTATCACTACTGGACATATGTATTATTTCTTCCAGGGGGCTTATGCAAAAAGCAAGTGGAGGCTTACCAACTTGGCGAACCGAACACCCAAGTATTGTGTTGGTCCAATCTTGAAAACTGAGATTGCTGGTCAATCAGACTGACTTTCACCGATCCACTCCATGCGTCAGTGAAAGTGATTTGGAGTTGGTGAATTGATCTCTGCGCGCCATTCAGACGTCAAAAGGGTTGCCAAAGTATCATAACCCAGAGGGTCCAAGTACCTTCTAAGGAGGTACTTAGACCCCTTTTTACTCCCAAAAGCCATCCTCAGGAGGTACTTGGGCCCTCTGGGTTAGATTTGGACCCCCAACCTGCTCTTTGGACACTTGAGATTTTGGACATGAGAGAAAGCAGTTCCGGCGTGCTGGGGGATTTGTTGTTTTCCCTTGGGGTTTTCCTTTGAGCCAGCCCGGAAAACCCAGCATCCCGAAGTGGGCGGTAGTAGAGGGTCGACATCATATCCTAAAGAATCCGAGTAGTTGGGTGTAGGGCTCTTATCTAGCGTGAATGGGTCACCCTTAACGGGTGACAAAAGCTACGAAACTCGGGTCCTTCAAACTGCCTAGATCGCCAAGTCTTGCGATCGCTCTTTGTTCAGTCACTGCTGCGACCGGTTGGGGTAAAAAGTTCATGGAAAGCGAAAAAGCCGCTGGCGATCCAGGAGTTTGGTGTAGAGTTTTGGAACCCCATGGTTTTGGGGTGGAAGAAACCTAGACCTAGACCTTCGTATGAGAAATCTGCCCCGCGAGCTTCGATGGATCCAGTTCGGGGAGCTCATGTCCGGGCTGACCGGATCAAAGACCAGTCGCTTTCAGCCAGAGAGCTAGGGACCCCAGTGCCCTTTTACCGTTTCTTGTTTGGGGGAGATTTGATTCCAAAATAGACTACAGAAAAACAATCGGGTACCCTTGTTCTAACCTCTCAAATCTGGAGGACCTAGGCAATGCCGACCTCATATTCATCAACCCCAGTTTATTCGGGGGGGGGGGTATCCAACTGGGTGTGCGGAAGGCTCACTTTTGGAGGGGCCAACCACCACCGAACTGGTTGGCCCAGAGGCTCCAATTCGATGGATTTAGGGCCTTCACTTCGCTGTTCTTGGCATGTTGTTTGGTTTTTTAGTTTTTTGATTCTGTTTATTTTTACTGGGGGTCTGCAAAAAACAAAGTTTTTTGCTACCATACCAAGAGTAGAGATGTTCAAACACGTCCTGGTTTTGAGCCCCAAGCAGCCTTTGGGAGAAACAGGACCCAACCTCCATCACCAATGCTTCCTTTCTGGTACCATGTGAATTGACACCCCCATTCCAAGTACCGTCGCTTTGTTCAGCGGGTACGAAATGTCGACCCTCTACCGAAAAAGGGATCGGAATTCACCGTACAAACCCAGTTTTTCTCCCCCCCCCAAAACAAAAACAAAAAAAACAACTCAAAATCGTGGGTATTTGGAGTAGGGGGAGATTTTGGCAACGGATCTGAAACGACTTGCACCTCGGCACGGCGCGCGCCTCCACGGCAAAACCAAGAGGCCAGCCGCCGGCCTGTCCGATAGGTCGCAGGCGATGCCATGGAGTGGCTCCTTGCGGGTCTTTATGAGCAACAAGGGCCCCCCCAACCTCCAAATGCCCACGCTTTTTCCGGGTACTTTTTTGAAAACCCGGTGCTCGGTAAATACCTCCTTTCTTAGTCTAAGGGTCCACATCACACCCTAAAACATAAAGGTATTTGGAGTAGGCGGTGGTTTCCGCGCTTCGCTTCAGCTCAGAGTTTGCGATGGCCAAACCAGCGTTTTCCGGCGCAGCTCTGTCGAGGGCAGGAGGCTGCCTAGCTGAAAGCCTCAAGGTGAAGCATATGCGAAGCTTACCATGGCTGTGAATCCGTCTGATTCTTGGTTGGTGAGTTACGGATGCCCAGATCTGTGCATTTGTGAAACACCAGGGCGGTTTCTTGAAATCCCCAGTTTTTCTTGCGGGGATGTTTCAACTACCATGGTTAGTCCTTTTCGTGCTGCGATTTCCTCAGTTGCCCAACGCCGACGTTTTAACCTTTGGGTTTTCCAATTTTATCTCTAGCAAATTCTAGCAAAGGTCCCAAAAGGCTATAACCCTCTAATTCTGGGTCCTTTGGGCAACTGTGAGGTTCTGGATTCGCGTCCCAGAGAGTTTGATATTTGTCTGCCGCCGACGGAGTCCTTTCAGCTTTAAGAAGCTGCGCTTTGCGACTCGAGGCACTTGAAACCCACGGAGTGATGTCTTTCGGTTCGAAAAGGGAGGAGATTTCGGACAAGGGCCCGCGATCGAGGCGAGGGGTGACGTCAGGTTGAGCGAAAGGGGAAACACTCACACGGAGACTTGTGGAACCATGGGTACAGGGAAGTGGTCAGTAAGCATGGTGAAATTACAGACTTCTCGAACCATATGAATCGCTTTCTTGTTGGTTATCTCACCATGGGTATTACAAACCCACTTACCTGAGGTACCGAATCCATGGATCGCCCCTTTTCGGAGTCGACGGGTGCCATGTTTGGCGGAAAGGGCCCCGTACTCCAATACCTGGCCTTTTTTCCGGGTATGATATCGACCCTCTACTAAAAAAGGAGGTATTTACCATGGAAAACCAGTTTTTCTCAAAAGTACCCCGAAAAAGAAGCTGGTATTTTGAGGAGGGGGAAGCGCAATTTTTGCCGTCTTTTAATCCAGCTCCCCCCAACCTGCTCTTTGGACATTTAAAATGTTGGACATGGGAGAGAGCACTTCCGGCGTGCTGGATGATGTTCCCCCTACTCCAAATACCCGCTTTGTGCAGGGTATGTTGGGAAAACCGAAAAAGGTTTTCCAAGGTAAATACCTCCTTTGTAGAGGGTCGACAAATCATACCAACTGAAAAATGGCCTTGGGTATTGGGTCGGGGGTTGTTTTCCATTGGGTTTTCCTTTGCGCCAGCCTGCAACATCTGTTCGAAAGGGTTACTTTGGCGGACGCTTTGCGTGAGGAGAAGTGAGGGGCAGTCCCCTTGGATTGGCTAAATGGCTTCAAATTGCAGCCTCCATGGAAAAGCCGATCGGTCTTCCCAAGGTACGGCTCCCATTCGATGGCGCTTGGGCCCCTGAGAGGGCCCCTGAGAGGGCGAGGCCTGAGGCCTGAGGATATGCCCCCTACTCATAACATACCAGCGTGTTTTTTTTTTTTCCCCGTTGCAGGTATGTTTGGTGGAAAACCGGAGAAAGAAAGAACAAAAATGAGGCTTTCCATGGTAAACGCCGATTTTTCCCTTTTGTAGAGGGTCGACATGATACCAACTGAAAAAATGCCGGGTGTTTGGAGTACCCCCTACTCCAAATGCCCGTTTTTTTCAGGGTATTTTTGGGAAAACCTGGTTTTCCATAATACATACCTCCTTTTTTAGTAGAGGGCCGACATCATACCCTGAAAAAAGTGGGTATTGGGTGTAGGGGGTAGGGGATATCTGGAGCTTCTCAACAAAATTTCGCCAGGCGTCTTGAAACCTTGCAGGCGACCTCTCAGTAGCGAATCCACCGGAGACCTTTGGTTCTGTCCTGGGTCCGACTCCAATTACCCGGCTTTTTGAAGGGTATCCTGTTCACCGTTTGCTAAAAAATAGAGGCACTTAACCTGGGCAACCAGGTTTTTCAAGAAATACCAGCTGAACAAAGCGGGTATTGGGTGTAGGGCTTCTGCTTACGATTCCCATTCAAAAGTTATCGGCCCGACCAAATGTTATGTGTTTGTCTTGCCATTGAACTGGAAAGTGCAAGGTTACAAAAGGTTGCCCACAGGAGGAGTTTCGGGCAGACGTTTCGCAATCGGCGTGGGGGATGGACCCATGGGTTGCATATGGCTTCTGTGGGTGGCTCGTTGGGTTTTCTCTCCGGGAACCCCCAAAATGGGGTTGGGGTTTCTTCAAAACCACGGACATTCAGGCAGCTGGACCGTCAAACTAGGCATGAAGATGGGTTGCTGCCCCCGAATGTATGGGGTGAGTTCCCTTTGATGGGTTGTTCGAGGGTTCACGTAGCCTCACAAGACGAGCCACCCATGTGAGGACCTTTTATTGCCCCCAAAGCACAACAAATCAGCTGGAAGGGGACTTGCAGAAAACCAATCGGTTTTGTTTCTGACTCGATTGAAGGTTGTTTTTATCCCCCTGTTCCAAACAATTACCTTACTTTTTTCAGGGTATGTTTGGGCAAAACCGATCGGTTTTCCAAGGCAAATACCTCCTTTTTAGTAGAGGGTCGACCTCATACCCTAAAAAGAGGCCGGGTATTCGGAGTGGGGGGCAGTTTTCATGCCTTCGTCTTAGCGTTTGGGCTCAACGAGAGCCAAGGCTCCGAAATATGCGCGAGCGTCAGAAGGCTTGGGCTGCGCGGGAGAAACAAAAACACATCCGACCGATTTTCATAGTTGCAACCGACCGTTCAAACCTCAAGTTGTTGTTGTCCACTTTTTGATCTCGAGAAAGAAAAGAACTAAACCTCAAGCGGCGTGTATCTCGGAGAAGAAGAGAAAAACTGCTTGACCTAACCTTGTCGCATGGTCCAGAAAAGTGGCGACCCCCCGCGCCCGTCCCAAAAACCGACCGATCTCGATCCAAGTCGCTCGGATCCATGGCGCCAGCGTGCGAGAACCGGCAGCCGGTGGAGCCGGCGGACAGCAGCGGCTCGGCAAAAAGTCGGGAGCAGTATGGACCCCCTGTTCCCTACTCCAAATACCCGGCCCGTTTTTCAGGGTGTTTTTGGGAAGAGCGATTGGTGTTCCATGGTAAATACCTCCATTTGTAGTAGCTCCAGATATCTCCTACTCCAAAACCCTCTGTTTTCAGTTGGTATCATGTCGACCCTCTGTTAAAAAAGGGATCGGTATTTACCATGGAAAACCGAAGCCGGTTTTCCCAAAAATACCAAGTGAAAAACGCAGGTATTTTGAGTAAGGGGGACCAGTAACCCTCGACAATTTGATTGGTTGAAACCGGTAGGTACCGATCCCTTTTTAGTCAAGTGTTGACATCACACCATATCATACCCTGAGAAGAGTGGGATTAGATGCAGAGGGTAATTCAACCAACATCACTAGTGCCGCTTAATGACTGAATGCGAACCCCGGATGAAGTTAAACCTCTGGTTCAAAAATAGGGTCCCCTTTAGTGGGGATTCATCACTTCCCCCCCCGCCAATTCATAGGACGGCCTTATGCATTTGGGGAGAATATTATGACCCTGTTTATAACTCAAAGGCTCCAATTCGATGGATGTGCCTTCAAACAATCTTTTGAGACCCCCAACTAGTTCCGGGGTGTCTAATGGGGTCGGGTCTTTTGAAAGCCCCGCGAGCCTCTGGGAACTCAAGCTACAATACCCAGAATATCAGGTCGACCCTCTAAAAAAGGAGGATTTACCATGGAAAACCGAAGCCGGTTTTCCCAAACATACCCTGAAAAGCGGTTGTTTTGCGTAGGGGGCAGTTCAGACTTCCTTTGGCAAATCCATTCAGAAAGTCAGCTTCAAGGGTCATCCACCCACATACCAACGAGCAAACAAGTCACATGGAGGTGTCCAGGCACCAGAAAGAAGTACGGGCATGTTTCTAATGAGCTTTATGCACCCCTTATTCATCCTTTCTGTCCTCCAAAGATATTTTGATGTGGTTCTATATACTGACTTCTTCATGCGTCCTAAAACCGATTACGCTCGTGTCGTATAGGAATTCGCCCCAGGCCCTTGAAGTCAACCCCAGAACATGTACTGAGCCTGAAAAAAGACAACCCCATGCGGCATCCGCATATCACTTGAAAGGGATTCCCTTGGTATCACCGAAAGCGGCCACCTTCACCATACTGTGGATGGAGGAAATCCATTTTGCACCGCTTGGAAACCATGGGAAACCACTGTGCATTGGTATTTTCAGGGGAATCATCAGACACCAAGCTTTCTTAGGTGGTGCGAGAAGCGGATGACGCAACCATCCACAGTACTTTGTTCATGCGGCCCTTGCTAAGCGCTACTTGTCCAAAGCCGACCTTTGGATGTTGTTCCCCTTGTGGGTCCAGAGTTCGTGACCCCAAAAGGTTAGCTAAGCTTCCCCCGTAACCTCCAAATACCCGGCTTTTCTTTTTTCAGTTGGTATCATGTCGACCCTCTACCAAACAAAGCGGTATTTATCATGGTAAGCCGAAACCGGTTTTCCCCCCAAAATACCAACTGAACCAGGCGGGTAGTTTGAGGGGGTTCTGTTCCTGGGTCCAAAATACCAACTGAGAAGCCGATGTTGCGGCCCTTTGGTTTCTCTTGGACAAATTGAAAACCGAAGCCCTGTTCTTCCTCGCTCCGGAGGACGTGAGTCACGTTTATGGTACCGTTTTCGTCCGGCACCGACACAGATTTTCCTTCGAAGCGTTCAGCGAAGGCGATCCGCTCCCAAGCTGGAGCTCGAGGCGTCGAGGGGAGGGGTCTCGATTTGGCCGCGACATGCGGCGAGTCGCTCGCCGCTGGCGATTGGATTTCGTTGGGACGGAAGTGGTTCGCCAAGAACCATGGTGAGGTTGGTTTCCACCAAAGTTCATGGTTATAGAAGTCTCCGTTCAGTAACCGCTGAATTATCTGACGTACCTAAGTGGCACACCAAAAGTTCGGCGGCTCTTTTTGCACTGGATCGGAAGCGATCTACCAGCACAGGACACCCCAAGATGCGTCTCAAAACCACGGTTGAGACACACTCAAGTGCTGTCCACACTCAAGTGCTGTCCAAACAGGAGGGTTGCTGGTAGGTCGGTAGATTCCCAGGCTAGGTCCCCCAGTAGTGCCCTTTTACCCTTTTTTGGGGGAGGGCTCTCCTACTAGAATAGACTACAGCAAGAAGGGAAACCTGATTCTAACCTCTCTACTGGAGGACCTAGCAGGTGAACCGGTTGAACAAGTGAGCGCCCCAAACCGATTTCCAATAGCGGCTTCACAGGGATTATAATAAGGGCCATAGAAAACATGAAGACATCGATAGAACCGATCTAAGCAACATTTCAGCAACCAGCTACGGGAGCTATGGGAAATCCTGCGTTTGGTGGATAGTGTGGAAATTCCTGTAGCTGCTTTCTTTAGCTGCTTTCTTTGAACCAACCGTACTTCAGCTGCAGTTGTGAGAGAAACGTCAAAGCCGTGAGGAACATTGTGAGCTTGGGCGACCTACCGATGATGCAGGCTGGTCGGACCGGTGTGACCGAATCGACCCAAAGGAGAGACCGTTGTGTTTTTCCCATTGAACCTACAATGCTCCAAATACACGCTATTCTTAGTAAACTTAGGGTATGATGTCATCCCTTTATAAAAAGGAAGGTATTCGCACGGAAGTTCCAAAAATCACCTGAACAATAACCGGTGTTTGGAGTAGGGGGTACGGGAACAAGGAAGTCCTCTATGACTCGTACAAAAGCCATGGTGCCGTGGTTGAGTATGGTTGATTTGCTTGCGATGTGCCATATGGCTGTGGGTCAACACCAATACTACCATTTTGGAGTAGGTGCACCAGCCATTTTACACAATATTAGCTGGGATTGGGATGTTCACTGGGGGTACGGGGTTTTGACCCATGGCCATATCAACAAGCAGGGGGTTCGTATGTTTGCCAAGTTTCTTGGGAGGCGATTTCACGCATGAGGATCCTTCAAGGGGGGGATTCATGTCTTACGGGCTGAAAAAACATATGTGTGTTTCATAGCAGGTGTTTCATGTTCAGATCTGGTTTAATAATGGAATTGACGTCTGATCGTTGAAATGTCCATGTGTTGGGTTGCGAATTCGCACATGGCTGGGTTTTCATGGTTTAGACCTCGCCATTTGGGCAAGGCTCTGCAAGTCCCGGTTCGATTCCAACTTCCACCCCCTACTCAAAATACCCACCTTTTCTAGGGTATTCTTTGAACAACCTGGGTTTCCATGATGGTAAATACCGATCCCTTTTTTAGTAGAGGGCCGACATCATACCCCGAAAAAAGGCCGGGTATTGGGTGAAGGGGCTATGTCTTGAGCCGAGGTTGAACAGTTTGACGTAGGTGGGAGTCCCGTCAGTGTACCCCATACTCCAAATACCAAGGTTTTTTTTTCAGTTGGTATTTTTGTGGGACAACCGGAAAAAGCTCTTCCACGGTAAATACCGTTCCCTTTTTTAGTGGAGGGTCGACATGATGCCCTGAAAAAAGGCAAGGTATTTGGAGTAGGGGGGTAGGTTCTCATCGTTTAGTGCCGAGTTTGTTTGGTGTTTCCATTCGTCGGGCCTAAGATTGAATGAGGCTTCAAGTGTGATCTTTCCAACTGTTGGGTCAACGACCAGAAGGCAAATGGGAATGCCCGACGGACGGAGAGCCCACCACAGGCAACTCATGAATCTGCATGATTTGAGAACATGAGCTAGGCTCATTCTCCCTACTCCAAGTACCCTCTTTTTTCAGGGTATCATGTTGACCCTCTGCTAAAAAAGGAGGTATTTACCATGGAAAACTAGGTTCTCCCAAAAATACCCTGAAACAAGTTGGTATTCTGAGCAGGGGGTATGAGGATGTGTCTTGGCGTTCGGGGTTGAAGTGGTGGCTGAGACCGGCAGATCAAGTCAGAGTCAGGTGGCTGTTCCGGAAATGGAAGGTCTCTGGTGACCACGTAGCCTCCCTCCCACGATGCTGCGGGTGGTTGCGAAATCTGCTTCTCGCACCAAGAAGGGAAACCATGGTTGAAACTATCACGTTTAATCAGAACCAAGAGTTTTTTAGGTGGTGCAAAATGGATTCCACCACAAGGCTAAGGGTACCCAGATGATAAATGTCCTCTTGTCGTGGCCCCCTGTCAGGTGCCGCGACAACGTGCGTGGGAGTGAGGGCAAACACTTAGGTTGATTGTCTTTTTTGATCACAATTGTCCTTGCTTTCTAAAAAAAAAAAAAAAAAAAAAAAACAAAAAAAAAAAACGTTGCAGCCCACCCCCCCTTCAAAAAACGAATTCAACCCATGTGCCACAGCTATCCGATTGTAAGGTTGATCTGGGCACTCTTTGCCCCCTTCGCCGCTTTTTTTGGTTTCGGAAGATCAAGAACCCCCTGGTTGGTTTGGATTGGTGGCTGGGGATTTGAACCCCTGGCTTGTGTGGTGCGTAAAGGGTAAAAGGGAAGCACCAATTAGAAGCTGATAAGACCTACTCTCCGTCGGCAGCTGTGCTCGGCCCCTTGCCAACACTCGTTTGTGATTGGCAACTGCGGGCGCAGTTATCCGCCCGGCTTGATTTCTTATGGATCTTCACTGTTGCGGGCATGGTTTTAGGCTTTCCTTTTGTTTGGTCCTGTTCATGTTTAGTAGTTGTTTGCTACCATACCAAAGGTAGGAAAGTGGATTTGAGGCCATGTTGATGCGAGGTCTCGATTGTGACTCCATGACGGTGTTTGTTGGCAACAAGTTGGAGACAAACTCATACCGCACTCGCTGAGTTCCCGGATGTCAAGCTTTTCGGTATCCCGCTTGTGGCAAAAAAAACGAAGGTCCGCGTGCGTTTTGGTTCTCGCCGAGCCGGACTCCTTGGAGCCCTTGGCAACAGTTTGCAGTTGGGCCAACGGAGTGTCGAACGCGTCGACTGATCGGTGTTTCCAAACCATGGTCTTTGGAGCAGAGAGTTGATCCGGGTGCCGCGGTGCCACGATTTTTCGGCGCTGGCTTCAGAGGAAACCGCGACTCCAAGAGCTCGGAATTGGCATCTCGAGGCGTACACCTGGATTCACAGGGCTCGAAGCAACAAATCCAAACCACTTGAGGATCACGGGCGGTTGGGGGGGGGGTTCAAAACAACGTGGGGTCACAGAAAGACATGCAAGGGGTTGACAGTAAGTTCCACATGGTAACCGCAACCTCGATCCAAATACCAACCATCTTTCTTTGGAAGGGAACCCAAGACGGTGTCTTGTGATCTTCTTTCTTCAGTTGCCCAAAGGACCCAGAAATAAAAGGTAGTCACCTTATCGGGGCCCACGACTAAAACTGGACCAACACATCAACACCAACATATTTTTCATGCGCTGGGTCGGCAAGCGGCTAAATCCGGCCATCCTCAAGTCTCAAGTGGTTTGTTGGTTTGAGGGTTCGTGGAAAACAGGTTGATTCTCCCAAAAGACTCCACTGAAAAAGGCGCTTGGGTATTCAAGTGGCTGGTCAAAAACGGGATAACTCCAAAACGGTTGCCTGGAAATTCAGAACCAACGACTAAACCCCACAGCGTTCTGGTATTCAAGTGGAGTGGGCTGTTTTCGGCCCATCCACTTCGCCCAACTCCAAAACCGGGTGTCAGGGCTCGCCCCCAAAGTCTTGACCGAAACCCACAAATTCAACTCAGATGCCGCCCCAAAGCAGTTTGGTTTTGCTGTGTTGGTCCAGTTTTAGTCATGGCCCCAAAGCTGACTGCCGTTTATTTCTGGGTCCTTTGGGCAAGTGAAGAAAGAAGATCACAAGACACCGTCTTTGGGTTCCCTTACAAAAAAAGATGGTTGGTATTCCCAGAGGGTCCCTTGGTACTGCCTTTAATTTCTGGGATTCAAGTGGAGTTGGCTGACTTCGGCCTCGCCCGGGTCACCGAACCAGCGCCGATTGCGCCGCAGACGGCGCCTGCCTCGCTGCGCTCCTCGCCCCGGGCCTCGCCCCGCAGCTCCCTCCGCAGCTCCCTACGCTGCCCTCAGACCCCCCGGCCCTCACGCACCGTGCGCTTCGAGCCCGACTCCCAAGCGGGCGGGTGACCGGAAGCCGAAGCCCGACTCGACCAGGTTGGAGGAACCCAATGACACAAATATTAGACTTCAGGCTTTTAGAAGCCAGAAAAGTTAAGAAAGGAAGTGAGGCGGATTCTCCACAGAATGGGCGAAAACATGGTTTAGGTCCCCCAGCAATTATTGTTCAATTGGTGCCCGACCTCTTTCTCATCCACGTTTTTTGTTGGGAGATTCGGTTCCCCTAAAATAGACCACCGAAAAAAAAAATCGGGTACCCTCAATCTAACCTCTCTACTGGAGCACCTAGTCAAAATACCAACACTTTTTGCAGTGGGAATGTTTGTTGGAAAACCTGAATACCGTTCCCTTGTTTGGTAGAGGGTCGACATGATACCACCTGAAGAAAAAGGCAGCGTGTTTGGAGTAGGGGGTACTCGCCCTTTCTTCAGGGTGTCGTTTTTCGACCCTCTGCGAAAAAAAGAGAACGGTAGTCATACCGTGGAAAACGTTTGTCTTTTTCTGTTTTTCCGGTTTTCCAACAACAAGACCAACTGAAAAAAGCGTTGGTATTTGGAGTGAGGGGTATGTATGATGTCAACCCTTGACTCGGCCAATTTTTTGGGGTATCATGTCGACCCCGATCCAAACCAGAGATGTGTCACCTCCCTTGGCGGGTGTTGTAAGACTATACTTCTAGCGGTTGATTCCAACCATTCTTTTCAACCATCCTTCTTTTCCAAAGCCGGATCCGTTTCTGGGTTTTGGAGTGTTCCGCACGGCCAAATGTTTGGTCCCAAGATACTTGAGTCGCTGGCAAAGAATTCGTGGCGGGTGGTTTGGAGTGGGTAGATAAATATTCCCCCGACTTCAAATACCTTTTTCTCAGAATATCATGTCGACCCTCTACTAAAAAAGGGATCGGTACTTACCATGGAAAACCTATCGGTTTTTCCAAGAATACCAACTGAAAAAAGCGTTGGTATTTGGAGTAGGAGGTTAAGGGATCGTCCCCAAGCGTCAAAAGTGTGAAAAGGTAGCACCAGAAGGATGAGCTGGCTGGTCTTGTCAGGGTTGTCAACCGAGAACATGAGTATTTCCTTTCTTGGGAAAGAGCCGAGAATGCCCTGAGAACCAAGCTTAAGCTCAGTTGTCCAAAGCGAATCGACCTTTTGACCTTTTGGTTTTCAAGTGACTGACGTGGTGATTCCCTGTCTTGCGATCTGGGAAAGCGAGCAAATGAGCAGGGGTTGGGTTGTAAAGCAATCGACCCCACGAGCGAACACAGGCTCATTTTTCCCTCTTTCTGGTATCCCGTTTTAGTAGAAGAACTCACTTTCCCAACAGGGTGGTTTGGCCCCGCTTTTTTGGACCATGGATTTGGTCTCTGCCAAGATCGGCTCGGCGGGGCGGTTTGGGGCCAGCTTTTAAGGGAGGGATTCTGGGGGTGAGATTTGTTTGCCAGAAAACGGGTTGGATGCGCTTTGTGTGGATTTCACCTGTTCTCCCTCCTGTAGGGTCTGTTTTGGCACTCTTTTAGCACTCTTTTAATTTCCTGCAGGGGTGGATCCACAAAAATCGCACCTAAGCCGTGTCCTAGATTACCCTGAAAAACTGACCGGTTCTTCAAGCTAGTTACCCTCAAGAAAGCAAGTCTTTGGAGGCAGTGGCCTTGTTGTTTCTCTCTTCGGTTTGCTAATTTCAATTAACTTTCAATTAACGGGGAAGACTGTTTTAGTGGCAAAAAGAACCAACTGGTTGCCTTGAAGACTGTTTTAGAGGTAGATAGACCAGTTTGGTGACTGTTTTAGGGTTAAATCGCTCAAAAAACAACAACAAAAAAATGGTTGCCTTTTCGTTGGGCCGTCCACTTTGAAGGCGCTCGGTTGGAGTGTTGGAGGCGGGTCAGGGGGTCGGGTCAGAGGCTGGAAGAAGAAGGCTCCGAAGACTCGGACGTGGAGTCCCTGGATTCCTTTGAGTCCTGGACCCTCGGCTCAAAAAAATGGCGGGGGGAGCTGTGGGCCTCAAGCGATTTGATGGCTAGCTTCTTTTTTTTCGCCCCTCCTCCGCCGCCCCCCAACATGTTGTTGTTTGTTTTTGTGTTTCAACCAAGACTATTTAACGAGAGCTTCTGAAGAGATTTGTTCTTCTTGAATATATTCGTTGGGTGATTTCCCTGGTCCCCCAAGTTTAGGTGTTGTTTTTTTCTCTCCGCCCCAAAAAGACAACTACTTAGCAGGAGCATGAAGAGTTGGGTGATTTTCCTGGTCTCATCTTGGATGTTTTTCTTCAACCTCGAGTCGAGAGAGGCCCCGGGCCTCGGACTCAAGGGGTTCCGATGCATTTTGGTTCTTGGACTTGGGCGAACGAAGGTTGACCCCATATTTTTTGTTCAAACAAGAAACAAACAGTTCGTTAATATGGGGGGGGTGCGTTTCCCTGTTTTTTTAGTGTGGGATTTTTCTCACTTTGGGAGGGGAACACCAACATACCTGAATCTTCAAGTCTGCCGTTCGTCACGTCGTTTGCTGAAAAATCACAGATTTTAGTCCCGAGGTCGGGAATACGTGTTTTTTTTTTTTTATTTTTTTTTTTTTTTATCACTGCAAACACGTCGTTTCAAATTTGGCTGGTAACATGGACGGGGAAATTCGTCGTTTGGTCGGGTATTGTCGCCGTTTGGTCGGGTATTGTCGCCGTTTCGCCTTCATGGATTTGTCGCAGAAGAGCAACAAAGTGAAGTGCCTGGAGACACAAAAAAGGTGTTGTTTGTTATTGACAAAGCAGCTTTTTACAAAAAGGCATGAACAATTGTCACTTTGGAAGATCCAGTTATTAATAAACAGGGGTTGATGAATCGGGGGTTAACATTATGATGCAACTGACTCACTGGTCACTGATAAGTACCGCTTTTTATCGTGAAGGGTTGATATTTCTCAAACAAATGGTTTTCGGAGGGGGGCATGTTAGATATGGTCGACTAACTTCCATTTGCTGAAAAGAATCTGTGTTATGTTCTCTTGTTGTTTTTTTTCTTTACAAGTTCGTGGAATAGAAGCTCCGGAGCCTGCAAGCCCGGTTGGAGAATCCTGGATGAACTTTGGGTTACCTAGGGCCCCCAGTAGTGCCCTTTTACCAACTTGTTTGGAGGGAGGATTCCACTACTAAAAGGTACCCTTATACCCTCTACTGGAGGACCTAGTTACAGTTCGATATGAGTCCCTCGCAATCCAAAAAAAGGGGAGGGCACAGTCCAACATGGGTTCGAATGATTCCCGGTTGAGAAAAGATCGAGGAAAGCCCGCTCGGTTTGGTTTATCAGTCCCTGAGCTTCCGGCAATTGAGCGGAGGTGTGCCCGCAAGCGAAAGTAGTACCCCCGCAACCTCCAAATACAATTTTCCACGGTAAATACCTCCTTTTAAAAACAGGTATTTGGAGTAGAGGGTAGGGAGAATCGCATTCTTGAAAGCGTGCTCTGGCACGCGCAGAAAGCTATGTGGTTCGAACTGTTGCAGTTTGCACGGAAAAGACAGCGGAAAACGATGAAGCAGATCGGTGTTGCTGCATACCCCCGCAACCTCCAAATACCCGCTGTTCTTTAGGGTATTTGTTGAAGAGCCTGGCTTTTCAGGGTAAACACCTCCTTTCTTAATCAGAGGTGGACGTGAGACCCCCAATCAAAAACCTGTGCATTTGGAGTAGGGGATACTAGGAGGGCAGCTGCCAACAGCAAGCCAAGAGCACCAAAACCGCCGCCGGAGTTCGGATTTTGCGGAAAGTTTGGGGAAGCTCCACGGAAGGGTGGCCCGAGTTAGGCAAGTGCCAACCTATGGTTTTGGGGGGAGCATGTCAACCTTCTACGCACTGAAAAGCAGGTCTGGAAAACCAGGTTTTCCTTTAAAAAAAAATACACTAAAAAAGCTTAATGCCCTTCTTACGCTACCAAAAATACACTTAAAAGGGGGGGGGTAAAACTACACTTAAAATATTTGGAGTAGCGGGGCTCTTTCCTTATTTACTTAAACTGACCTTCCTTTCTGCAGCAATAGTCGTGGAAGCAATCCTTGTAAACCAGGCGCCGAGGGTTCAGGAAGCAAACGATGAAAGCCATGTCGCTTGGAGTCCGAAGGGACCTCTTGGCATTCCAATGCGGAAGGGTCGGAAGCTTGACTACTAGGTCCCCCAGCAATGGGTGGACCTCTCACCGTTTCTTTTTTGGGGGAGATTTGGTTCTTACTAAAATAGGCTACAGAAAAAAGATCGGGTACCCTGATTCTAACCTCTCTACTGGAGGACCTAGACTAATTTCAACCTGGTTGAAGGGAAATAAACATCAACGCTATTTGTTGGGTTTAGACCAGGACAAGACGTTCAGACTTTGCTTGCCCAATCCGCTCGATGGGACGTGCCCTGCGTAGTTCAAGCACGAGGCTGAAATCCAGGAACCTACCAAGCCTTCTTTTGTCCGGTTGTCACACCACACCCCATCATGCGAAAAAAGCCGGGCATTGGGATGTATTGAGCTTAGGTAATCGAGAACCTGGTTCTTCAACCCCCGCCCCGAAAAGTATCCGAATATCCCCCTCAAAATACCATCTGTTTTCAGAATATCATGTCGACCCTCTACAAAAAAAGGGATCGGTACTTACCATGCAAAACCTTTTTCGGTTTTCCCAATACCAATCATACCAACTGAGAAAGTGAGTCGGGGCTCCGTCGAGAAGCGTTTTGGGGCGCCAGAGCCGCGCCGCGCCGAGGGCGTTGCCGAAAGTGGGGCGCGGCGTGTATCCCAACCGCCTGCTGCACGAGCGACACGTGAAGTCTATGAACGCCTTCCTCGAGGCCCGATGTTACCCGAAAGCCAAGCCAACCCGAAAGCTCCAAAGACCCAGCCGCTTTTTGTTTCAGTCGGTTTTTGTTTTTGGGGGGAAAACCGAAAGAGGTTGTCCGTGGTAAAGATCCGATCCCGTTTTTAGTAGAGGGTCGACATCATACCCTGAAAAAAATGGGTATTGGGTGCAGGGGGAATACCCAGCTCTTTTCAGTTGCTATGTCGACCCTCTACTGTAAAACGGGAAAACCAAAGCGTTGAGTGTGGGCGTTTTCAGGGTAGTCTGGTATTTACCTTGGAAAACCTTTTTCGGTTTTCGCAAAAGTGCCCTGAAAAAGGTGTGTATTTGGTGTAGGGGGAAAGCATGGATCGTTGGCGAAACAGGCATCAGGCAACAACTGTTGTTCGCCGGGAAGCTCCAACTGGGTCTATCTAGCAAACAACTATTTTGGGGGACGCCCAAATTCCCATTTGCTTAAAGGGTGTACTTTTGAAGAGTTAGTGGTGTTTCAACCATGGTAAATGCTCAAAAGAAGAATGGGGCAAACCAAAGGGGGATGGGTCTTTTGCTTATTTCCAGACCTTTATGTAGCAAGTGGCAGCGGGTTTCGCTAAAAAAAAACACTAGTTTTCAACCAGGCTAACTACCTCCTTCTCCTTTGTCAAGGGGTGACTTTCTAGCCTTTTAACATGTATCTGGAGTAGGGGTTGTATGGATGTGTTGGTTTTGCGGGTCACCCTTCACTCACTTTGATTTCAAAGGGGGGAAGCAAAAGGACCCGCCATGTTCAGGGTCCCCTACACCAAATACCAATGCTTTGTTCAGTCGGTTTTTTTTGGAAAACCGAAAACGGTTTTCCAAGGTAAATACCGATCCCTTTTTTAGTAGAGGGTCGACATGATACCCTGAAAAAAGTGGGTATTGGGTGTAGGGTATTTTAGCCCACGCTGTCACTGACTGATCCTGGATGACACTTGGGCCAAATTGCTTAGCAAGGACCCTTCTCCTTAACCCGCTTGCCTAGTGGATTCCGCCCTTTTTCCCTCTTTTTTTTGGGGGAAGGGGTCCCCTGTTTCCCATGGCCACTGGGCATCTGAGTTAAACAAGCCGAATTGGACCGAGCCCTTTCGTGGTTGTTCTTGAGGAGGGGGGTTTCTCTTTGCTTTTTGTTCCCGTGCATGCTGAGCCCAGCTACGAACCCTGAAAAGTTGGTGCGGGCCCCTGTAGAAAAACCACATGCGAGAGATGAAAGTACTGTAGATGGCCAAAACATAATTTCGCACAAGTTGGAAACCATGATTGAAACCGTAACATTCATTGGTATTTATTGAGTTCATCCACAGTAAAAAGCAAAAAGCTGGAATCCCGTCTCTGGCGTGTCTGAAAAGGGGGGTACCCCCAACATGTTTTGTTTTTGTCCCTGTCAAACCAATCACAAGCGGGATCCTAATATTTCAGACTGGATACATGTCCACCGTTCATTTGCCGCTTCCCCTGAGTGTCCGGCAGTTTCTGAAGAACATGCGGAAGTTTAAGTCAAGAAGGAGTTGACTACCTGTACCTGTTTCAACCACCCGCACCCTTTACCAAGAAAAGGAGGCGGTATTTTTTCATGGAACACTGACGGGGCAGGTGTCTCAAAAATGCCACACCAAAGTTGGGGGGGCATTCCCCCCTTTTCGGCACTAAGCGACCAGGAGGTGAAACGCTCGCCCCTGCAGTGGCGCTGCCAAGTGGCTGCCAGTGACATTGGCAAGCGATTGCAAGCTCGGCGATTGAACCAACCTCTGGACCGCGGGGAGGGGGAGGAATGGGAGGCGTTCGGCGTTCGCGTGGGGATGCTTCAATGAGAGCAATGAGCCCAAAACAAGTCGACCTTTTCAATCCTTTGGGTTTTTAGTTTACCCTGGGGTTCAAACCACCATTGAAACAATGGGGGTTCATGAAACCACCATTGTTTACCTAAGGATTGTCTTCTTCCAGATTGGGTCAACCTCTGTTTTACTGGGGGTTGAACCCTAGGGTTTAGGTTTCAAAGAAAAAACATGCCCATGATGTCGAAGGCCTTAAGCCAAGACCAAAGTGGGCCTGAATTTTACTTGGGCACCCTGTGGACATCAAAGTTCGGTGGGGATTCATGTCCAGCAACCACTTTTGAGGTGGTTCCCTATGAGAATTCATGGCCAAGGTGCTAACTCGTGGGCTTGGACTGGGGTCAGGGGGTTAGGGTGAGGGTTAGGGTTCTTTTTCCGAAGAAAGCCTTTCTGGTTCGAATTCGTATCACCATGTGTGTGCTTTTGTCTCTTTGTTTTTTTTGGGGGGCGGGGGGGAAGGGGGAGGGGGTGGTGGCATCTGTTTACGGGTCTGTGTTTACCGCCATCTGTGGGGTTCTCCAAAATGACACCTTCAAAGCTCCGAAGACCGGACACCGGACACCAACTGAAGAGGCCGGCCCCAGAGCAGTTGGCGTGCTTTGGCGTGAGGGTCCCTTGGAAAACAAATACCAACTAGGTCCCCCGGTAGTGCCCTTTTACCGTTTCTTTTTTGGGGGAGATGTGGTTCCCCTACTAAAATAGACTACAGAAAAAGGGTACCCTTAATTCAAACCTCCCTACCGGAGGACCTAGCCAAAACAGTTTCGTCCATTGGACACCAACAGGGATACAGAAAGAACCAGTTGCATACGGTTGAGGATTCCCCCATGCACCTTGACCAAGCTGATGGGAACTGGCGCCAAAAGCATCCCCCCCCCCTCCCCGCTCTCCGTATCCGTTCCCGCTGGTTCGTTCCACGGATGTACCCCCTGCCATTCGAAGGAAACCCAGCGGGGCGTAGGGCTTCAGTTTCCTTGGGCCCACCAGGAAGTTCTTCGAGGTGGAAGCTGTGAGCACGCACGAGGGGGGAATTTCGGGGCAGAGCTGGGAAAAGTTCGGTTTTTGTGGTTTTGTTTTTTTCGGCCAACCTCCAAACAACGCATGGGGTCTTAGGTTGCCTACTCAGTTCGAGCTCGCAAAGATGTCTTAGGGACCCAAAAAAGAAGCGAGTGAGAGGCAACTTGTTTAGCTTCAAATACCCCTGGATGAAACGCATCGACGGCATTGAGAGCAAATTATTTGGCTGGGGGTGTTAGCCTTCCCCCCACTCAATGCCCGCTCTTTTTTGGGTATACTTCGAACATCCTTGTTGATACCTGTGTCAGGTACTTAGGAGTATGGGCAAGGCTTATCTTCCCCTGGGATGTAGGGCGAATCAAGCCCCATGCCAAACCGTTCCATGTTTCCACAAAGGACGCGGCGATGGGTACTCTCCCCCCAAAACACTCTTGGAAGACTGCTGTCATTTGACTGCCTTCCTTTTTTTGTTGGATGGGCAGTTGAACTGTTCCAACATGAGAGATGGGCAAGTGTCGCAATTCAAGGCCCATACTGTTGGGGCAGGATCCCTTTCTTTAGGGGACACTCCTCCAAACACCCGATTGGTTGAAACCATGGCAAGTAACGATCCTTTTCTAGTTGAGATAACACCCTAAAACAAGTGACTTTTTTGGAGTAGGGGGTGCCCACAAAAAATAAAAAGGCCATGGCCCCGCAAACGTATCATAAAGCCAAAAAGCATGGCCATTGGTATGTGATACCCTGGAAAAAATGGGTAATTGCCCCCATAAACTATTTGGCGTCTACTCCGCGGGTGCAGTTTTTGCAGCTCCCGGGGTGAAACTTGCAGCTCCCGGGTGAAAGAAATGCCACTCGCGCAGGATGAGTCTTTAACGAGGAGCAGCTGCAGAACGGGGGGTCCAACAAAAAAAACCGACCCGAAGAAGTGACCCAGAAAAATAGTGGAAGAATCCCAATTGCCCAGTGGTGCCCTTTTGTCCATTTTTGGGGAAGGGTTCCCTTGAAAACTAGTGCAAGAATCACCACCCAGAGGCTCCAATTCGATTGATGTAGGGCCTTCGAACAACCTGGTTTTGAGACCCCCAACTAGCTCCGGGTGTGTCTAATGGAGGGGTCGGGTCTTCCATTGAACGCCCCAGCAGCCTCTGGGCAACCAGAATTTGAGTTGTGCGATATCCGTTTCATTGGGGTAGTGTTTTTGGGTCGAGGTCGGGCCCAAGTTCACAGTTCTTGGGAAGCCCGGAGGTTGAGGTAAAGGAGCTTGAAGCAAACACCGTGCGTACACCTTCATGTTTTTTGTTTGTTCTGTTCATTTTTGGTAGACTGCGAACAACCAAGTGAGCCGAGTTTTCTTTATGGTAGTAAATATCAGGCCCAGCGTAGGCATTTTACTGCACCGCGTAGGCGCGTGTAGCCACTTTTTGACAGTTGGCTGGGGAGCTTCTCGCGTAGGCACCGCGGAGGCTCGACTTGACAGTTTGCCCGTTGCAAGAAAGAAACAAGCAATGGGAATGTGCAGAAAGAAGGGCAGATTCCGGCCTCGCTTTCTAGGTTGCAGGGTTACAAGCCTTTTGCCTACTTGTTTTTGTTGTTTCTACTTGTTTGAAAGGGATGATGATTTCCAGGTATGTAGGTTGGTTAGCCCCGTCTTGCTTTCGGCGCTTTTTCTTGAGCACGCAGCCGGTTTCCGCGTAGGCCCCGCGTAGGCCCTCGCGTAGGCAGTAGCCCGATTTCGTGGCTCGTCCTGCTTCGAGTGCTTCCGCCTACTTGCGCAGAGCCACCTGGCTCCGGAGGATGCTCTTCCTTTTGCATGCCCTGTGCGCTGCCACAGCTTCGGCTGCCCGCGTGCAACGCACACTTCAGCTTTTGCTCGAAAGCCAAATCTGTTCACTATCTCATGCCGCCTTCCCAGAATCGTGCGAAGGCACGTGGCGAAGAAAAGTTTCCCAGCGCCGGCAACGCTGCATGCTGATGACGCTCGTTCTCTGCTTGCCCGTGCTGCCGCCCGGCTCAGAAAGTCTGCGGCGAAAAAGCGCCGACACAACGAGGCTATGCAAAAAGCAATTGCCCGCGTTTCTTCTTCTAGTAGCAGTTCGTCCTCTGATAGCTCGTCCAGCTCGCGCTGAAAAGAAGCTTGCTGCTGAGAAAACTGTGCTTGTGCCAGTCAGCATGCTGTCATCGTCAGCTCACGCGGGCGAGTTTCAGCACGAAACGCGCACCGCGTAGGCACTTTGAGAGCGAAGCTCCAACCACGTAGGCGCGCAAGCGTTTTAAGGCTGACGTACACCTCGCGTAGGCTGCGCCGCATGGTCATCAGCATTGCCTTCCCCAAAAAAATACTGCCCAAGTGTTTTGCTCCCATACCAAGGGTTGGAAAGGTAAACCAATAGAACTAGACAGCGACTAGCGGTTTGCTCAAAACCGTGCGTACAGAAAGTTTCTGTGAGACCTCCCGGGTTCACGTTGCCAGACCAAAGGCTTACCATTCTCATGTTTCGGCCTTGTGTCCATCATTTCACCTGAAAGGCGAAAAACTTTCGGGTCGGATCCGTTTGGGCATAGAAACTCCGAAAGTGTTGATGTTTGCGCGATAAGTTGCTTGAAACGGCCAGACCCAAGATCCAACCCAACGATTGAAGTCGCCAAGCATTGTTGGCCCAAGGTCCCCCAGTAGTGCCCGACCTCTCACCGTTTCTTTTTTGGGGGCGATTTGGTTCCCGTACTAAAACAGACTGCAAAAAAAGGGTACCACCTTCTTCTAACCTCTCAAATCTGAAAATCTGGAAGACCTAGTGGCGGTTGTGACTCTTTAGGGGAAGCTTGTGGGTCTAGGCATCCAAATCTCCGTGTGAGTTGTTTGTCTTTCTTTTGTACGGCACGACGTCAACCCTCTGCTAAAACAGGAGGCAGTTACATGTGTGTATGTACATATATATATATATATGTATACATATATCCCCTGCAAAAGTATCGGGTATTTTGGAGTAGGGGGTTGGGCACATGTCCACATTTCGGATGTTTCCCCCTGGCCTCGGATCAAGGGATCCTATCAGTCAGCTTCCTTTGTGTTTTTCAAGGGAAGCCCGCCGGCCGAAACACAAGACACGGTCATAGAAGTTCGCAGCCGCGACTTTTTTTCAAGAGAAGTCTTATCTTCCAAGACCTGGTTTATGCAGTTTCCTTTCCTTACCAAGCTCTTACCACTTAAAAACACAACTTTTCAACTTTCTGGGGGTAACATGGGCTATATGTCTGTAAGAGATGAGAACTTCCCCAGGAAGTTGGGAGTTTAAAGGGGTAAGTTTCTTACCAAGGTGTTTTCAGCTTCCCCAAGAGACGTGGGTTCCTTTAGCCTGTGGACTTCCGCCGGGCCGGGAGTTGCATGGTGTAACTCCAGGAAACCGGCTACAGTGAAAATAAGAAATACCGGCGAAGCCTGGTCTAGGACCCCTAGGAGCCCTGAGAACCCTTTCTTTTTTTGGGGGGAGATAAAAAAAAGAGGGTACCAACTTATTCTAACCTCTCAAATCTGGAGGACTTTGGATGTGGCGGATAGTTAGCAAATGTCCTGTAGATGTTTTTGTAGGTTTCTATGGCCATTCCCTGTTAAACTCAACCAAGCAAACCAGGATGCATCCTTTTTGTTCTCATGGAAATCCACTGGGCATCTGAGCTCAAACTGTCCCTCTTCTGGAGGGGCTTTCCTTGAAGCAAACGACCAGAAGGATTTGGTGCCCCTTTTGCTTGCATGAAAGTCTTAGGGAGGACTAGGGGAGTTCCCCAGCCCCGGGCCTAACTTAGTGAGTCTTGTGGTGGCTATGTCTCTAATGCATATTATTTCGTGGTAACTTTATGTCTTTTGTGTTTAGGTGAACCCCCAAGGGGTACCAACTCCAACAAAAAGGCGCACCCATATTGGCAGAACGAAGAGTCGCCATCTGATTTGTGCGAGGACGGAGTCCGCCCCCGTCTTGGGCTCTGCCAACCGTGCCCGGCAGGCGCTCAAGCTTTTTGTTTCAATCCAAGCCCGGCTACCCGGGTAAAAGGTTAGCAAGCTTCGTAAGCTTCGTAAGTTTACACGGTTCTGGGTAGACCACCACCGGGTTTTGGTTCTGACTCCGGATGCGTTTCTTTTCGCGAGCATTTCTCCGGTCGGATCCGGTGGTTTTTGTTTTTTCCAGCTTGGCGCACAAGACATGAAAACTATCCCCAACCGCTGAAGGCGAGGGGTCGAAATGCCAAGGGTTCCACGTTTTCACCCAGACTTAAACCAAGAGGTTTTCCTTGGGAAATCAAGCGGGTTCTCCATTGGGTATTGCGGGTGGGTTACGGGGGCAGCCGTCTCGTTGCGAATTCGCCAGGTGCAGCCTTCCGGCACTTCGCACTTCGATCTCGTCGCCGCTCGGGCGAAGCGCCCGCAGCCGGTGCCGATTCCCTTTCTGATGCCGAAGGCGTAGTCGAGCTCGGTGCCTGGAACCGCAACCCTTCAAAGGTCTTAGCTTGACTGCTATTGGGCAACGCATCTTTAGACTTTAACGTTTCGGTTGAAATCAAGGGTTTCCACTAAACCCCCAAAAAGTTAAACTTTTTGCAGAGGGGGCAGAAGCAACCAAGTTAGGTTTCAATTGTTTTTTTTGCTGCACCTCTCTGCCACTGCTAGGTCCCCCAGTAGTGCCCTTTCTCACCAACTTTTTTTGGGGAGGGTTCCTCTACTAAAATAGACTACAGAAAAAAGTTGGTACCCTTTATTCATTCTAACCTCTCAAATCTGGAGGACCTGGGAGATCTTAGGTGTTTCAAGTTTTTTTGGGTTGCTCAGTTTTTTTTTCCTTCTGGAAACCCAAAACAGAAGTTGGAGTATATATGTTCCAGGCCGTGGACCCCCCCCCCCCCGGGGGGGGGGGGGGGGGGGGGGGGGGGGGGGGGGGGGGGGGGGGGGGGGGGGGGGGGGGGGGGGTGGGGGGGGGGGGGGGGGGGGGGGGGGGGGGGGGGGGTGGTGGGGTGGGGTGGGGGGGGGGGGGGGGGGGGGGGGGTGGGGTGGTGGGGTGGTTGGGGTGTGGTTCGGAGTTGGTTGAGGCTTGGTGGGTTGGTTTAGGGTTGGTTCAGGGTTGGTTCAGGGTTGGTTTGCGGTGGGTTTCGGGTGGGTTTGGGGTTTGGGTTGATTTAGGCTTAGGGTTGGGGTTAAGGAGGGGTTGCAGGGTGGTTGGTTTAGGGTAGGATGTTGCGAGAGGTGCGGGGGTGTTGGTTCACGGGGTGAAAGGGGGTCTGGGACCGAAGCTGCAGGGCTCGCACGGTACTGGACAGCATCCCCAGCATTGCCAGCATCATCCCCAAGATGCGGATGATGCGGGGGAGTGGGGGGACCATACCATTGGGGGGGGGGGGGGGGTACGTGGCCCAGGGACTGGTACATATATACAGGGACCCCCCCTTTTTTTGGCCCGGAAAAAGGGCGAAACGGTCCTGGTAAAAAAAGTACTGACTTGCCCTTGTCGGACCTAGAATAAAGAAATGGGTATGTGGCTATGGGTCAAAATTAATCCGCTGGAAAAAGCTGCAGGTTTCAGGTTTCCATGTACCAGGGGGGCAGCCTGGCAAGCCATGGCATTGTGGCAAGAGGAACCCTTCCCCTTCTTTTTTGGGTCTCTTGTGGAAGGATTGTACTTGTTGTTTGGTCCCAAGTTTCTTGGTTCCCAGCCATCGCTCTCTTTTTTTTGTATAAGGTGTTTAGGTTCTTTGGTTTAGTGGGAGTGTTTGCTAAACTAAAAGTTGTCACTTTTCGCAGATCTGGAAGAATGCACAGACGCGGTTCTTGGAATTCACATTCGCCTTGGTTGGTTCTCTTGAAATTTTGGGGCGGGGCCTACAGAAAACAAAAAACTTGTTGGCTACCTTCCGAGGAGGCTTTCTGGGAGAGAAGTTTCTCTTTTTCTCGGGGCACCTTCCTTTTCCATTCTTTCAGGGATCCTTCTTTTCAGGAAACCATCAAAACCCAGGTTGGAAACGGATCCGGTTTTTGAAAAAAACAATGGTTGAAAAGAATGGAAAAGGAATCAACCCTATATATTTTAGATTCTGCGTCAGGCGAAATAAAATCAAATTGAGGCCCTCACCAACAAAGTGCAAAAAAAAGCCTTGGACCCCTTCACTCTCCGAGGTCTGTGTGCTCAGACTTCCACTTCTAGGTCCCCCGGTAGTGCCCTTTCTCCCCTACTAAAATAGACTACAGAAAAAGGGTACCCTTATTCTAACCTCTGTACTGGAGGAACTAGACTTGCTGAAGCATTTGTTTGTTTGTTTATTTTAAGTACAAGAAACTATTGGTGTTCAAGGGAACCTATCACTACTGGACGTGTGATGGTTGTTCCATAGGACATCGCAAACAGAGGACAAAGCTTAGTTTGCCCATGCTATAGTACCTCCACTGATGCTGGTTCAACCGAGCGGGTGAAACCCATGTTTTACAGCGCGAGAAACAACATGAAACTAAAGGGACTATGATGCTGGCTGGTCTTCCTACCCCAAAAACTCCAAGTACCTCTTTTGGTTGCTATGTGTTGCAACAGGTGTTTTTTTTTGTTTTTTGTTTTTCCGTGGCAAGTAATTCCTCGTTGCCCATAGAACTGCCGGTAGTCAGCCCACCCCCTAGCGCACCATTGGGACATTCTCCCATTTCATGTTGACTTTCGGGTTGGTTTGCAGGGCAGAAAGGCGCTTGATGGCTCGTAACCGTACGGCCATATTGAAATTCAACTACGAGGTGTGGCGGTTGCTGTGTTGAGTATGAATGAAACTGAATCAGAGCATGGTTGGTTGAGCCTTTAGACTTTACTTTTGAACAATGATCGATCCCACCGAAGACCTGTGGTTTTATGTTGTGTCCTTTTTTGGGGATCGGGGGGTTCCCTTTAAAAGAAACCGACCAAGAAAAAGTGAACATCTTTTGCCATGGACCAATTGGCGGGTTGCGCCACGCATCCCCCACCGAGCGAATTCAGTTCCTCGCGGGCGAATCGAGGTCACCCGGATCAAAAAATGTCGCTGCAAAGTGGCATAAGAAACCAGGAAGTGAGAAAGTCAGTTCTTCAGTGGCACCAATGATTTTGCCTTTTTGGTGGCCCCGCTAAAGATGATCTTCCCACAAAAGGGCTCCCTCTTTTTTTCCAGGGTCACTGCACAACTGGGGCAACACGGTTCGAACCATGTGTTTGTTGTTTTTTTCGGGAAGTTTCGCGTGCCCAGCCTCCCCTTCACGAGCGAATCGACTGGATCTGACCGTTTGCGTTTCCCGTTTCGGCAAGACCAAGTTCGGCATGGCCCCGAAACTTCCATTGGCTCAAGCATTGCATTGTCCCCTGTTGGGTTTAACCTCCTCTTTTAGAGGGCCGACATCATACCCTGAAAAAAGGCCGGGTATTTGGAGGTTACGGGGGTATGTTGCATTGACCCCTGTTAATTTTAAGGAAATTCTGGCACTGGAAGTGCTGGTTTTCTCATTTTTCCCCACAAACGGCGTGTCCGCAAACAGAAGAGGTGATCAAATGCCGTTTCTTTCTGGGACTGAAGTTTAGTCAGGAGCAGTCGCCAGAGATCGGGAAATCGTTGCGGTTTAAGGTCTTTTGAAAAATCTGGGTAGACCATTTTAGTACCAGTGACTCAAATGAGGCTTTCGGAAAATCGGTTTTAGTACCATGAGTCACAACTCAAATGAGGCTTTCGGAAACAAGGCGCAGCTGGGGGAGAGCTATTGCACCAAAGGCTTAGTGGGAATCAATGAATCAAGCCCGAGCTGGCAACGCAATCCCTATCACTGTTGTTGGTTTTTCTTGGGGCTATTTGTTTTTTTTGGTGGTTGAGTTATGATACCGGTTTTGTGATCATTTTTAGGGATACCCGGTTCCTTTGGAGTGACGGTGAGCAATCACGCATAGTGGTCTGCCGTAAAACCAAAATGGTGGAACCATAGACGGCAAGCCAACGTCTTCAGCCCTTGGGAAGCCGGCAAAGATAAACCAGAAGGGTTGATTCCCCATATTACTTTGCCGGTTTGAAGAGAAGGATTTGCACAGAAAGGGACGCGGCTGGAAATCTAAAACAACATCAAGTCATGATCCAAAGCAAGTGTGCGATGATTTTGCCCCCTTGTGCCCTTTCAGTCATGCTCCCAACCAAACCATTTGCGCGGTACATCCTGGGACATAGACAAACTTGTCATACCAAAAGAATCCCCAGCTCTTGGCTGGTCTTTCTGAGTGACCTTAGCCTCTTGGAGCTGTTGGAAACATCATGTTGTGGCTCGGCCAAGTTGGCAAATGGTTAGCCCCCCTAACATGGTTAGTCTCACTTCGAGGCCTATATCTGCGTTTACCTAACTTAGCTGGACCCGGCTATTAAAACATAAAGGTCTCACAACCTTTTCCGGGGGGGGGGGGTGGGTGGGTGGCGGTTGGAGCACTCATGATGGGAATGATACGTTTGTATCACAAGGTGATTTCCCGTGGCGCGTTTCCAATCTGATTTTGTTTGGGTGGCCCTTCCGCGGCGATGGCGAAACAAAACGGCTCCACAATTTGTTGTGTGGCGAGTAGCATTTGGCTGCGGAAAAAGGGCAAGGCAGCACCGTTGAGGATGTCTTGCCCATCGAGCCCAGCGCGCTCTAGTTCTGGCTTGGGGTGACTATCCCAGTGTTTTCCAAGTTTAAAACCAAGCTTCCATTTGCGTTTCAGATTTGGCCTTTCAGATTTGTTTATGTTCCGCTGTTGGTTTCCAAAGGGAATCGATTTCACCGGACATATGTGTTGCTTTGGTAGACGAATGCAAATGGAGGTTCGAGAGGCCTCTGAATGTGTTGCATCAAGAGGCATCTCTCGCTCCAGTCGTGGGCATTTCCAACCGCCTTAAACTGTTTATCGGCGTCTTTTCTCGGAAGTATTTTAACGTTCCTTTCCGGAAGTCAGCTTCCTCCGGCGCATGGGAGCGCATGAGGCCATGTTGTTTCCTCTGGTTTTTTTTTCCGCGAAGCGGAGTTTATGCGGTGGATCGATCCCGGAGATTCGTTCGCCAGGTGTTTCCCCAAGTTTCTACACAGGCCAGAAAAACCCGAACCAATTCCTCGCCCTTGAAACAGCCCACTGTCAGGGTCCCAATTGGCAAGCTTCCACTTGGCGATAGAGATGTTTGTCAGACCTGCGTGGGCGTCGCGAAAGGAATGACCCGGAAAACCAGGGCACCAACGGGCGCTCGCAAAGATTGGGGTGGATAAAACGAGTTGATTTCACGGGCCAAACCAATTTGAGGATCAGATGCTCGCTAGAACATCCAAAGCCATCTACGATACCAGCATGGTTTTGGCTGGAGGGTACACATACCCTAATGTCAACCCCGGATTCAACAGTTTGTCCTATTGTCGTCGGGGGGTTCCCAGGGTTTTCTGGGGATGCATCACTTTCGGAGGGAAACACCCCCTATTAGTGGGACAGGTTTATTAATCCGTGGTCGACATTAAACCCAGTACCAACATTTGTTGACTTGCTTTTAGGGTATAGGGCGGGATGTCAACCCTTTACCAACAAAGAACACATATTCCCTGAAAACGGCTTTCCAATTTTTCCCCCCCAGAAATAGCAGGTTTTCAGGGTGTACACACATGGTGTATGTCCCAATCCCATATTGAAAGTCATATTGAGACTCTATAGCCGGCATGTTTGACTGTTTTGTTTCTTTGGTGTTCCACAATGTCCCTTTCAACCCGCCAAAAGTCAAAACTTGTTGCAGGGTCGGATCGGTCTCCTGGTTTTGGTAGGGAACAAGGAAGCCCGAAAATAATGGCAGTTCGTGGGTGTTCGTTACCCAGCGAGAAAGTTGGAAACTTAGGCTACAACCCACAAATGAAGTTCCCGTGAATCTGGAGGTAGCCCTTTTAGTGGGAAATAATGCATGTGGAACTATTGGCAAACGGAAAAGGGGACGCCCCCTGGTGAACCAGGGGTTTGTCCTGGGTGTCCATTTTGAGGGCTCCAAGTATTTTGTCAGATGTTTGCTTGGCTATTTGGCTGGATCTTTTTCGACTTCTGGCAAAGTACAATGATTTGGCCACTACCCTGTACCCTCCCAACATGGCACCGGACAGGGGGTCCCTGGAGGATTTTTTTCTTGCAGGTACACAAGTGACAGGTGCCTTCGGGTGGTAAGGCAAAAACGTGGGGAAAACTGGGGGCTAATCGAGGGGTTTCTGACCATTTCCATTTGCGTTTAAAAGACTATTCTTGTTTGTTTTTTCTTGGTTTCCTCCAGCGAAGCAAATGATTTCACTGGATATATGTTCCTTTTTCTTTTTTTCCCAGGGGGACGAAGAAGCAAATGGACCATGGCTGTTGTCTAGGTCCCCCAGCGATCGGTGCCCTTTCTCACCCACTTTTTTGGTTGGGAGATTCGGTTCCCCTACTAAAATAGACTACAGAAAAAGCAAGTTGGTACCAACTTGTTCTAACCTCTCAAATCTGGAGGACCTAGTTCTTTTCTCCCATGCCTCGGAAGCTCTCCGAACTTCCGCCCCGTTTTCCAGCGGGACTGTCCGAAGGATCTGGCGGGTGGCGTCGCTCCCGCACAGAGATCTAGGAAGCCACCCAGGGAAGTATAGGTTTCAATGGTTACAAGGCAAAACGAACCCCATGCTTGTTTGTTTTTGCTTCCAGACGCTCCAATTCGATTTATTTTGGGCCCTCAAACAGCCAGGATTTGAGACCCCAAACCCCCGTTTTTGGGGTGTCAATGGAGGATCTGAGTCTTCCATTGGAAGCCGAAGCCGATCGGAGCGTCTGGGATAGATAAATAAATCGATCCCGTTTGCAGCCCAGAGCTTACCTTACGTGGCCCCGCTGCCAAAGCAACCGTTGATTTGCTCCGCACCGGTCTTCCCCGCGCCATCCCGCACCTAGGGCTCAGGTCTTCAAGCCTTTCCTTACTCAGTTGGAACTCAGTGGCACTGTCACCCTCCTCACTTTTCTGGGAGTTTTTTTTTTTTCTTCGGTGGGCACAATCCGCACTTGGACACCATTGCAACCACTGCCTCAGTTCAATTATTTGCCTGTTTTTGTTGGTGGCCCCACTAAAAATGGTCTTCCCAAAAAAGGGTTCCCTTTTTTCCAGGGTCATTGAACAACTGAGCTTATGGCGGTTTGGTTGACCCCCTGTGGATGGACGGAATCCATTTCGCACCAGATTGAAGCCATAGGAAACCAGTGTTTGTCGGCATTTACAGGGGAATCGAATCATTCCCGGGTTTCTTAGGTGGTGCAGGAGTTCGTCCATCCACAGTATTAATCAACCCCAGTTGATTAATAGGGGGCGGTCCCCTCCAAAAGTGAACCATCCACTAAAACCAGGGACACCCCCATATTAATAAACCGAGGTTTATTAATAGGGGGTGTTCATTATTTGCTAGATTGCTATTGGGTTGGATCTTCAGACTTTGACTTTTTGGTGAAAGTGCCGGGTTTTCCATTAAGCCCAGAAAAGTGAATCTTTTTGCAGAGGGGTCAACAGCAATCTTTTGCTTGGTGACGGAGCTTTGGACTTTAACCGTTTGGTTGAAATGATGGATTTATGTTTCGTCTTGGAGCCACAAAAAGTGAGTCATTCAACTTGCTTTTGGAAGAAAGCCGCAACTCAGGCTTCAAGCCCAACGGTGTCCCAACAAAACAACCCACCGAGAGCCCACACAAAAGTTAGGCCTCTTTTTAATATTTGGTGGATTGCTTTCGGGATTTGAAGGTACCCCCAAATCCAAATACCCGCTTTTTGTCAGGGTGTTTTTGGAAAAACCGATCGGTTTTCCATGGTGAATACTTCCTTTTTTAGTAGAGGGTCAACATGATACCAACTGAAAAAGGCCGGGTATTTGGAGGTTACGGGGGTAGGCCAATGAAAATGTTCTCATGAGGAAATCCACTGGCCTGGGTAAAAGGACGCCCAGCCAGCGATTCGATCGTTTAAGTCGGCCCCAAAGGACCTTTGCCCCCGGATCAGCTGCCCTGTCTTTCGTTGCGATCGTCAACCCTTTAGGTCCCCCAGCGAACGGTGCCCGACCTCTCACCCCCTTTGGTTGGGAGATTTGGTTCCCCTAAAAAAGACAAAGCTGAAAAAGCAAGTTGGTACCAACTTATTCTGACTCAAATCTGGAGGACCTTTACGAAAGGCATCGCTATCTCGGTGATCCCTTCGGCCCTGAGACAAACGTCGGAAAACGTTCACCTGGGACCTCGGCAGATATAGCCCCTTCACCCAATACCCGGCGTTTCTTTTTTCAGGGTATGTCGGCCCTCTACTAAAAAATGGGAGCGGTATTTACCATGGAAACCCAGGATATTCAAAGAATACCCTAGAAAAGGTGGGTATTTTGAGTAGGGAGTGGAAGTTGAAATCCCGAAAGTTGAACAGGTTTTACCAAAAATACCCTGCAAAAAAGAAGAAACAACAACGGTATTTGGAGTAATGTCGACTTCATATTAGCAAACGGGGTCCCGGGGTCCCCCCCTTAAAAAAAAAACAAACAAAAACAACATGTTTGTTTCTGGCAAAGTACGGTAATAAAAAACAATTGTGCTTGTAGTATTGCTTCTGGTACTGGGAGTACTTGTAGTAGTGGCTGTAGTACTTGTAGTGGTACTTGTAGTAGTCCCCCCTCTTAACCAATACCTAGTTCTTCCTAGGGGTCGCTTTGGGGAGTTTGTTAATGTGAACCCTTTTACTAATGCGAGTTTGGGGAGCTTGTGTGGGGTACCTCATGTTGGAGTCCAGGGACGTCACTTTTGTAAAGAGACTTCATTTAAAAGCCGCACTTTCCGGGCATGTATGTTTTTTGGAGATCTGAGGTCTGCTGGGGAGCCTGGGGGGTTCCCTATTTTGACACATACCCAGAAAACTATCAACGAGATCACCGTAGCTCTTTAGCCCCGGCGAGGTGTTTTCCCATTGGGCGCGAGGGACGTGTGCGCGCGAGTTACGTACCGTGGTCAAAACATCCGATGAATCTTGGCCGTGGGACAAAGGTTGCGAACTCGATTTTGTCCGTCCATCACAGCTCCTTCTCTTTTGGAGAGTTGCTTTTTTCCTATGGCGGGTGTAAAAAGAAGGGGGCCAAGGAAGGCTCTCTCCATGGTTGTTGTTGGGAAACAGGTTTCATTCTTGCTTATTGTGGTTTAGTGGTTGAAATCCAAATCCGCTGAACTGCTAAACTTGGATTGTTGTTTGCTCCCCTTCCGAGGTCAACCAAGTCTGTTGAATCTCTTGGCGCTCCAAGGAAGTTCCATTGGCAAGTCTCAACGAGCGGATACGGACTTGAGTTGAAAAAGTTCGGTAGGGCATGGATCCCGCAATGCAGAGCTTTTTTGGACATCATTAAGAGAGGGCGATATTTGTGTGAGGCTCCCGCTTTGTAGTTTTTGAGGCAAGCCAAAAGGAAATCCGAAGGCAATGGGGGGGGGGGGGGGGTCGAAAGAAAGACACTTCGAAGCATGGCCCTTAGGGAGTTTTGACCACGGAACATTTGTAAATTGTTTGTGTCGACTGCGATCTTGATCCGCGGGAATGTCCCTGCGAGGTGATCGACTGGTTCCTTCCTACGAGGATTTTTGGATGCGAAGGTTCACATCGGATTTCAGTTTGACGTGGAGCCGGGGCCTTTTGTTGGTGCGCTGAACTCACTTCCCGAGTTATCCGTTTCGGACCTTGCGCTTTTGGGGTGTGACCATTTAAGTGGCAAGCAAGCGTTTGGACTTTTATTTGGGCCATCCACTCCGGAAGCGCGTGCCTTAATGCAAACTCTGGGTTGTGGGATCACTCGGGTACTGTGATACGGGGGGTGTAAGCCTGTACAACCATGTTGGTTCATCAGTCAGTCAGTGGTATTGGGCGCTGCTCTTCCGATTGCCCGCTGAAACTGGGATCCAGCAACCAAACAGCACTCCAATGAACTTTCATGCGAACGAGTCGGTACCAGGGTTGCCGGAGCAACCACTCACCTGTGATCTCCGTTTCAAGCAAGGTAACGCTTCCGCACAACCCAGGAAACCACCCTTCAAAGAGCATTGCTTGCTGAGAATTGCTGGTTACCTACATTGTTCTCTGTACAGGTGAACGGGAAGCCCCGTGTGTACTTCCATTTGCGGAAAATAATATGTTGTTTTTTGCCCCCCGTCGGTTTTAAAGGAGATCTGTCACTGCAGATTTTCTCATTTGCTTGCAGGGGATTCCCTACCCCTCGGTGAAAAGAACACCTGTTTTGTGTTGCGCCTGTCGCTTTTGGGCGCCTGGCACAAAAGCACAGGGCTTCGGAGTGCCTTCTGCGGGAGCCCTTTGTTGCAGGTCAGCACGGGTAGACAAGCATGTGGCCATGAATTTGAAGAGGGGACCCCTCATGAGTGGTTGGTGGACATGAATCCCGACCGAGTTTGGATGTCCACCAAAGCATGATTGTTGTTTGAAAACAGTTTACATTTTTGCTTATTGTGGTTTAGTGGGAAATCCCCACTTTACTGCTAAAATTTAAATGTTTGCTCCCCTTCCAACGTCAACCAAGAAAGGGCCCCTTGTGAAAATTCAAACCCATGTCCTGCCAACTTCAGGCTTGCCAGGTTCGAGGCAAAGTGTTCTGTGCCACGGGCCCTGGCTCGCCCAATTGCACGCGTGCATAAATCTTCGGATCCGCTCGCGGCTCCCTCTTTTACATCCGTGGGGTGGTTTGCTCCGCCCGGCTGAAAATTCTGCCTGAAGTCAGAAGGGCCAAACATGCACGCGAAAAGTCCCACATGGCAGCAGAAACAAGCCTCTTTTGTTCAAGGGCAAGGTTGCGGTTGATCACTCGAAGTTTATCCAACCACTGCTGTGATACAAGGGACTCTCACCCTTTATGTGGAGGGTTAATATTTGGGAAGCCTTTGTTGTATCACAGAGCTGGATTCCATTTCTCAGCCTGTAGAGTCCAGGGTTCCCTTGATCTAGAAAGAAAACGAGGAAGAGTGGATTCCCCGACAGCATTCCCAGATTCACAACTCCCTTTCAGGGGGTTGTCAGCCATGAGGAAACTGGCGCAAGGGTAAAATCTATACGCAAGCTTCAGATACCCCGGCACAATGATTTTCTGCTTGACTTGGGAGACCTGGTTCTTCTGGCCAGCTTCCCCTCCTTTTCGTTCGTCTGGTGAACCGTTTTTTGCATGATGCCCGAACGAAAGCGGGACTTGGCAGATGTTCGCTCCGGATTTCTGGTTTGCCCCCGGCACGAGCCAGAGGGTTTGTGTTCTGCAAGCGGTGCTCATCGAACTTGGGTGCTCATCCAAGGACTTCCAAGGTTGAAGTTGATGTTGGGAAGCATTTGTTTGTTTTACGGCTTATGGTGGCTTAGGGGGAAATCCCAATCCACGGAACTGCTAAAAAATGATTTTGTTTTCCTCCCCTTCCAACGGCAATGTTGGAGCGGCAACCCTTCGGTTCATCGAGCACCGTCGATTGTTTGGGCGCGGCGATGTCGCGACCTTCGGCGGCGCGTGAAGCCAGGAAGGGATATGGGAGGATTCCCCTACCACATATAGGTTGAAGGGAATTGTTCATGGTTCCGAGGCAATCCTCCTGTATCCCCGCTGCCACTTCGATTGTATAAGATCAACTACCAGCCTAACGACAACCTTTTGGCGTTTGGTATTTCCATTCTGAGCATGTAACTCGTCCAAGATGATTGCAGGTTGCACTGATGCTCCAAGCTGACAAGGACCAATAGCCCACGTCAGACAGAAGGAAGCCACTCATGGCCTTTCTCACTAGGGCGGGGTGCTTTTCCCTAGCTTTAGTGGGAAATTAGACCACTTTTGGAGGGGTCAACATTATCCCTTGAACCAGTGAGACGGGCTGCTTCCTTAACTCGTGTCCCGAAACCCGAAACTCAGACTGTTTTAAGTTCTCTTTTGATCAAAATTGTGTTGGAGCAACCCAGAAAGAAAAACAAAAGTCTCAGTTCCCGAGTTCCGTTTCGGACTTTATCCATTTGGGGGTTTGATCATTTTCGTGGCAAGCAGAAAGCGTTCCGAGTTTTTCTAGCCAACCTCTGGAAATAAGGTGAGAAGACGAGTTGCTCCCTGAGTTGTTGGTTTGAGAAGCCCATTTGGGTAAACGAAAACTCAGGACTTTGTCTGACCACTCAACTGGATCGAACGTCAGTTGAGACAGAACGGGCAGACAAAGCTCAGGAAGTGATGCAAGGCACATCTTCCATTTGGTTCAGAATATACACGTTATATTTCCCCCGCGGGTTGTGAAGGACATCAATGTTTCTTCCTGGCATATCCGCAAATCTATCACTGGACATATGTGTTTCTTCCAGGCGTCTCCGAAAAGCAAGTCTTCCCCAGAATCAGCTCCCCTTTTTTTGGTTGCTTTTTTGGTTGGTCCCTTTGTTTTCCACCCGCCAGGCAAAAAAACAGATATATGTATATATATATATATGTATATATATATATATATATATTGGTTGCTGGGCTCCGATTTTTGCCGCCTAGAATTTTTCTGGAAACATGGCAGATCCGGTCCTGGAACCCCTGGCCACGTCCCCCGATGGTCGTGTTTTGATGCCGCCGGCGCCTGTCTCCGGCAAAGACGTGCGACGCGAGTTCCATGCGGTGCGCTGACCATTCCCAGATTTCCAGTGGGAGGGGTGACCCCTGCCCACGCGGTTTTGGGGTATCATGTCAAAACCAACCCTTAAGGATCTAGGGCCATTGTTCCTTTCAAAAAACCGGCCGTTTCCCTGGGTTTCCGGAGGTTTTCTAGAAAGATTCGGATCCCTGGAAAGAATGGGGAAGGCAGCACTAGAAAGGAGGTGGTTCCCTGGAAAACTCAACAAAACGTCGGCATTTGGATTAGGGGCTGGAACTCCTTCTTACTGCCTTAGTTCCTTTGTGGACTAACCCTTTAGGTGTTTTCCCTGGAAAACGAAACACAACGTTGGCGATTCGGAGGGCGAACTCCTTACTGCTTAAAGTCCTTTGTGGACGGAAAGAAAAAAAAACATTTGGCTTTGGACTCCATTTGAGGGCTAAAAGCTTGAGACCTAAACTCGTTCTCAGGAAGTGAGCCGGTCCATTTAGAAAAGCCGCTACACCAAAAACCCACATGTTTAAGGGTGTAAACAAAATAAAATAAAATAATAATAAAACTGGGTGTCCATGGTAAACCTTTTTATTTAGTAGAGGGTTTATCATCATACCAACTGAAAAAAGAGGGTATTTGGAGTAGGGGGTATGTTTTATGTCGGACTGGCGATGTGTTTTGTTGATTTCAAGTCGACCTTCCATTTGCTTAAGAAGGCGTACCCCCGTAACCTCCAACTACCCGGCCTTTTTTCAGTTGGTATCATGTGGACGCTCTACTAAAAAGGGAACGGTATTGACCATGGAAAGCCGAAACCGGTTTTCAACCAAAAATACCAAGTGAAAAAAGTGTTGGTAGTTTGAGTGGGGGGTAATATTTCCCCTTATTCACAATACCCACTTGGTTCAGGAGCTGGTTGAAACCATGGCAAATGCCTTTTCTTAGGCAGGGGTCTGTGATGATACCCAAGTTTGGAGCATGGGTTAGTTTCATGTTCCGCTGCTTTTAAGAGAATCGAAAACACTTCTGGACATAGTTCTCATGTTTTGCCCGGACGCAAAGCGCAAATGGAGGTTAGTTATTAATCAGAGGGAAAGGAATCCCCACTGAACAGGGACCACCCTGATGAATACCCCCTACTCCAAATACTCCCCCCATACTCCAAAGACCCTCTTTTTTCAGGGTATCATGTCGACCCTCTACCAAAAAGGGGAACGGTATTTACCGTGGAAAGCCAGGTTCTCCCAAAAACACCCTGGAAAAAAAGCGGGTCTTTTGAGTAGGGGGTGAAATGGGGTAAATCTTCAGATCCAGGTCGCTTTGTGGCCAAACTTTGGGAATCGTGAGACGCGTTTTGGCCGTTCGCATCGCAAAGCTGCGGATCGTCACGTTGGAGCTGCCGAGCCGATAGAAGACCCTCACTCCGAACCTCGTGTTTTAGTGAAGGGTCGACAACATACCCTGAAAAAAAGCGACGGTAGTTGGAGTAGGGGTGTCAATTGACATGATACCCGAAAAAAATGCGCGTTGGTTTCCTGGAGTAGGGGGTCGTTTTTGCACAGCTGAAAACGATTTTGGGTTGATCCGCTCGTCCGGGGTGGTTTGGGACGGCTTTCAGAGCGGGTTCAAAAGGATGTTTGAGGGGCTGTTGGGGATACCACCTGGGCGTATTTTAACCCGGGTTCTGGCGGGAGTGTCCACTTGAACATCAGCCAAAACAAGAGAAAGAGAGGGAAAGAGAGAGTGCGAGAGCCGCTGCGATTATTTGTTTCCCGGAATAAGAGTGCGCTTAGTGCGCTTATCATTTGCTGGATTCTTTACCGGAGGCATAAACCCTCCCCCCTTTTTTCCCTCCCCCCGCCCAAAAAAAAACAAAAGCAAACAGACAGACAAAAAACACAGGGGGGGGGGAGGGGGGCGGGACTTAAAAACTTTGGAAGCTCCAGGCGCCTCAAAGCAGCGGTCAAGACTCAGCCCTGCCGCGGGTGATCTCGTCCTTTCCACGGCAACCGGTCGCCATTTTTGGGTCGCCGACTGTTTGACCCACAGCCATTTGGGTGTGGCTCAAAATTAAACAGGAGGGGTTACGCAGGCTTTGGTCCATGTTTCCACTTACCAGGGTTCCATTTTGGTGCCGGTTTTTTAAGCCACAGCCATTTGAGGCCCATCAATCTTGTTGGGTAGACCCACGGACGAAACTCGGGTAACCCCGGATTTGGTCTTCCAACCCGCAAAAAACTGGACTCTTGATGTTGCTCTTGGGTTCGACTGGAGAGTCGGGCAAAGGCACTATATGACCCCCTCAAACCCCGTTCCCCACCTGAACCGCACAAGGTTGAACTATTTGCAGGCCCGCCCATTGGTGGTTGAAGATAAATGGGAAACCACAAACCAGCAATTCAAAGCACTGAGAAAAACCAGAAGCGGAATAAAACCAGATGTTGGTTGTGACGCGCATTTCCCCACAAAGTTCCGACTTTGGCAACAATCATCGGAAGTGAGGCTCGAATCTTTCGACTCGAAACCCGAGGCTTCGTTCGAAGCTCAAAAAGGAGCGGAGAATTCCGGCGGCTCGTTTTGGGAACACAGAGGCTCCCATTCTATTGATTTCCGGCCTTCAAACAACCTGGTTTTGAGACCGGGTCCCAACCACCGATTCCCGGGGTGTCTAATGGAGGGGTCGGGTCTTCCATTGAAAGCTTGAGGAGCCTCTGGGAAGACCATTTAAGTGGCATACAAAAAGTGTGTCTTTTTGTCTGGCCCATCCACTCAGGAAGTGAGACTGGGGGTTAGCCAGGATGGTCGTCCTCACAAGGATACTCAACAAGGATAATACAAGACATACCTCCTAGTCCAAATACCCGCTTGTTTCAGGGTATCATGTCGATCCGCTATTTACCATGGAAAACCGATCGGTTTTCCCAAACACACCCTGAAAAAAGGCCGGGTATTTGGGGTAGGAGGAATGGCTGTCGAACATAGGCACGACTGGAACCCTCGATGGAACCAAGGACTACCGGCGGCTTGGTAGCTCAAACGAATTTATTGGAATCCACGCGGGTAAAGCGAATGGACCTCTGGACCTGGCGTTTCCTCCATGTCCACCTGGGCAGTGTCCATTGGGAAACCACCGGGAACTTGCAACTGTAGGGGAAGTCCAGTGAGCCCTCATTGAAAGTTCCCAGCGCCAGTGGATTCCGCCCGTGTTTTCAACTTGCGAACAAAACATGGATGCCCCTTTTTGCTCCAAATGGGAAATCCACCGGGCAGAGGATCCTCTCTTTTTGTTTATTTTTTTGGAAAAAACAGTTTGGTCCTAAGGATCCTAAAAAAGAAGAATAAAAATACGGTTTGGTCCCAAAAGGTGGGCGGATCTTCCAAAGTTGAGATGAAGCTAGATGCTGTTTCAAGCGCCGCAAGTTCGTTGGGCTCCAAAGGATGGTGTTTTTTGTCCCTCCAGTCAAGCCATGGTTTAATCAATAGAAAGTTGGTTGAATTGAGCCCGTACCCTATCAACGGAAGTGAACAATCAGGGGAATCCCCGCAGAGAAATTGTCTTCCAAACCTCCCAGCTTCCATGATTGTTGCAGGGAGGGTAAGGGGGGGGATGGAAAACATTTGCTCGAGCGATTTCCGGGTTCAACCAATTCATTCGATTCGATCTCACTTGCCACTACCCAATGCCCCAATTGCTTGAACCGTTGTTGGCATGTGTTTCAGTTCTTCTTTCTTTTTCCGGGGGGGGGGAATCTGTGGATTTTGTTCGCCGGGTGTTTTCCATCTCTCCCAGAGATGGTTTGTCGGAACCGGGGGGCTCGCCGTTCGGGAGGTGGCGGTGCATCTGCTGACGGTGGCGGTGAACGAGGGCTACGAGAGCCTCTGGCGGAATCCCCTCGTCGGGCCTTCACCCTGGACGCTGCACCGCTGCGGCGCGCTCTTCCCCGCCGGAGGCATGTTTAACTGCTGTGGTTTAGGGGGAAATCCCCGCTCAACTGCTGTGGTTGAGGGGGAAATTCCAAATTCACTCAACTGCTGAAATTTGAAAGTTTTGCTCCCCTTCCAACGTCAGCCAATTGGGGTTGTGGAATGTGGCGCTTGAGGGTGTTGGTGGCTTGCGGGGTCTTGCTTTGATAGGCAGGGAATGAGAAATGGAATGGCCCGACGAGAAACCATCCCCATGTGGTTTCCTTCAAAGGAATCCCCTTCCGGTTCATTCCCAACACCCGGAAGGGGGAATCACCTTTGGGAAGCAACCACATATGAGAGTTGATCAACAGGTCCGATGCACATGGGATGACCATATTGGGAAACCACTTAGAAGGTGATGTTTCCCACCAAATGGGTAAAGTTACCCATGGTCATTTGGTGGTCAGGAATACATATTAACCTGTGTTCAGTGCGTTTCAGCCGATGCATTGTAACATTATGTTTGTTGAGGCAAACGAATTGTGTCTGATCATGCCCCTGCATACTAATAAATAATGAAGATGGTGAGGTTACTGCCAATTCTAAGCGCGGCGTGGTTACAGCACGCTCTCATAAATACTGATTCAGCCATGGTTTCGGAAATGGATTGCGTCCATCCACATGTCGTTCATATCGGTACAGTATCTCCCAGGTAGCTTCAGGTCGGTGTTCGAGTTTTCAGGGAGAGCACTGGATATGCCTAGATCGCCAAGTTCCGGTTTCGCTTTTTTCAGTCAATTGTTGCGACCGGTTTTTGGGGCAAAGTTCAGTTAGACGAAGCGTTCTCGGGACTGGAAAGCGGGTGTGGGCCAAGTTAGTAAGTTGGAGCAGTAGACTAGGTTCTCAACCCGCAACCTCAAAATACCTCTTCTTTATTCGGGGTATGTTTTAGGAAAAACTGGTTTTCCACGGCAAATACTTCCTTTTCTGGTAGAGGGTCGACATGATACTAACCAAAAAAAGGGCCGGGTATTTGGAGCTTGGGGTTCGCCTCGTTGGGTGAAGAACCACGCTTCCTAACTTGCCATGTCGAGGAACAGGCGCCTGGGTCGCCAGCCACTCAATTCGTGGCTGGACGAAATCCAGCTCGTATTGCTTGGAGACCATACCCCTACTGATACCCACTTTTTCTAGTTGGTAGTGTTTGAAGAGACCGGGTGTTGGTGGGGATGTGATTTTAACAGGAAAAATGCTACAAAAAACTGGTTTTGAACACCCGATCAGGTTTCTATGGTAAATACCGATCCCCTTTTTAGTAGAGGGCCGACATGATACCCTGAAAAATGTGGGTATTGTGAAGGGGGTAGTTGAAATGGTTAAAATCAGTTTTTGCCGGGGTCTCGCCATTTGCACCATTTGCACCATGTGTAGGGGACTCCTGAGGGATTGAGTTTCTGGGCGCGACGTGTTCGTATCCCTCCGCAGTCGTGGGATTTACCGGTTGAGCAACGCAGGTCCGCCAGTAGTGCCCTTTTACCCTTTTTGGCGGAGGATTAGTTCCCCTACTAGCATCGACTACAGAACAGAGTTGGTTCCAACTTATTCTAACCTCTCTACAGGAGGACCTAGCATATCTGACCAATGTTGTGGTTGAACCCGCCGAATCTACTGTGCTTTAGGATGGTTCAATGGTTGAACCCGCCTGTGTTTTCGGCAACTTGCCTCTGGAAGACCTAGACGAACCGCAGGTCAGCACTGGCGCATGGCCTCTTCCCTCTTCGTGTCCGCCGGCTTGACGCAGCTGGTGCCAGGCGCGGTTGGTGACGCGACCGCCGGAGTTCCCCCCCCCGCCCCCGACGGTTCGTGCCGGTCTTGGCTCGGAGCGCGTGCAACCCTTAACCTAAAAAATGAGACATTTACCTTGGAAAGCCGCGCTTTTTCAATCAACACCCAAAAAAGAAGGATCGGGTATTTGGGTGAGGGGCTTCTTCAAGATTTGGATGGCGCTGAGCGAACTGGCATTGGCCATGGTTGGCATTGCTAATTTTCTTGAGAAGACCGATCCCCTACTCCAAATACCCGCTTTTTTTCTCCCGGGACTAAAAAACGAGGTACTTAGCGTGGAAAACCAGGTTTTCCCAAAAACACACTGAAAAAAGCGAGTATTTTGAGTAGGGGGGAAGATGGCTCCACATTTTTTTCCGAAGCACGGCCACTGGTCGTGCGACAAAATCCGACGAGATGACCGGATCTGGAGCGAATTCACGCTGGCAGCTCATCAAGCTTAGGCACAAGATGCTGACCCCGGTCTGGGGAATGTTCCAACTTGCGATCGGAGCGAGAGTTGCAGGGAATGAGGATTTCCTATCTGGGCCATGCAGTTCAAGCTTGTCAAGCGAGCATTTCGCTCGGGGTGCCTCATCCAAATACAGAGCAAGTATGGAATGACCCCGATTTAAACCATTTGTTGTGGTTTCCTTTAAGGGGACTGAGTTCAATCCGAACACCCGGATTGTCATTCCCTACCTATCGCACCAGCAAGCCAAAGCAGCATGCCGCCCACATTTGGTGTTTCGCGAAATCTCTCGTTGAAGCCGCCGGACAAACCAGTGATGTCCTCCCCGGAGTGGTTGTGTCTTGTTGTTTTCTTCGTTCGAGCGCGTTTTCCTGTGATGGTAGGGAAGATATGGGGAGCCCATCCACTCGATTGTAAGTGAGGGTATGCTGCAGAAGGACATTTCGCAATCGCGGTACACCCCAAGAGCCTGTTGAAGATTGGAATTGGGACAGCCCCACGGAGATCCGGTCGACTCCTAGGGGCTCATGGCTGACCGTGAAATGGCTGGACAAGCCTGGTCTTTGGTAAGGCCCTAGCATCAACAGGTTTGCTTACCCCCCACTCCAAATATCCCGCTTTTTTCAGCGCATCATGTCGACCCTCTACTAAGAAAGGGATCGGTATTTACCATGGAAAACCGAAACCGGTTTCCCAGAAATACCCTAGACCATGAACCTCCTTTCAGAGTTTTCTGGTAACCCAAGTGTTACCTTGTAAATAAATGGGGTGGCTGTTTCATGTGAAGCTGCCTTCAGAGACCGCCCAAAGAGCCCGATTCGACTCCCCTTGCGAGAATTGGGTCAGAGGTTTGCGTGTGGTGGGAGAGACACCTGAGAGGGTTTTCGCCATCGCAAAACGGGACGGCTGGGAAGGGACACCAAAACCAAAACTGCATTCTTGGGGGTCCCTTATAAAGAAAGACAAAGGTTTCCCGGAAGCACTCGGTTGCCCCCATGGTTTTGCCGACCAAGTATCCGCCTGCTTTGACATCCACCCTAGTCTGTTTCTCAATGCACCCGTAAAGCATTGACGGGAAAAGTGGAACTGTCGGTAAAGTCGACCCAGGGTGCTTCAATGAATTTGGGCACACTACCCCCTCCCCACAATACCCGTTTTTTTCCAAAAGGAGCACAAGGCCCTGCCTCCCCTCTTTGCTAGGATGGTAAAGGGCACCAAGGAAACCAATGGGACATTGGTTTCATGCTTGTGGTTTTCCTGTTTGACCTTCTCGAATTTGCCACTTCCCCATCGCTTGGTCCATGTTCGGTTGGGTCTAGGTGATCCCCGTTTCCTCCCTGGTTCCTTTCTGGTGAGCAACGCTGGCCTCAGCGATACGTCGGAGTCACTTCATCTTCGCACCGGAAGGCCTCGTCATCCAGTGGACCTTGTTGCGCCTCCCCGTGAGCTTCTGGCGCATGCTGCAGGCGGATCTCGGATCGAAACATCTCAAGAAAACCCAAGCCCCATCACCTCCTAGGTACCGTTACAAAGGGTGCCCTTCTTCTTTGTAACCTCTCTACTGGAGCACCTTGCACCTTTCTTCAGGCTTCTTGTTTGGGAAGCCGATCCGGTTTTAATCAAGGGGACATACCTCCTTGTTCAGTCAAGGATCAACCTCATACCCCACCATACGTATTTGGTGTGGCCTCGGCCCGAAAGGCGCCTCACAGTCGGGCGAATTTGGGTTTGGCGTCGTTGTTTGGGTCTGTTCGTGAAGTGGGGGCAGAGACCAGTTTGGTTGTTTCCTACCAAGGTTTGGAAGGCTTGGGGGGTAGCCATGGCCCAGAGGGTCCAAGTACCTTCTAAGGAGGTACTTAGACCCTTTTTATCCCCCAAAAGCCATCATCAGGTTATAAATTATAAATATGTCTGTGTGTGTGGTTTTGTGAGGGGTTTTGGTGTCGGGGCCGCTTTGAAGGGAAAGCAAACAACGCCAGCCATTTTTTAGAGCTATCCCTTCACTAGAATGTGACAGGGGGTGGACCCATGGTGTTCCTTTTCTCACTTGCAACCGAAGCGAATCGACCTGAAATGACCTTTCGGGAACCCCAGCTGGTGATATCACCACAGGTCCCAAGTGGGCAAGCGACTGAGTTTGGGTTCCCTATGGGCACCCAGATCTTAAGCACGGGGATGTCTTCAAGGACGTTATCTGAATCAGGGGCGCATATGACGGAATCAGGTGCCCTAATCAGGGGCGCGAATCAGGGCCACAGGGCGGTCGAATCAGGCGCAGGAGTTGGTCAAATCAGGGTCCGCTTCGGGTCAGTTTCAGGCAGGTGGTCCGCAGGTCGCCAAGCTTTGCCTAGCGAAGTTTTTTTGCTGGCAAAATGGCGTTCAGCCCAAACAAATGCCCGTTATAGCGCGGCTGTGTGCGCTGGGGCGGCCCGATGCTGGCGGAGCACACAGGTGGCACAAAGCTTTGCCCTGCAATACGTTGTGCTTGTGACGCGGCTTGCAGAGGCGAGCTTCGGTTGTGCGAGCTGGAGCGGCCCTGTGCTGGCCGGAGGCGTGCGAAAACCGCCTGCGGGGGCGAGATTCGTAACAACTTGCGCGCGGTCGGTTCATCGCGGTTGCGTGACCCTCTCATTAAAGGAGGTGCAACGTTACCGAAAACTGCTCGTTCGCGCACACAGCGCGGGCCACGCAGCTTTGCCCTGCGCAGTCTTGCGAAACTGACAAACTGCTCGTCAGCGCGGCTGTGCGAGCTGAGGCGGCCCGGGGCTGGCCGCAGCACGCAGGTGCCCGCGGGCCACGCAGCTTTGCCCTGCGCTGCGCAGGTGGCCCGCGGGCCACGAAGCTTTGCCGCGCGCTGGCTGTTCCTTCTGAAACGGCTTGCAACAACTGCTTGTAGGCTGTGGAACGAGTTCGCGGGCGACCCACCAAATGTGGACGGGCTCGCCCGCCGTGCTGCAAAAAGTCAAGGCAGTCGATGATGACGGCCGCAAGTGAGAAGGTGGAATCCAGATTTGACGGGCGAGAATCGCACGACAAATTGCTCGCTAGCGCGGCTGTGCGAGCTGAGGCGGCCCGGGGCTGGCCGAAGCACGCAGGTGGCCCGCGGGCCACGAAGCTTGCCCTAGCTGTCTTTCTCTTCCGACACGGCTTGCAGGGGCGAGCTTCGTGCAAAAAACTGTCCGCTAGTGCTTGTGCGACAGCTTTGCCCTGCTGTCTTGCGAAGCTGCTTGTATAGGGGCGAGCTTAGCTGAGGCGGCCCGGGGCTGGCCGAAGCATACAGGTGGCCCGCGGGCCACGAAGCTTTGCCCTGCGCAGTCTTTTTCTACCGCGGGCCACGCAGCTTGTGCGAGCTGAGGCACAACTGCTCATGTAGGCTGCTTGTATAGGGGCGAGCTTAGGCTGAGGCGGCCCGGGGCTGTGCGAAGCACGCAGGCGGCCCGGGGCTGGCCCGCGGGCCACAAGCTTCGTCAAAAAACTGTACCGCACAGGCCCTGCTGTCTTGCGAAGCTGCTTGTATAGGGGCAGCTTAGCTGAGGCGGCCCGGGGCTGGCCGAGCATACAGTGCCCTGCGCAGTTGCTTGTGCGAGCTATAGGCGGCGAGCTTAGCTGAGGCGGCCCGGGGCTGTGCGAGCACGCAGGTGGCCCGCGGGCCACGAAGCTTTGCCCTGCGCTGTCTTTCTCTTGCGACACGGCTGGCAGGGGCGAGCTTCGTGCAAAAAACTGTCCGTTAGTGCTTGTGCGACAGCTTTGCCCTGCCGTCTTGCGAAGCTGCTTGTATAGGGGCGAGCTGAGCCGAGGCGGCCCGGGCTGGACGAAGCACGCAGGTGGCCTGCGGGCCACGAAGCTTTGCCCTGCGCTGTCTTTCTCTTCCGACACGGCTTGCAGGGGCGAGCTTCGTGCCAAAAACTGTCCGTTAGTGCTTGTGCGACAGCTCTGCCCTGCTGTCTTGCGAAGCTGCTTGTATAGGGGCGAGCTTAGCTGAGGCGGCCCGGGGCTGGCCGAAGCATACAGGTGGCCCGCGGGCCACGAAGCTTTGCCCTGCGCAGTCTTTTTCTACCGCGGGCCACGCAGCTTGTGCGAGCTGAGGCACAACTGCTCATGTAGGCTGCTTGTATAGGGGCGAGCTTAGCTGAGGCGGCCCGGGGCTGTGCGAAGCACGCAGGTGGCCCGCGGGCCACGAAGCTTTTCCCTGCGCTGTCTTTCTCTTGCGACACGGCTTGCAGGGGCGAGCTTCGTGCAAAAAACTGTCCGTGAGTGCTTGTGCGACAGCTTTGCCCTGCTGTCTTGCGAAGCTGCTTGTATAGGGGCGAGCTTAGCTGAGGCGGCCCGGGCTGGCCGAAGCATACAGGTGGCCCGCGGGCCACGAAGCTTTGCCCTGCGCTGTCTTTCTCTTGCGACACGGCTTGCAGGGGCGAGCTTCGTGCAAAAAACTGTCCGTTAGTGCTTGTGCGACAGCTTTGCCCTGCTGTCTTGCGAAGCTGCTGTATAGGGGCGAGCTTAGCTGAGGCGGCCCGGGGCTGGCCGAAGCATACAGGTGGCCCGCGGGCCACGAAGCTTTGCCCTGCGCAGTCTTTTTCTACCGCGGGCCACGCAGCTTGTGCGAGCTTGCTTGTATAGGGGCGAGCTTAGCTGAGGCGGCCCGGGGCTGTGCGAAGCACGCAGGTGGCCCGCGGGCCACGAAGCTTTGCCCTGCGCTGTCTTTCTCTTGCGACACGGCTTGCAGGGGCGAGCTTCGTGCAAAAAACTGTCCGTTAGTGCTTGTGCGACAGCTTTGCCCTGCTGTCTTGCGAAGCTGCTTGTATAGGGGCGAGCTTAGCTGAGGCGGCCCGGGGCTGGCCGAAGCACGCAGGTGGCCCGCGGGCCACGAAGCTTTGCCCTGCGCTGTCTTTCTCTTGCGACACGGCTTGCAGGGGCGAGCTTCGTGCAAAAAACTGTCCGTTAGTGCTTTGTGCGACAGCTTTGCCTTGCTGTCTTGCGAAGCTGCTTGTATAGGGGCGAGCTTAGCTGAGGCGGCCCGGGGCTGGCGGTGGCCCGCGGGCCACGAAGCTTTGCCCTGCGCAGTCTTTTTCTACCGCGGGACACGCAGCTTGTGCGAGCTGAGGCACAACTGCTCATGTAGGCTGCTTGTATAGGGGCGAGCTTAGCTGAGGCGGCCCGGGGCTGTGCGAAGCACGCAGGTGGCCCGCGGGCCACGAAGCTTTGCCCTGCGCTGTCTTTCTCTTGCGACACGGCTTGCAGGGGCGAGCTTCGTGCAAAAAACTGTCCGTTAGTGCTTGTGCGACAGCTTTGCCCTGCTGTCTTGCGAAGCTGCTTGTATAGGGGCGAGCGGGGCTGGCCGAAGCATACCGGTGGCCCGCGGGCCACGAAGCTTTGCCTTGCGCAGTCTTTACCGCGGGCCACGCAGCTTGTGCGAGCTGAGGCACAACTGCTCATATAGGCTGCCGCTGAGGCGGCCCGGGGCGGCCCGGGGCTGGCCGAAGCACGCAGGTGGCTGCGCTGTCTTTCTCTTCCGACACGGCTTGCAGGGGCGAGCTTCGTGCAAAAAACTGTCCGTTAGTGCTTGTGCGACAGCTTTGCCCTGCTGTCTTGCGAAGCTGCTTGTATAGGGGCGAGCTTAGCTGAGGCGGCCCGGGGCTGGCCGAAGCATTCAGGTGGCCCGCGGGCCACGAAGCTTTGCCCTGCGCAGTCTTTTTCTACCGCGGGCCACGCAGCTTGTGCGAGCTGAGGCACAACTGCTCATGTAGGCTGCTTGTATAGGGGCGAGCTTAGCTGAGGCGGCCCGGGGCTGTGCGAAGCACGCAGGTGGCCCGCGGGCCACGAAGCTTTGCCCTGCGCTGTCTTTCTCTTGCGACACGGTTTGCAGGGGCGAGCTTCGTGCAAAAAACTGTCCGTTAGTGCTTGTGCGACAGCTTTGCCCTGCTGTCTTGCGAAGCTGCTTGTATAGGGGCGAGCTTAGCTGAGGCGGCCCGGGGCTGGCCGAAGCACGGTGGCCCGCGGGCCACGAAGCTTTGCCCTGCGCTGTCTTTCTCTTCCGACACGGCTTGCAGGGGCGAGCTTCGTGCAAACAACTGTCCGTTAGTGCTTGTGCGACAGCTTTGCCCTGCTGTCTTGCGAAGCTGCTTGTATAGGGGCGAGCTTAGCTGAGGTGGCCCGGGGCTGGCCGAAGCATACAGGTGGCCCGCGGGCCACGAAGCTTTGCCCTGCGCATGCGAGCTGAGGCACAACTGTCTTGCGAAGCTGCTTGTATAGGGGCGAGCTTAGCTGAGGCGGCGCGGGGCTGTGCGAAGCACGCAGGTGGCCCGCGGGCCACGAAGCTTTGCCCTGCGCTGTCTTTCTCTTCCGACACGGCTTGCAGGGGCGAGCTTCGTGTAAAAAACTGTCCGTTAGTGCTTGTGCGACAGCTTCGCCCTGCTGTCTTGCGAAGCTGCTTG
>CAUJNA010000123.1:118009-166197 GCA_963377175.1 Effrenium voratum | reverse complement strand
CCACAGCTAAGCTCGCCCCTGTACAAGCAGCTTCGCAAGACAGTTGTGCCTCAGCTCGCATGCGCAGGGCAAAGCTTCGTGGCCCGCGGGCCACCTGTATGTATGCTTCGGCCAGCCCCGCGCCGCCTCAGCTAAGCTCGCCCCTATACAAGCAGCTTCGCAAGACAGCAGGGCAAAGCTGTCGCACAAGCACTAACGGACAGTTTTTTGCACGAAGCTCGCCCCTGCAAGCCGTGTCGCAAGAGAAAGACAGCGCAGGGCAAAGCTTCGTGGCCCGCGGGCCACCTGCGTGCTTCGGCCAGCCCCGGGCCGCCTCAGCTCAGCTCGCCCCTATACAAGCAGCTTCGCAAGACAGCAGGGCAAAGCTGTCGCACAAGCACTAACGGACAGTTTTTTGCACGAAGCTCGCCCCTGCAAGCCGTGTCGCAAGAGAAAGACAGCGCAGGGCAAAGCTTCGTGGCCCGCGGGCCACCTGCGTGCTTCGCACAGCCTCGGGCCGCCTCAGCTAAGCTTGCCCCTATACAAGCAGCCTGCATGAGCAGTTGTGCCTCAGCTCGCACAAGCTGCGTGGCCCGCGGTAGAAAAAGACTGCGCAGGGCAAAGCTTCGTGGCCCGCGGGCCACCTGTATGCTTCGGCCAGCCCCGGGCCGCCTCAGCTAAGCTCGCCCCTATACAAGCAGCTTCGCAAGACAGCAGGGCAAAGCTGTCGCACAAGCACTAACGGACAGTTTTTTGCACGAAGCTCGCCCCTGCAAGCCCTGTCGGAAGAGAAAGACAGCGCAGGGCAAAGCTTCGTGGCCCGCGGGCCACCTGCGTGCTTCGGCCAGCCCCGGGCCGCCTCAGCTAAGCTCGCCCCTATACAAGCAGCTTCGCAAGACAGCAGGGCAAAGCTGTCGCACAAGCACTAACGGACAGTTTTTTGCACGAAGCTCGCCCCTGCCAGCCGTGTCGCAGACAGCGCAGGGCAAAGCTTCGTGGCCCGCGGGCCACCTGCGTGCTTCGCACAGCCCCGGGCCGCCTCAGCTAAGCTCGCCCCTATACAAGCAAGCTCGCACAAGCTGCGTGGCCCGCGGTAGAAAAGAGTGCGCAGGCAACATGTCAGGCCCTCGGGCCACCTGTAGCTCCGGCACCCCGGGCCGCCTCAGCCTAAAGTTTCTCTTCAACAAGCAGCTTCGCAAGACAGCAGGGCAAAGCTGTCGCACAAGCACTAACGGACAGTTTTTTGCACGAAGCTCGCCCCTGCAAGCCGTGTCGGAAGAGAAAGACAGCGCAGGGCGAAGCTTCGTGGCCCGCGGGCCACCTGCGTGCTTCGGCCACAGCCCCGGGCCGCCTCAGCTAAGCTCGCCCCTATACAAGCAGCTTCGCAAGACAGCAGGGTAAAGCTGTCGCACAAGCACTAACGGACAGTTTTTTGCACGAAGCTTGCCCCTGCAAGCCGTGTCGGAAGAGAAAGACAGCGCAGGGCAAAGCTTCGTGGCCCGCGGGCCACCTGCGTGCTTCGGCCAGCCCCGGGCCGCCTCAGCTCAGTTCGCCTTTTCAAGCAGCGTCGCAAGACAGCAGGGCAAAGCTGTCGCACAAGTCAAGCACTAACGGACAGTTTTTTGCACGAAGCTCGCCCCTGCAAGCCGTGTCGCAAGAGAAAGACAGCGCAGGGCAAAGCTTCGTGGCCCGCGGGCCACCTGCGTGCTTCGCACAGCCCCGGGCCGCCTCAGCTAAGCTCGCCCCTATACAAGCAGCCTACATGAGCAGTTGTGCCTCAGCTCGCACAAGCTGCGTGGCCCGTGGTGTGTCGGAAGAGAAAGACAGCGCAGGGCAAAGCTTCGTGGCCCGCGGGCCACCTGCGTGCTTCGGCCAGCCCCGGGCCGCCTCAGCTAAGCTCGCCCCTATACAAGCAGCTTCGCAAGACAGCAGGGCAAAGCTGTCGCACAAGCACTAACGGACAGTTTTTTGCACGAAGCTCGCCCCTGCAAGCCGTGTCGCAAGAGAAAGACAGCGCAGGGCAAAGCTTCGTGGCCCGCGGGCCACCTGCGTGCTTCGGCCAGCCCCGGGCCGCCTCAGCTCAGCTCGCCCCTATACAAGCAGCTTTGCAAGACAGCAGGGCAAAGCTGTCGCACAAGCACTAACGGACAGTTTTTTGCACGAAGCTCGCCCCTGCAAGCCGTGTCGGAAGAGAAAGACAGCGCAGGGCAAAGCTTCGTGGCCCGCGGGCCACCTGCGTGCTTCGGCCAGCCCCGGGCCGCCTCAGCTAAGCTCGCCCCTATACAAGCAGCTTCGCAAGACAGCAGGGCAAAGCTGTCGCACAAGCACTAACGGACAGTTTTTTGCACGAAGCTCGCCCCTGCAAGCCGTGTCGGAAGAGAAAGACAGCGCAGGGCAAAGCTTCGTGGCCCGCGGGCCACCTGCGTGCTTCGGCCAGCCCCGGGCCGCTGCAAGCTATTTCGGCAGCCAGACACACAGATCGCAGGGAAGAGCTTTCGTGGCCGCGGGCCAGCCACAACCGCGCTTGTGGCCATTTTTTTTGGCTGCGCCTCTGCGAACCATGTTCGTCTCTGCAAGCTCTTGCGCGAAGAAGAAAAACTCCGCCGAGCAGTTGGATCCAGCGCCGCGGCAAGGTTAACAGCCTGGCCGGCCTGAGCTCGCGCCGACGCGATTCGATGCTTTGCCGTCCACGATTTGGCCTTGCGTTGTCCTCGATTCAGACCTCGCATCGAACTCGATTCGGCCCGAGTCTGCGCTCGATTCATCGCACCCGATTCGGCCAACAACCATGTCTTCAAGTTGATTCCGAATCGACTGGACTCGCCCGGTGCTTCTGCCGATAGCCCATAAAAACTAAGGTGTTGGCATCCAAAACCAACTGCTCATGCATGAACATAGCTCCCACGCCCGGCGCTAAACCGGATTTCTTCCATTTCCAAAAGTCCCACCCCCTACTCAAAATACCCGCTTTTTTAAAGGGTATTTTTGGGAAAGCCTGGTTTTCCATGGCAAATACCTCCTTTCTTAGTAGAGGGTCGACATGATACCAACCGAAAAAGGGGCCGGGTATTTGGAGCTTTCGGGGGGCACCCCGAGTCCAGTTCCCCGAGTCCAGGGTCAGGCAGTTGAGGGTACCCTCCGTGATGGTGTAGGAGAGCAGAAGTAGCGAATCATTTTCCAGCATCCCAAAACCACGGGGTGTTCCGTCCAAAATCCCCTTGGTAGGTCCCCAAGAGTCCTTTTACCGTTTCTTTCTTGGTTGGGAGGGGTTGTCCTTTAAAACAAACAAAGTCGATCCCCCCCCCAAAAAAAACTACGTCCCCCAGCTAGGTGCCCTTCTTAACCGCCTTTTTGGTTGGGAGGGTTCCCCTGCTAAAATAGACTACAGAAAGAACTTGGTACCAACTTATTCTAACCTCTCTACTGGGGGACCTACTGTCCAAAGTCGTGGGTACTGGTTCTTTCGGGCCCTCGGTGCAGGGCTTCTCACTCCCTGAGTTCATGTACTTTAGGCTTTTTGGAAAGGCCATTTTAGTGGCAAATCAAAAGACAAGATATATGGCTGTGGGTCAAAAAAACTGGTACCAAAATGGACCCCTGGTAAGTGGGAAAATGGGTACCAACACCTGCGGTTTGCCCCTCCGACTGGTCAATTTTGAGCCACGCGCATGGCGGTGGGTCAAACTGATGGCTTGAACATGTGGGAGGCCTCGACCGGGGGTCGTTGGTTTGACGTTTTTTTTTGGGGGGTTGTCAAAGAACGAGGGTGGTTTCCCTTTGACCCACCACTTGGGTGACTTTGGCCATGGCAAAAAATCATGCGGCCAATGAAAATGGTGGTTTTTCAAGGGGCCGGGAGCGTGGCGCCCGGGACATAAGCTTTGGGAACGACCCAGGTCAACCCTTGTTTGATGCCGAGCTTTTGACCTATGCTTGCCTTGTCCATAATATATTGGCAATCCCCTCCAAAAACAAAACAAATGGTTGGAGGCAACCCGAGTCTACCAGTCTTCATCGAGCCTCGCGCCCTGGGAGAAAACCCGAGGCCCCAGGAACCGCTTAACCGAGCGCACCTTCGGAAGCTCAAGAGACCCAGGGGACGAGGGGACGACGGAAACCAAACCGGAAAGGCCGGGCAGTGAGCGAGCGGAGGTGGCAGTGGTGAGCGGGCTCAGCGGTAGCCTCTTCAGCGCCGCATCTGGCTCTTCGAGCCCTCAGCGACCTGACAAGATCTTCCATCAGTGCAGAAGACCCCTACCCGCGTAACCTCCAAATACCCGCTTTGTTCATGTATTTTTGGGGAAAAATTGGCTTTCCAAGGTAGCTTCCTCCTATTTTAGTAGAGGGTCGACATGATACCCTGAAAAAAGAGGGTATTTGGAGTAGGGGGTACTCAAAATGCCAATCCTTGATCTTGCAGGACCCTGAAAAAACAGGCCTTTGGCTGATTGTCCTTTGTCAACCAAGAGCAAATTCAAGAAGGACCCTGTCCTTTCGGGTCTTTGGAAGACCAAGGAATGTTTTGGCTGTGTTTCTCAGGTATTGTTTCAACAAAGGACACATGTTTTGTCCATGCTAACACCTCCATTTTCAGTACGGGTTGGCATGATACGCTAAAGGAGATGGAATACGCTCTCTGATTATGACTCCTCCCACTTTTAAGCTTACAACCTAATTGCTGCAGCCTTTTGCGGGTGGTTTGCCGTTTGCCCTCAAGAGGTCAATCCACACATCCAGTCCGCATCCAACCCATCCGCACGTTTCGATTCGGTCAAGTTCCAACAAAACCCAAACCTTCCTCCCGTCCTCACTTGGATGTTCAGCTGGCCTCGTTGTCTTTTCACCTAAGGTCAATCCCACAAGGGTTACAATTTTACCAACTTGGCCACTTGGCCACCTTGGCGCATCCCACCCATCCACCCGGGTTTCGCACACTCCGAATTTTTGCCTCGCTGCTCCTCGTCCGACTTCCGAGTTTCCGCTCAAGCGCTTGAGGCTCTTCGTGGGTTTCTTCCACCCGCTCCACGGGCTGCTGACCTTCGCGCTTCTGCGCCCCAATCGCTTCCTCTGGCGACTGCAGGCGACCCCGAAAGCCTCCAAAGCTTGTGGCTTTGGTGGCCCCCGACCGTTTTGGGCGTTGACACTGGTAGAGGTCCCAGAAGGCGATTCCCGTTTTGGACCTTTTGGAAAATGGATGTGCTGAGTTAAAACCTACCCCCTACACCCAATACCCTCTTTTTTCAGGGTATCATGTCGACCCTCTACTAAAAGAGGAGGTATTTACCTTGGAAAACCGATCGGTTTTCCCAAAAATACCAACTGAAAAAAGGCTGGGTATTTTGAGTAGGGGGTAGAAGAGATCGGCCCTTTGCCTAGGGAGGAAGAGCAATCTGCCGGAATTTTCGCAGGGGCTGCCTTGATGAAAGTATATACAAAGGGGCGTCGTACTGTCCATTGCCTTGTTTGCTTTCTGTTGGAGAGGGAAAGTCCGTTTCAAACCAACTTTCCAAAAGGGCACCTTTGTTTGCCACCTATGCCTGCTTGTTTTTCCGGAGGGAGTTTGTTTGGTCTCAGTCCGCACTTTCTGGACTGGCGTTTTGCGAGAAGCCCCCGAAAGCTTCAAGTACCAAGGCTGTTGTTAGTTGGCATGATTTGTCAACCCTCTCACATAAAAAAGGGGATTGGTATTTGCCATGGAAAGCCAATCGGTTTCCCGAAAAGGCCAAATCAAAGCCGGTATTTGGGGTAAGGGTTCCTTGTACATGGGCTACGTCAGGATTGACCCTGGCGATTCGCTGGCAGAAGACCAGTTAGAAACAATTTGCTTTCCCATGATGTAACCAGCGAGAAGACTCCCTATACCCCACACCCTTTTTACCCCTTTTTGGGGGAGGGTTCGCCTACTAAAATAGAATACAGAAAAAGGGTACCCTTATTCTAGCCTCTCTACTGGAGGACCTAGATGGAAAACCAGTGTGCTCAAAAATACCCTTTCAAAAAAGTAGCTATTTGAAGTAAGGGCGACCTTATGTCCGGCAACCCTTGGTGGTTTGGTTTGGTCAGGGAGGGAGGGCCTCTCCAGTTTCCCATCTTCTTTTGAGGCATGTTTGGGAAAACCGATTGATTTTCGATAGTAAATACTATCCTTGGGTGTAAAGGGTTGACATCATACCCTGAAAAAAGGCTGGGGTATTTACTTCCATTTTTGCTTAGCAGTATTTGTCATTTTCCCCTGTTGGCTTTAAAGGGAGTCTATCAGATATATCACTACTGGACTTGTTCATACTTGTTCTTTTTCCCAGGGTACGTATCCGCAAATGGACCACCTACTCCGAATACCCGCTTATTTTAGGGTATGATTTCGACCCTCTACAAGACAAAGGAGGTGTCGCAAAAGATACCTTGACAAAGCGGGTAGTTGGCGCGGGGAGTCCCGTCAGGCAGCGCTGCTGGGACTCTCGCTTCTTCTCTCCGCCCTGGTGAGTCCTTCGCAACGATTTTCCGAAGGGGTTGTCCTTTGAAACCAACAAAGTGGATCCCCCCCCCAAAAAAAAACTCGGTCCCCCAGCGATCGGTGCCCTTCTGAACCGCCTTGGTTGGGAGATTCGGTTTCCCTACTAAACTAGACTACAGAAGAAAAAACAGTTGGTACCCTTATTCTAACCTCTCAAATCTGGAGGACCTAGTTGGTCAAAAGAAACCAAAAGTGGATTTCCCCCCCCAACAAAAAACGGACCCATGCGGGTGTGTCATGTTTAAGAATCCGACCCCCCGAAATGGTGGGTTTTCCTTTTGATGTCCCTTCAAAACCAAGATCACCCAAAAAACAAGACACCCATGTGGGTTTGTCTCAAAATCGCAATCGGTCCGCGAACACATGGGTTTGTGCGGTTTTGTTGTAGTTCGTATGTATGTTTTGTTGCGGGGCCACAGTCCAGTTGGGAATCTAGGAATTTGTGTCTAAACCCCAATTGCAAACACCAGGTGATGAAATGGGGAGGTCTCACTCACTTTCTGGTTTTTTTGGGCTCGGACCATTTTGGGAAGCTTTAGGACCTCAAAAACTCAGCAAGTAGTCAAATCCCTAACCCAAATGTGGAAGTTGTTCCACGGGTATGCGGGTTTTTGGGCTTGGGCTCGTCCGAAAGCTTGTTTGTTGTGTAACCTGAAAGCCTAAAACATGATACGTGTACATTATAACGTATATATATATACAAATTTGTATGCCATTGTCTTTAGGTCTACCAAAGGAGCAAACCTAGGTGTTGTTGTTGTTTGTTTTGGTGGGGGGGGGGGGGTACCGTATATATATATATATATATAGATCTAGACGGATCCTCTTCAGTCTGTCTGGTGGGCACCGAAAAGGTGGATGGCATAAAGCGCCAATCTAACCCAGTGGCTTGCCCATCTATTTCCAACCAAACTCACCGATGGAAAGGACGCCTCCCGGAACCTCCAAATGCCCGGCCTTTTTTCAGTTGGTATCATGTCGACGCTCTACTAAAAAAGGATGTATTTACCATGGAAAATACCAACTGAAAAAAAGGTGGTATTTTGAGTAGCGGGTATATATGCACTTTATGCAGAAAGAAGGAAAGGTAGTTCTTGGGGGGGGGGGGGCCTGACCACTATATATATACATATATATATATATATATGTGTATACTAAATATATATATATATACGCATTCTGTTCAGTCTGTTTCAACTGGGCACCGAAAATCCCAAAAATGCTACCTGAACAAAAGAGGTATTACTTGAGTAGGGGGTATGGCTTTTACCCACCAGCCAGAAAAATACCCACTGAAAACAGGGCGGTGCTTTTGAGTGGGCGTTTTTTTCGACGCCTCAGTCGGTTTCTGACCGAAGAGTCGCGTCCGAGGCCAGCTGGACTTCCCGGGGCGCCTGGGCAGCGTGCTGGGCGCCCTGGCCGTGGCCGCCGCGGACGCTTCGGCCGGCGCCGGAGCCACGCCGCGCTGCGCCAAGGCGCGGCCGCTCTCGGCGCGGCCCGTGGGGGCCGGCTCCAAGAATGCTTCATGATTAAACAAAAGATATGATGGTTGTTGGCATTGCTATGCTTATTGGTATGATTATTATATGATTATTGTTTATTAGCATTATGATCATGATTATTATGAGTATTATTAGCATTATCATTTCTTATTATGATTCTCCCCTGTTGGTTGTAAATGAAATATGTTGGCTGTAAATGGAATCTATCACTACTGGCAATATGTGATGTTTGGTTCCAGGGCTCAAGCAATGGAGCAAGAATTAGGTTTCCCCAGATCAAGACGCACTTACTTTCTCACTCCCTGGAGTTTATGGACGTTCAACTCCTTGGCGTTTGGGCCGTTTGGACAGTAAATGCAAAGTTCGGACTTGTTTGGGCCAATCCACTCAGGAAGCGAGCTGCTTTAGGGTATATTTTTGGGAAAGCCCTAGTTGTTTAAAGGTATGTTTTCCGGAAAGCCCTCATTTGCAGACAAAGGCTTTGTTTGGAAAACCGATCAGTTTTTGTTTTTTTTGAATACTTCCTGGATTGAATAGACGTTTTTCTTCCTCGGTATTTGGAACGAGCCGTGTGGTCCTTGTGTATGGACTCGAATCCATCCGGCTAGGTTTAGGGAAAGGCGTGGAGTGGTCTAGGGTCTTTGCTCAAGGTTCCTGACTGATTACTCCTCACGGTTCCTGGGGTTTGGGTCTTTCACATGGGGTTGTTCCCCTCAAGGCTTGGCACTTTGGGGATGACGATCAACTGAGGCCGGAGCAGCAGCTGAAGCTGCTGATACTCACTCCCTGAGTTCCTGAAGACTTGTTTTGGGTCCTTTTGGAGTGCACTGGATCTCTCAATTGATTTTAGTGGCATTTTCCTTCCTCCATTTGGACGTTTGCTGGCGGTTCCCTTCAGGTTTGGTGTCTTTAGAACCTGAAGACGTGAGCTATCAACTATCAGTCCATGCGCCAGGACTAGTCGTATCATGCCATTCGGGGGAATTGCTACAGGGAAGATGAAAGGAACACGAAATCTCGGTGTTTTTTTGTTTTTCGTGGGGGGGGGGGGGGGGAGAAGACACCCCAAAAATACGCACTGTGCTTGGTGGGTAGTGTTTGATGATTGAATCAAAGGTGCCAGTCCCTTCTTCAGTCAGGAGTTGACATCATACCCTCTCGTTTTCTGAAAAATGTATAGGAAGTGGTTCAATGGCAGTGGTTCAATGGCACAGTGTCAAATGTCAGCCGACAAAAATTAAACTGAGCAAAGGCGTGCCTTCCTTTAGGCTAAATAGGGTCTGCAATGGGAGGCTGAGCATGCGAAGCCGAAAGCAGGAGGCATTCAAGGGACCCGGCGAGAAAATATGAAAACACCCGGAAAATGTGGCTCGTACCCCCTGCTCCAAATTGTTTTACCTGCTTTTGTGAGGGTGTCTTTGTGAGAAACCGGGTCTTCCAGGGAACTACCTCCTTTTTTGGTACAGGGTTGACACCACACGCGAGTTGCCGTGGAAAACCACTCTTTTAAGAATGTACCCCCGGGTATCGTGTCGACCCTCTACGAAAAAAAGAGGTATTTACCATGGGTTCTCCCAAAATACCCTGAAAAAAACGGGTAATTTGAGTAGGGGGTAGAGCAGGGGTACTACCCAATTGCCTGGCGTGATGTTCGCACCTGCCTTTCTTTGGGTCCGGCTGACAACTCCATGAGTTTCGAATTGTTGGTAAGAAGGGGCAACCAATCATTTGGAAGGAATCGTCAGGAGAGTGCCAACCATACCTTCAGTTGGTACGTGATATTTTTCGTTGCATGCGGTTGCCCGGTTGCTTTGTGGCTCAGTCGGTCGTCGTCCCTTTGCCTGCCTCTTTGACCTACACATTCGGCGCCATGCAATTGCATGTGTACCTGGCGAGTGGAAAGAGCTGCTCCATTGCACTGTCTCCCGAGTCGACCATTCATGAACTGAAGATTGAGGCGCAAAAGCAGCTCGAGCGCCGCTTTTTGCAGCTCCTGTTGGGAAGCAAGAAGCTGGACCTATCGCGCACTCTGGCTGAGGTGGGCCTGCGAGATGGCGACAGCATAACTGCAGTCGCGCAGCGCGAGCACGTGAAGCTAGCTTCCACTCAGCAAGCATTCGCGCTTTATGTCGAAGGAGGCTCTGTGGCGACTTGGGGCAATCCTCTCTGTGGCGGAGACTGCAGCCGGGTGCGAGAGCAGTTGGTGAAGGTCCAGCAGATCCAAGCAACCAGCAGTGCATTTGCTGCCATTCTGGAGGACGGCTCCGTGGTGACCTGGGGCAATCCTGCCTGTGGCGGAGACTGCAGCCGGGTGCGAGAGCAGTTGATGCAAGTCCAGCAGATCCAAGCAACCAGTAGTGCATTTGCTGCCATCCTGGACAATGGTTCTGTTGTGACTTGGGGCCTTTCTCATAACGGAGGTGACAGCAGACAGGTGCGAGAGCAACTGGTGCGAGTCCAGCAGATTCAAGCAACACATAGTGCATTTGCTGCTATTCTGCATGCTGGCTCTTTGGTGACATGGGGCAATCGGGACGATGGCGGAGACAGCAGCCAGGTGCGAGAGCAACTGGTGCGAGTCAAGCAGATCCAAGCAACCAGCAGTGCATTTGCTGCCATTCTGGAGGACGGCTCCGTGGTGACCTGGGGCAATCCTGCCTGTGGCGGAGACTGCAGCCAGGTGCAAGAGCAGTTGGTGCGGGTTCAGCAGAACCGAGCAACTAACTATGCGTTTGCTGCCACCCTGGACAATGGTTCCGTTGTGACTTGGGGCACTCCTCGCTGATAGCAGCTGGATTCAGAGTCTTGTTTGACTAATTACTTGTGAGAGCTAGGTGCTTCAAGCGCTAACAAGGCCAGATTAGTACTGGGGGTGTTTGCTTTTGCTTCGCATTGCACCATTGATCTTCCCACAACTATTTTGGCTCCTCGCCTTTCTGTTTCTTAGTTGTACCATGCGTCAGCCATTGCGCTATTGACGCTATTGAGTATCAAGGGAACGCACCTTGCGGCACGCTCTCACGGTATTGCTACAACTTTATCAGGGACATGCAATAGTCTCGACATCCGAATTATTGAGACATCATTGGATCCTCTTGAGATAGATCCAGGGACCTTAGCAAGACCGTCTAGCTTACTATGATATTCCCCACAAGGAGCCAGGACCAAGAGTCCATCCACAAAAACCATCAAACAAAAAAGCCATGATCACTAGGGAGCCGCGCGTGCATTTATTGCACTTTTCAAGGGCAGCCATCACTTCGTTACTTCACTTGGCGCCTCCCCCCTTAGCTTTTTAGCCTAGGTTTTAGTGGTAGCTTCCATTTAACCCACTGGAAACAGGAAAGAATGCCTGGAAGTGCGGAGCCTGCAGAGGGTTCCAACGACCAGAGCCAGAAACAGCTCCCTCCCTGAGAACCGTTTCTGGACTGTAGTCACTTTTTCGTCCCCCAGCTAAGTGCCCTTTAGCCCTTTTTTGGGGGAGGGTTCCCCTACAAAAAAAGCCTTGTTCTAACCTTTCGGCCAGCACTTGTGGTTTGCCCGGAGACTCTCTTCCGGGGGGCGTCACACACTCAGATTCCCTCGCGCCTGCCAGCGTTTTAGCACCCGCGCCTGATATCGAGCGGTCGGCCCTTAGAACATCGGCTTCCCTTCGCCGATGCGCGCAGCTGCGCAGGGTGCGGCTTTTCGCTGTTCGCTATGTTCATTTTTTGGGACTATCCTAGGCTCAGAAATTAGAAGGTGACAAATGAAGCTCTCCACACCCTAAAGCATACCCTAAACGGGTGTTTGGGGGCAAGTTAAACCCTAAACCTGAACCTTAAACGGGGACTTGAGGGCGAGTGAAACTCTCAAAATAACCTTAAACGGGCGGTTTGAGGGCAAGTTAATCCCAAAACCAAACCCTAAACGGGGGGGTTGAAAGCAATTTAAACCCTAAACCTGAACCTTCGCTTTTCGCTTCAAACTTTATTGAGAAGCTCTGCTTTCGAGGCTTCTTCCTTTGTGAGATATATGGCTTCGGGCTGGGAAACTTCGCGACCGGCTGCTCGCTGCCTGTTCCTCATCGCTGCCACCCGCGCGCGCAGCTGCTGCTTGCACCCTTTTGCTAGTCGCCGCGCGCTGTTGCTCTTGCCTGGCGCAGCTTCCACCGCGCTGCGCCAGCCCTTGGTAGTGGGATCTGGGTGAGTGGGATGACCGAAGAATCCACGCCTTGAAGTCTTTGAACCCTAAACCCTAAACCCTAAACCTGAACCCTAAAGTGGTGGTTTCAGGGCAAGTTAAACCCTAAATAAGCGGGTGGTCTGAAACCTAAACCTGAACCCTAAACGGGGCAAGTTAAACCTAAGGCTGGAATGAGGCCAGAAAGTGGAACAAGGTGGTTTTGGGCGAACCACACGTGCTGCGGGTAACCTTTCTACTGGAGGACCTAGAAGAAGTTTGGTGACTTTGTTTGGCCAGCGCACTTACTCACGGAAGTGACTCTCGGAAGTGAGACAAGACTCGGACGTTTAACCCTGGGTTTTGATGGGGCTTCATGCGGAGAGAGGAGGGAGCTCTCCTCGGTAGGGCTTAGAACAGTTGAGTGAGGAATGACCAGGAAACATTTTACATGTTTGTTTCTTGTGGCTGAGTGGGAAATCCCCACTTCGCTGCTACAATTTCATTTTTTGCTCCAAGCCGGGTCTTGGGAATGCAGGGGCCCATCTTTCACAGGGCTGCGGGCGACCGCGATCGCACATCGTGGCCCCAATTCCTGGCAAAGAGCGGGGCCCAAAGCCCAAGGAAGGACTCGGAAACGCAACTGGGGAACCTCCCAAGGTGGGGGGAGCTTTGGGGTGTGCTACATGAGCTTGATTCATGGGACAAGGGGAACTCACCCAATCCCCTGTACAGGACGGAGCTCTAAAGATTTCCCATGTCCAAATTGTTTTAGTTTTAAGTGTGTGCGCCTATGTTTTCAGGGGACCTGGGTTGCCTTTTGGTTTACCTAAACCACGTCAAGAGGGGGGCGGGGTTATCCCTGGCTGCCCAGAAAAAACCGCAATATGGTCTTATTCAGGGGCTCAGAAAGTCACAGCTCCCCTCCCGATCGCCTTGCTAGAAGTGTGGAGACGCCGATTCAGTCGAAAGAATCGGATGCAGGCCTTGACGCTGCTGGTGGCGCTCACTTTGTGGATCGTCAGCGACCAGGTTTCAATATCGAATCGGGGCAGCGCGGAGATTTTCCCGAGCTTTTGGTAAGGGTTGACGAGTCAGAAACAAAGATGCGGGGTATTGTGGTTACGGGGGTGGTTGTCCTGTTTCGCCAACCCTGAGGTTCCAAAGGCGGATTTTTTTATTTGCTTGACGTGAAAGGCGGTTGTTTGCCAGCCGTATTTTTATCTAAGCTCATTGAACAATTTCGGGCGCCGCACGTGCTCAGGACCAAAGTGTGCAAGACTTGACCTCCGTTCCAACCAAACAAGCGGAGGGACTACCAAAGGACAGGCTGAAACACATAGATTCTCCGGTGTCAAAATTCACGGCAGAAAACGTACTTTCACGCTAGAAAACAAGCTTTCAAGCTTTCACGCAAATGTCACATTGATTTCACGCTACTTTGGCGTGGACCACGCTCACACCAAAACTGTCTTGTGTCAAGCCATGTTGAGTTGGAGCCAGCTTTGCGGATTCTGGAGGTGGCAACAGCATAAATAATCCATCAAATAGCACGCTATGGCTCATTGCAACGCGAAAAACAGGTTTCAGCGCAAAAAAAAAGAAAAAGCGAGGCGCAAAGGATGTAAAAAAAAAAGTCGTGGATTCTCAGGGCCAACATTCTTGGAAACCTACCAACATGCCGCCTTCCCAGTGCAGTGGCAACCTGAAAATCCGTTTTTTGTTTCTTTCTTTTTTCCGATGGGTTGCCCACAAATGCCCAAAATATGGTTCTTCCTCCCTGCGCACGTCTGGGCAGTTTCTGCTTCCGTCCCCTTCAAACCAAATGGATGTTTACGCTACTATACCCCCTACACCCAATACCCACCTTGTATCAGGGAATGATGTCGGCCCTCTTCTAAAAAAGGAGGTATTTACCATGGAAACCCCTCTGGAGGAGGGGGTACCAACCAACTAACAGGGGTTGTTGAGGTCGTGGACTTCACACCGATGTTCGCTTCAGGTATTTGGTGTTCGGCACATAAATTTTACACTCCCTCAGACTAACTTGGAAGCCCAAGTCAAAGGGGTCCCGGAGCTTCCCTGTTAGTCTGGGGGAGGTTAGGTGACATGAAGCAACGTATGTGACACATTCGTGGGGGCTCCTCCGAGTTTGTCATTTCTCAGATGGAGACATCGAGGTTCGGGCACATCCGCTTGCTAAATTCCCCACGCTGAACTTGGACGCTGGCAGGCGTGGCAACTTATCTGTTTAGCAGTCCAGTTCTAAGTTGTTCTGGGAGCATATTACATAAGCCAGAATCAATGAACCTTTTTGTCTAACAAACGCGGCCCAAGACTCGTTGTCGGCCCTAGCGCGTCTCGAGCTCTGCCTGAGGTGCCGTGGATCTGGCGAACTGCGCTTGCAACACGCTGGCAACGCCCGAGCTGTCCACGATCCTGGCCTGAGCACATCCCATCCCTCGCGCTTCAAGCGCCGCTTCACTTCTCAGCGGCTCGGCAGCTCGGCGCCGCAACGACACCCCCCAATTAGTGGCTTTTTGGGCAGGGGGTTTGGACCTCGACCTGGAAAACCCGATGGCAGCTTTCCGCAACACCTTGAACTTCCGGCGGAAATTTTGCCAAAATGCCACGGCGGCAAGAAAAGTCCCGCCGATTGGCAAAGAATCAGCCGTGAATCAGCAGAAACGCCCACCGCAAAAGAAAGGTGGACCTATTTTTTGCGTTTTAGCAGCCTGGAGTGGATCAAGATCCATGTTTCCATGTCTCCAACATGCCTGGCGCACATGGGAAGGGAGCCAAGGGGTTTCAGGGAGCCCTTTCGGAGCTGGAGTTCTTGGGATACCCCCGTATCCTTAAAAGATACATGTTGCCCACCACCAAAATAAATGAAACCCACCATTTACAAGGGCAATGTTCAGGTGTATAATGTGAGGATCCCTACTCCAAATACCCCACCTTTCTTCAGTTGGTATGATTTGTCGACCCTTCAAGCTACTAAAAAGGGGATCGGTATCTACCTTGGAAAACCTTTTACGGTTTTCCCCAAAAGACCGACTGACAAAGCGGGTATTTGGAGTAGGGGGGAGCATTACAGGACTTCACTCACCTTCTTGGCATGTGGCCCTCCAAAAAGTGCAAAGTTTCGTGGCCCTCAATGTCCCTTGTCTGGACCTAAAGTGGCGATTTGGTTGGAACCCACAAGTAAACTGCAACTTTTGAAGGGGAAATCCAGTGACACCTGTTAGACATCACCCTTTTCCACCTCTACATTATATATATATATATGTATATACGTACATATATACATATATGTATATATACATGCATACATATATATATATATATACATGTATATAGATATATTATTATATGTTATATATGTGTGCTTTGTTGAAGGCACCTTCTTCCTGGACCTCCCAATGGTAGCTGTCAGCTGCCGAGGCCGCTGGCGGAAGAGGCGGGTGCCCTCGTCCCATGCGACGGATGTTTGGGCCAAAAATGAGGTTTGGAAAGTTACTTGACTTTTGTAAATAGTCAAACTCTTCGGATTCGTCAAGTTCTTCGGATTGTTTGGATTCTTTTGGAAGTCTATTCGCCTTCGCCAAATTCTTTGGATCCAACTCAAAAATGAGGGGTTTGGCTGATTTGGTGAAGTGGTTTCCCCGGAAGGGTCGTTGCCCTAAGGCTCCAGATGGTTTTTGGGCGTAGTTTTCTTTCCGGGCGCTGAGTTGGTCTTGAGGGGATGGTGATTGGAGGGTTCAGGGGCCTGCATTGGAATCATGAGCCGTGTGGGTCTCATTTCGGTTTCGATTGAGCATCTTCCGTTTGCATTTCAGGATATGTGTCTTTCCCCTGGTCCACTAAAGGGAATCAACTTCGTTTCTGGACATCTGTTCCTTGGACTGAAGCATATGAACCAAAGCAAGGTTTGGTGTGATTCCCTCAAGTCGATGGTTTGCTTCCCAGGAATCAGGCCCAAACAACGGTAGTCCAATGCACATGATGTGCCTCCTGGGGTAGCCGACACCTCAGCCTGTTGGGTGGTTTTCGCCATGCTTTCCGTGCATGCTTGCCGAGTGGGAAGAGCTGCTCCGTTTCACAGCCTTCAGAGACGAGAATTCATGAACTGAAGGCTGAGGCACAGCAGCAGTTCAAGTGCGGCTTTCTGAGGCTTGCTTTCCGAAGGCAGCAGCTAGATCTGTCGTCGGTTGCGGTGCAAGATGAAGATATGCCGCCCGCGAGCTACTGCATGCGGCTAGCCTCCACTCGCGGGAGCGTTTGCACTTTAAGTTCCAGGTGGCGCGGCGATGACATGGCGGTGACAGCAGCCAGGTGCGAGAGCAGTTGGTGCGGGTCCAGCAAATCCAAGCAAGCAGAAATGCTTTTGCCGCCATCCTGGACGACGGCTCTGTGGTGACTTGGGGCAATCCTCGCGATGGTGGCGATAGCAGTCAGGTGCGAGAGCAGTTGGTGGGTGTCCAGCAGATCCAAGCAAGCAGAAATGCTTTTGCCGCCATTCTGGAGGACAACTCTGTGGTGACTTGGGGTCCTCCTGACTGTGGCGGCGACAGCAGCGAGAGCAGTTGGTGCGGGTCTAGCAGATCCAAGAAACTCACGATGTTTTTGCTGCCATCCTGGAGAATGGCTCTGCGGTGACTTGGGCTATCCTCGCGATAGTGGTGACAGCAGCCAGGTGCGAGAGCAGTTGGTGCGGGTCCAGCAAATCCAAGCAAGCAGAAATGCTTTTGCCGCCATCCTGGACGACGGCTCTGTGGTGACTTGGGGCAATCCTCGCGATGGTGGCGATAGCAGTCAGGTGCGAGAGCAGTTGGTGGGTGTCCAGCAGATCCAAGCAAGCAGAAATGCTTTTGCCGCCATTCTGGAGGATAACTCTATGGTGACTTGGGGCGATCCCTGCTATGGCAAGGTGCAAGAGCAGTTGGTGGGTGTCCAGCAGATCCAAGCAACTGAGGATGCTTTTGCTGCCATCCTGGACGACGGCTCTGTGGTGACTTGGGGCAATCCTCGCGATGGTGGCGATAGCAGTCAGGTGCGAGAGCAGTTGGTGGGTGTCCAGCAGATCCAAGCAAGCAGAAATGCTTTTGCCGCCATTCTGGAGGATAACTCTGTGGTGACTTGGGGTCCTCCTGACTGTGGCGGCGACAGCAGCGAGAGCAGTTGGTGCGGGTCCAGCAGATCCAAGAAACTCACGATGCTTTTGCTGCCATCCTGGCCGATGGCTCTGTGGTGACTTGGGGCGATCCCTGCTATGGCAATGACGGCAGCCAGGTGCGAGAGCAGTTGGTGGGTGTCCAGCAGATCCAAGCAACTGAGGATGCTTTTGCTGCCATCCTGGACGACGGCTCTGTGGTGACTTGGGGCAATCCTCGCGATGGTGGCGACAGCAGTCAGGTGCGAGAGCAGTTGGTGGGTGTCTATCAGATCCAAGCAACTCCTGCCGCTGTTGCTGCCATTCTGGAGGATGGCTCTGTGGTGACTTGGGGCGCTCGTGACTACGGCGGTGACAGCAGGCTGTGAGATAGAATTGCTGGTCTTTTTGTTCATTTGTGGCAAGGTGCTCTCAATGGTAGTGCGTAGCATGTAGCATTGAGGCGCTTGCTTGAAATTTGACAGCGGCCTTCACCAATCGAAGGGCGGCCGAGTTCGCAACTTCCAGGTGTCGGAAGTGTCTGGACCTGGTTGGGCCTGTTGGAAAAACTACCCCCGGAACCTCCAAGTACCCGGCCTTGTTTCAGGCTATCATGTCGACCCTCTGGAGGTATTTGCCGTGGAAAACCGGGTATTCCCGAAAGCACCCTGAAAAAAGTGGGTATTTTCAGTAGGGGGTAACGGCTTTTCCGAGTTCTAAGAGGTTGTAAAGAACCTTTCGGGGCTTGGGGGCACCCCAAAAAAGGCGCAAAAAAGGCCATGCCCCGAAGAAAAGGGCTACCCCCAGTAGTGCCCTTTTACCCTTTTTGGGGGAGGGTTCCCCTACTAGAATAGACTACAGAAAAAATATCGGGTACCCTTCTTCTAACCTTTTTACTGGAGGACGAAGAGGGCGTGTTCAACCGACCTGGGACATTTCAATAGTGTCGAGGGCCGGGAGTGGTATCTGAATTTGATCAGTGATGGGTATTTGGACCAGTGAGTCGCCGGCTTTTTGGCTCTTGTAGAGGGCTGGGAAATCCTCGCATTGGCCCGGGCACTTGGAATGGTGTTGTGAGGGCCAAATTACCCCCTACTCAAAATACCCCCTTTTCTCAGGGTTTTTTGGGAAAACCGGGTTTTCCATGGTAAATATTAGTAGAGGGTCGACATCATACCCTGAAAAAGTGGGTATTGGGTGTAGGGGGTATGTTATGACCATGGAAAAATCAGCCTGGCGCGGGGAATCCCCAAAAGCCACAGTTCGCAAGATGTACGGTCGTAGCTCAAGTTGAAACCCTCCGTTTTTAGTCAGGGGTTGAGATGATACCCTAAACAAACGGGTATTTGGAGTGGGGGGGGATTCTTCTTCACACCCAGAAGACTTCCGAAGACTTGGGGGCCTGAGCAAACCCCCCACAGCCCAAATGGGCTGGTCTTTGGGGGGGGGGGGCTCTTTGAACAGGAACACCGAAATCCCAGTTTTGGGGCATCTAAGAAAAGACACCCACACCTCCTACCCCCTCACCAAATACCTGCTTTGTTCACGGTATGTTTGTGGAAATTTTGGTTGTTGACATCTATTGTTGACGAGGCATACCCCCCCACACCCAACACTCACTTTCTTCAGGGTAGGTCAACCCTTGACAAAAAAAGAAGTTTACACCGGAAAACCCAACAAATACCATGAGCAAAACCGGCATTGGGTGTACCCCCTACACCAAATTCCCGCTTTTGTTAGGGGGTTCCCAGACAGGTTCCCAGAGCTCTTTGCGGCCAAGCAGTGGCGGCCGGCCCTGCATCCGGAAGGTGAAGGACGCGACGTGGCGAAGAAGAGGCGAGGGGGTTCATCTGTGTATAGGGCCTATAGATGGGTTTGTTTCAAAATAGGGGAACCCCCCAAAATGGTGGTTTCCTTTTGGGTGTCCAGTTGAAACCAACCAAAAACGGGCACCGCCAAAGAAAGACCGAACAATATAAACCTTTTAGCGAATCAACCTTGTAACCTTTTGGTTTTCCATTTGGCCACCACTTTTAGAGGTCTCAAAAGGCGATCATCTTATATTTCTAGGTCTGACAAGGGCAGGTGAGGCCAAAACGGGCACATTTTCGTGGCCGGTCAGGGTGTGCCCGAATCCATCAAACGGAGAGACCTCATGGAAAAGTGTTTTTCCATTAAACCTGCACCGAAAGCTCCAAATACATTTTTTTCGGGTATCGGTATCATGTCAATATGATACTAAAAAAGGTACTATGGACACCCACGTGTTTCTGGAGGTTAGACCTTTGCTTGGGGTTTTGGAGCAACCCGCAACATGCAGGAAAAAGAAAAACCCGTTGTTCTTAGGGTATGGTGTCAACCCTTGACCAACAAAGGTAGTATTTACTCCGGAAAACCTGCCCGATACACCCAATACCCACTTTTCTCAGGGTATGATGTCGACCCTCTACTAAAACAGGGACCGGTATTTACCTTGGAAAACCGACAACCGGTTTTCAACCAACAATTCGGACTGAAAAAAGCGGCCGGGTCTTTGGAGGTTACGGCTTCGCTTCGGCCGGGCCCCTGGCTCCCGTTGCGTTTCGACCCCCGAGGCATCGGAAGGCGAAAACTCCCAAAACAAAATCCCGGGATCTCCAGAAATGAGGGATGAAAGCTTGGGTGTTTCTCGAAATTTGGGGGGTTCAAGGCAGTTGGATCCCCCAAAGACCCACCTTTTTTTTCAGCCACTGGAAGCTGACTAGTAGCCCATAATTCGGCAAGAAGTAGCTGGAAAATACAGGCAACTACGGATCCAGATAGTTGGTTTTATGTGTTCCTTTTAAAGCCATCCCAAAAGGGGTCTCCTGTAGTGAGAAACATCCATTTGGTTTGAAAGGGAAACTAATGGGAGATAAAATAAGGCACCCTCAAGATGGGTCATGTCCTTGTGGTTGCCCTTTCAAACCAAACGTGGGATTCCAAAGAACAAACATGTGGATCTGTAGGCTCGTAAATAGTTATCCTTCTTTGGTAAAGGGTTGACATCAAACGAAAGGGATGAATATATGGTGGTGTTGTTACACAGTTGCCCAGTGGCGCCCTTGTTTCCCGTTTTTTGGGGGAAGGGTTCCCCTTGAAACTCAACCAACCAAAAAAAGGATGCCCTTTTTTCCCATGGCCACTGGGCGTCTGTGGTTACAGGGGTGTCCTAGAAGATCTCGGTGCCTCGGTGACCTTTGCCTCAGGCAACTTCGCGGCTTCGCAAGTGAGCCAGTCCCCGCGCATCGAATGAGACGAATCCGACGAAACAACTCGGGCCCGATGCCCCGCACTGGGATCAAGGGCCTGGAGCTTGTGGTAAACGCCACTAGTATCATCCATGGTTAACCCCACACGGGGGGACTTTGTTGGTGGAAAACTTATCATCCACCAGGGTTGGGACTTTGTTTGTGGATGTTTTTCCTCTTCTAAACCCACTTAACGTTGCGTCTTTCGGCGAATCGAGCACAGGAGAGGTGCGCCATGGAAAGCCGGGGGTTGCTCTGTCGAAGCCTTCGAAGGTGCGATCAGATACCTTACCCGCTACTCCGAAGACCCGCTTCGTTTAGTTGGCTAGGTCCCCCAGTAGCGCCCGACCTCTCACCCACTTCTTTTGGGGAGGCTTCCCCTACTAAAATAGACTGCAGAAGAAGAAAAAAAATCGGGGACCCTTATTCTATCCTCTCTACTGGAGGACCTAATTAGTTGGTATCATGTCAACTGTCTAAAAAGGGATCGGCATTTACCATGGAGCACCGATCGGGCTCCCGCCAATACCAACTGAAACAAGCGGGTCTGGGGAGTAAGGGGTACCCCCGTAACCTCCAAATACCCGGCCTTTTTCAGTTGGTATGATGTGGGCCCTCTACTAAAAAAGGAGGTATTCTCCATGGAAACCCAGGTTGCTCCAAAAGTACCCTCGAAGAAGCGGGTATCTGGAGTAGGTGGCAGGTTTCCTTCCGATGTCTCTGCGAGAAAAAACATCGCGGAGGGGCTGAGAGGGAGGCCTTGAAGAGCTAGAATGGAATTTTCGGCACGCGAGTGACACCAAGCAACCGCTTGCTCCAAATACCGGTATGCCCGTTCTTTTCAGTTACTATGCTTGGGAAACCCGGTCGGTTTTTTCCATGGTAAATGCCGATCCCTTTTTAGACAAACATGATGCCAAGTGAAAGCAGCGGGAAAGTCGGAGCGGGCAATCCTAGGGCTCCACTGTTCGGCCTTTGATCTTTGCGGATCCGACGACCATTGGGGGACGATGGAAGTGTTTGCCTCGAAATCCACTTCGCGCAAGCCTCCGGAATCCGAAACCCGGAAGGAACGATTCGAGTTTCCTTTTAGAAAAACAAAAACGGTTCAATCCCATTGCCTAGATCAGCTACTGTTGCATCAAGTTATGATCTTCTCGTGGGCTTCCAGTGGCTGAAAGAAAGTGGCTACTACCCCGCTGTTTGGGGGTGGGCACAACTGTGGGTATTCCGTAACAGGGCTCCTTAAAAGATACATTTTGCAACCATTTGAAACATGTTGTTTTTTCCGTACCAAAATAAATGGAAATGTTAACCACCATTTACAAGGCAATGTTCAGGTGTATAATGTAAGGCTCCCTGCGTAACCCTTGACATCATGGATGGCATTTTTACCGTGGCCGAGCGGTTCTTCCTATTCCCCTGAGAAAAATCGGGGTCTTGGGGAGCTTTCGGGGATTTTCCGGGATTTCCCAAAACCATCAGCAGCATCCGCAGGTCTTCCCCCCAGCTTCAGAGTCTCAGCCCCTTCGGAGTGAGTCACCCGGGTGCTGTTGGGCGCGTTTTCGTGTAGCCCCTTTGACCCCGAAGACCTTTGACCCCTTGGACCAATTTGTGGGTTTGAAGGAAACCCAAAGGAAACCGGCGCCCCTAAAGAAAAGGTCATCCATTTTCCCATACCTCCTGCTCCGAGTACCCTCTTTACCGCAGAAAACCAGGTGTTCCACAAGAAGAAACAGACTTGACTCACTTAGGTTTAAGGGGCCCATTGGGCGAGAAAAGTGGCGGGACTTCTTGTGGCCGGCAAGGGGGGAATTTGGGGGTAAAGTCCTTCAGGCGGACTGGCACTTCGACGTCGTGGCTACCAGGCCTGAGGCGCGGCCTGAAGCGGACGGTCAGGTGGATCCAGGCCCCTTGCGTTTGCCGCACTCCCTGAGTTTGTTGACCTTGCACTTGGCAAGCCAAAAGCTGAAACTTACTTTCTTTGGCCAATCTCTGGAAGTGAGTTGCCCTTCAAAAACGGAACAACAAGAACACTCATGTTCCCTTTGTCCAACCATCACGGAACCGGTTGACCCCGATAAAGCAGAACTCCGGGTCGATTTTCAACGGAACGGTGATTTCCCGTTTTCTCGTGATTCAGACCACTATTGGCGCGGGACACCCCCTCTAAGTATTAAGTGTTGACCATGTTTTGTGGCTGAGTATGGCCTGGGCATGACATCTCCCAAAAGGAGAGAGTTTAGGGAAACAAATGGTTGTCCAAGCCGACCAAAGGACCAACGGCCGTTTGCCTAAAAAAGAGCAACCCAGATGACCGTTGCTTGACCGTTGGGTTGGATCTCTCTAATTGTTGACCTGGAAAATGGTGTGGCCCTCAACCAATTCCAATTGGCCATACACTAGCTAGGTGGTTCCATTTGTTCGGTTGGGGCACATCCTAAACCTCATCTTGGTACCACAGAGCGAGTCAAACCGATTTGGAGAAAAGGATGAGCCCCCGAAAGCTAACAAAAAAAGGGCGGCCAGGTGTTTGCTGTGTCTTCTCTCGAAAACCGACCGAAAATCGGGTTTCCAGCGTAACGGATCCACGGTCGACCTCATCTGAAAAGATGGAGCAAAGGATAGGGGCAGCCCCCCCTTGGAAAACACCATGGCTGCCGATGTCATCCATGTATCTCGAGTAAACCACTCCAGGCAAACAACTTGCACTTGGGTTTCTGGTGGGTCTCTGGTGAAAGTTTTTGTTGCCGCTGGAGAATATGTCTTATGTCCGTCTAATGTTGGGGCTGAGTTTCTTTCTACAGGAAGTAGCCCCGTAACCTCCTGATGCCCACTTCTTCGAGTTGGTACTTTTGGAGCAACCGATCGGGTTTCCATGGAGAATACCGATCCCTTTTTTAGTAGAGGGCCGACCTCATACCAACTGAAAAACGGCCGGGTATTTGGAGGTTACGGGGGCAGAAGTACCAACAAACGTGTGTGGTTTCAACCATGGCTTTTTCCGCGGTGCGAAGCGGATCTCGCAACCATCTACAGTATTTCTTCCATTTGGTTAAGTTCTGTTTTGTTTTACCTTTGTATGTGCTTAAAGGGAACCTATCGCTACTCTGGCAGTATGTTTGTTTTTTCCAGGGGACGTATCTGCAACTGGAGGTATTTGGTAGCGGAGCTTTGGACTTGAGAACTTCTGGGGACATTTTGCTTGCGGACCTTCAACTTTTGCAGAGGAGTCGGCAACAGCGAAGTTTAGAGGTCCCAAATGGCCAAATGCTGTTGGTTTCCCTTCAAATCATAGCCCCCAAAAAAGCCGTAGGCTACCTTCCACAAAAACATCCAGCCGCCGCCGGCCTACTTGTCACGCCCCCTGTGGAGTTTCACCAATGATCTTAAACCCCGGCAAGGCAGGTGGCTATGCGGCATTTGTATTTCCGCAGAACGGCTGAGATTGCTTTGTCGTTTGCGACTGGTGGTGCCATGGAAGCGATGGAAGTGCATGTGTACCTGGCGAGTGGAACGAGCTGCTCTGTTGCGCTGTCGCCGGAGTCAAGTGTCTCAGTTGTTTAGTGGCACCCTTGTCCCTTTTTTTTTGGCTGCCCCACTAAAAATGGTCTTCCCCAAAAAGGGTTCCCTTTTTTTTCAGGGTCACTGAACAACTGAGGTGTCAGCAAGTTGAAGATCGAGGCACAGAAGCAGCTGAAGAGACGCTTCTTGATGCTTGCTTTCAGAGGTCAGCGGCTGGATCTGGTGAAGTCGTTGAGCGACGTGGGAGTGCGAGATGGGGACAGCGTTGACGCGATCGTGCAGCCTGTCGACATGGCTTCCACCGGTGCAGCATTTGCGGTGTTTGTCCCTGGAGGCGCAGTGGTTACTTGGGGCAATCGTGGAAACGGCGGCGACAGCAGCCAGGTGCGAGATCAGCTGGTGCGTGTCCGGCAGATCCAAGCAACTGCTTCTGCTTTCGCTGCCCTTCTGGATGACGGCTCTGTGGTGACTTGGGGCAATCCTGGCGATGGCGGTGACAGCAGCCAGGTGCGAGAGCAGTTGGTGCACGTCAAGCAGATCCAAGCAAGCCGTCGTGCATTTGCCGCCATCCTGGACAACGGCTCTGTCGTGACTTGGGGCCATCAAAACCATGGTGCTGACAGCAGTGAGGTTCGGGAGTGGTTGGTACGCGTCCAGCAGATCCACGCAACCCAAGGTGCATTCGCTGCCATCGTGGCCGATGGCTCTGTCGTGACTTGGGGCGACCCTGAGAGTGGCGGTGTCAGCTACTCCGTTCGCAAACAGCTGGTGCACGTCCAGCAGATCCAAGCAACTGGCGATGCTTTTGCTGCCATCCTGGCCGACGGCTCTGTGGCGACTTGGGGCCTTCATACCTCTGGCGGAGAGAGCAGCCAGGTGCGAAAACAGTTGCTGGGTGTCCAGCAGATTCAAGCAACTCACAGTGCCTTTGCTGCCATCCTGGACGACGGCTCGGTGGTGACTTGGGGCAATCCTGCCTGTGGCGGAGACTGCAGCCGGGTGAGGGAGCAGTTGGTGCGGGTCCAGCGGATTCAAGCAACTGAGTGTGCGTTTGCAGCTATCCGGGCTGACGGTTCTGTAGTTACTTGGGGCACTCCTTACTTTGGCGGTGACAGCAGCCAGGTGCGAGAGCAGTTGGTGGGTGTCCAGCAGATCCATGCAACGCAGTCTGCTTTTGCTGCCATCTTGAACAACAGCTCTGTCGTGACTTGGGGCTATCCTCATAACGGAGGTGACAGCAGCCATGTGCGAGAGCAGTTGGTAAAGGTCCTGCAGATCCAAGCAACTGACTGTGCTTTTGCTGCCATCCAAAGCGACGGCTCTGTGGTGACTTGGGGCGCTCCCTTGGCTGGCGGTGACAGCAGTCAGACTCAGACTCAGACTCAACTTGACGGGTTGTGAGACCGAACAGTCGGTCCTGTGTGCTTGCCAGGCTGCCGGCAATATTTTCAGACAGCTCAGTACTCTTATCAATCAACCAGCGGATCTATCCGTTGCGCCCATTTGCATTGGAAAGATGTTCCTCGCCATCAGTTTGGGTTTGCAACCATGAAGATTGCTGGATCGCAAGGGAAACCAAAAGGAAACCCAACTGGAGGAGAATTTGCAGAGTCACCCACTCCAAATACCCACTTGTTTTAAGGCAGGGTATGGGGGGCAAATCCAGGTCGCCATAGATAAAACCGGGCTTTTCCCCAGAAAAAAAAATGCACCAAACAACCAAACAAAAAAACAACCAAACAAAAAGAAACAACCAAACAAAGAAACAACCAAACAAAAAGGTGGGTCGTTTTCGTCCTTTGATCTTTGGTGCCAGGCTCCGATTTTTAGCCCTCAACATGGTTGTTCCCCCGTAACCTGAAAATACCACGGCTTTTTTCAGTTGGTATTTTTGGGAACCGGTTTCGGTTTTCCATGGTAAATACCAAACCTTTTCTAGTAGAGTGCCGATATCATACCCTGAAAAGAAGAGGTGTTGGGTAGGGGCTGGTGGTTGCTTTCTGGGACGACCATCAAATCACTGCTTTTCTGGCCAGCACAAACAAATTCTTGGTATAAAACCGATTTGAGCGATCTTGGGTTCATTCCGGGCCCCTGAGGATTTGGTCCGGTTTTTTCATTGGAGGGCCCCACAGCCTGCATTGCAGGGGTGAGCCGAGCCGGGTGTTTGCCTTTTTCACAACTTAGGGCTTAAAAACACCTCTCGCGGTCGCTGGAGTGGTTGTTTGTTTCGAAAAAATTTGGCCGAGGCCCTTTGGCGTCTATCAGCTTAGGATGGTTCATGGCTCATGGAAACCGAAGGCCGAATCGCCTGGAGTCTCCTTCTGACCCGAATCAAAAATGGGTCCATGACCCCTGTATTTTGGGGGAATGACCCCATGTTTAAAGGGTCAGAAGGAGACTCCAGGCAGGAGTTCACCGCCACCTTACGGTGGTTTCGAAGGTTGTCGAAAGGGCGCTTCAAGCCTTGGGATGCCCAGGCACGCCTTCAGCCAATGTGAAGCGGTGAAGCGGTCATGGCGGTGTCTTGAAATACCCCCCGCAACCTCAAAAAACCAGCGATGTTTTTTCAGTTGGTGTTGTTCAGTTGGTTTTTGGGGGAAACCGGTTTCGGTTTTCCATGCTACATACCTGCAGTGGGGGGAGGCGTACCAGGTGAAGGATTCGTTTCCTTCGGCCCTTCCCTGTAAAGCCCACTACAGGAAGTACCCGTCAAAGCAAGACACACCCATCTCCTTTTTGAAAATCCAGGCTGGGAAAGTTTTTCGCGATGATTCGGGTTAGACCCGGCTGCCCCCTTGGCGCAACACAGCTCCTTTTGCAGGGCTCCTGAAAAAAGATACATTTTGCAACCATTTGAAACATGTTGCTTTTTCCACCCAAGTAAAGGGAAACCAGCATTGACAAGGCAATGTTCCGGTGTAGAATAAGGATCCCTGTTTTGGTTTCTCGGGACCATGGGCTGATGCTAAAAGCTTCGCCTGTTCAATTCGGAAACCCGCCCAAACCAAAACCCGAAGTTGCAAGAAGTGCCCAGATCCCCGCCGGGGCCCCTTCGAACTTTTTGGAGGCTACCCCCGAAGCCTCCAAATATTTTTTGTTTCAGTTGGTATCATGTCGACCCTCTACTAAAAGGAGGTATTTACCTTGGAAAGCCAGGTTTTCCCAAAAATACCCTGAAAAACGTGGGTATTTGGAGTAGGGGGTATTTTTTTTTAGTCAAGGGTTGACATCATACCATATTATACCCTGAAAAAGCGGGTATGTGAAGTAGGGGAAGGGGTACAGGGCGGGCAAAGGAGCAAGTGATTAGCTGAACGCGGGATGCAGGGAGCGCAAAAGGGCGATGTGGCGGGTCCAAAGATGTGTTTGTAATTTGTGTATCCTTTAGATCCCAGCCACTTGCTGTTCGCTTGGTCATGTCAAAGGAGGTATTTGACATGGAAGGCAACTATGCTACTACCCTTTGACAACTTACATAGTTCTTTGTCATAAGGAGGTTTTCAGCAACTACCCTAGTCGACAAGTTGCGAACCCGGGTGACTTTTGGCCCAAAGTATGGGCTCGTGGGCTTCCAGTGGCTGGAAAAAGGTAGCTACCTTGGGTTGCCAGGCGCACGGTGTTGGTTTTGCCATGTCATGGATGCTCGCCGAGCGGAAGGAGCTGCCCCATTGCGTTGTCACCGGCGTCGACGGTCAGCGAATTGAAGACTGAGGCACAGAAGCAGTGAAAGCGCGGCTTTTTGAGGCTTGCTTTTGGAGGTCAGCAGCTGGATGAGTTGAACTCCTTGAGTGAGATGGGAGTCCGAGATTGGGACAGCATTGATGCGATCGTGCAACCTGTCGAAGTAGCTTCAATACGTGGAGCATTTGCACTTTTTGTCATTGGAGGCGCAGCGCTTACATAGGGCAGTCATCGTCATGGTGGCGACAGCAGCCAGGTGCGAGAGCAGTTGGCGAGGGTCCAGCAGATCCAAGCAACTGACGATGCTTTTGCTGCCATCGCTCTGTGGTGACATGGGGCGATCCTGACAATGGCGGTGACAGCAGCCAGGTGCGAGAGCAGTTGGTGAGGGTCCAGCAGATCCAATCAACTGACGATGCTTTTGCTGCCATCCTGGACGATGGCTCTGTGGTGACTTGGGGCTATCCTGCGAGTGGCGAAGACTGAAGCCAGGTGCGAGAGAAGTTGGTGCGCGTCCAGCAGATTCAAGCAACTCGGACTGCTTTTGCTGCGATTCTGGAAGACGGCTCTGTGGTGAAAGGGGGCAATACATCCTTGGCTGGTGACAGCAGCCACGTGCGAGAGCAGTTGGTGGCTGTCCAGCAGATCCAAGCAACTGACAATGCTTTTGCTGCCATCCTGGCGGACGGCTCTGTGGTGACTTGGGGCGATCCTTTAGCATGGCGATGACACTTGTTGTGAGCTGGTCCTGGATTCCGCGTGTTTTTTTGGCATATGGCCATGGGTCAAATTCCCCGTACCCCCGGTGAACATCCCAATCCCCACTAAAATAGGTTCTAGAATGGGTGGTGCACCGAAAACCCCGAAATGGGATCCATTGGGATCCCATTGTTTTTTCTAAAATGGGTGGTGGATTCACCTATCACAAAATGGTGAACCATGGCCATATTCACTGCAAGCAATATTCAGACAGCCGTCGATGGACCCAGAAGGAAGCGAAGGAAGGTGCAGCTCTTTTCTGGGACCAGCGGATGAACCGAGCAACTGATCCTCTCCAACCCACTTTTCTACTGCTGTTGGGTTGGATCTTGAGACTTTAACTCTTTGGACTCCCCTCATATGTCCTTTTAGCCAGCGAAGAGCTAAACTTTTTGCTGGGGATCTACAGCACCCAAGTTTTACTGTTGGGATGTTCGGGAAACGCCTTGTCAACGGATTCGGTCAATACCGATTCCTTTCTTCGCCAAGGGTTTGCCATTTCACATCATCTCGCTCGAGCTTCGGGACTCGGTGACTCGGACTTGATGTTCACTTTGTCTTGGTGTGGTGTTGCCATTGCGGACACAACCTACCTGTTTATTTCAGGCTAGGTCGACCCTCTGCTGAAAAAGGGATCGGCATGTACCTTGGTCATGTGTTTAACCGAGCTTCATCAACCCCAGTTCCTGAACAGGGTGGGGGTGCCCTCCAAAAATGGTCTAGATCCCAAACCCAGTTGGAAAAGCACCCCCACATGTTTTGAGACATGGGTCAACATGAATCCTGGGTCAACAAACCCCCTACACCAAACACCCGCTTTTTTCAGTTCGTATGTTTGCGATAACCGATCGGTTTTCCATAGTAAATACCTCCTTTTTTGTAGAGGGTCGACATCATAGCCTGAAAGAAGCGGGTGTTCGGGGTAGGGTGTAATACTAGGTCCCCCAGTAGGGCCCTTTCTCACCCCTTTTTTGGTTGGGAGGGTTTGGCCTACTAAAATAGACGTCCAGAAAGAAATCGAGCACCAACTTATTCTAAGCTCTCTACTGGTTGTATCATGTCGACCCTCTACTAAAAGGAGGTTGTTTACCATGGAAAACCGAAACCGGTTTTCCCAAAAATACCAACTGAAAAAAGCGGTGGTAGTTTGACAGGGCTCCTTAAAAGATACATGTTGCCACCATTTGAAACATGTTGCTTTTTCCGTACCAAAAAGCTGGGGAAACCAGCATTGGCAAGTTGCAATGTTCTGGTGTATGATGTAAGGATCCCTGTTTGAGTAGGGGGTAGGGTTGGTAAGTTGTGGTTCCTTCTCTCCAGGCGGTCGCCGCCGAGCTCCAGGACTTCTTCTTTCGCCCTGCCTTCCAGGCGACTCGCCGCGTCGCGAGTCGCCTTCGGGGGAAACCGAAAAGGACGATGGACGAAGCGAGGTTTGGGGAACGACGTAACTTGTTGGGCCTGGACTTTTACCACTTGGGGCGAAATCCCAGAGGGTCCCTTGGTACCTAAGGAGGTACCAAGGGACCCTTTTTACCCCCCCCCCCAAGAGCCATCCTGAGGAACCAAGGGATCGTTTGGGCTTGATGGGCGGGTAGTAACCATGGCCTTTGGGCTGGTGGAGTGCACTCGGAACTTGGCTCTTGAAAGGCACAAAGAGCCGGTGCAAGTACCCCCGAAACCTCAAAATACCGACGCTTTTTTCCAGGACATTTTTTGGAAAACCGATCGGTTTCCCAGATAGCCAAGTTGCTGCTTTTGGCCATATACTGCTTTCCTCAAAATCAGTCAGTGGCGATCCAGGTTGTGCTTCTTGGTTTCTGTGTCAGCCAAGCCTTGCTTGAATGTTCACAAATCCGACCGAGACATATGAAGAGTCTAGGGTCCAATTACTGAGTTCCCCACAAGAAAACACACCACTTGTCCCATGTCCAACTCGGGAAAGAAGGCGCGCCTGGATCGCCAGTTGCGATCGCTTCTTTCCCTGAACTTCATACCCCAAAAAACCGATCGCAACAGTGACCGGGAAAAAAAACAATAAAAACATACAATTAAAAGAAAGCGGAAGCAGCAACTCGGCGATCGGCCGGCGCACACGTTTGGTGGCCTGGCCGTGTCACCCGCAAGAGCTTAGCGAGGCGCCCTGGATCCTGGAGCGCTTCAGGCGGGATCTCGAAGATTTGGACAAATCGGTGGGACAAATCGAAGCACCCAAGGTCCACTTGGAAACAAAGTGTTGCTTGTCTCAAAATATCCCCCCCAAAAAACAAACACAAAAAAACAAAAAACAAGCAAACACATGGGGGGGGGGGGGGGGGGGGGGGCATTTGCTGGTGGTTCCCTTTCCAACCCAAGGGTACCCTCAAAAACACGGGCACAAATGGCTACGACCACCATGAAGCCTCGAGGGGGCCAGGTTTTTCGACCAAGTCTCGGCCCAGAAACCACAAGCGAAACCGGTTGCCCCCGGCATTCTCTTTGAAGCATCATAGCCCCTACTCCAAATACCCGCCTTTTTCAGGGTATTTTTGGGAAAACCTGGTTGTCCAAGGTAAATGCCTCCTTTTTTAGTGGAGGGTCGACATCATACCCTGAAAAAAGTGGGTATTGGGTGCAGGGGGTATGTTTTGTTTTCTGGGACCGAGAAGGTCTGAATCGGTTTGGAGGTGTTCACCGTGGCGATTCTGCCCACGGTTTTCTAGAGGGAGATCTTGATGCATTGGCACGCCTCCTTTGCACTGCGTTTTGGAACGGAAGCTCCGCACAGCAGCCCTCGCGCGGCCCAAAGATGGGGAAACACCCACTTTTCTTTGGCTGAAGCCAACCAAGCTTTCAAGTTGTTGCACTTGCTCTTCGCTCAGAGGCTGGAATCAAGATAAGATGTTGAGCAAAAGGAACCCGAACTGAAGCAAAAGCTTCTCCCTGCGTTCTTCGTTTGGGCCCACTGGCTGATCTGTGTGAGTTTGGCTCCGGAGTTCCCGGAGTCCTTCTCGGTACTTTCAAAAAGCTTTCGGTAAACAACGACCAAGAAGCTGTTTAGCACTTGAGCACTCATCTTTTTTTTGCCCAAGTGGAAGTAGAAACACATGTGAGTCTGCATCCTCCCCCACCCTCCACCCCCCCCCACCCCACCCCCTCACCCCCCCAACACCCCCACCAGCCCCACCCTCCACCCCCCACCTACCACTCCTCCCCCCCCCCCCCCCGCCCACGCGAAGCTTCGCCGGGCAGGTTCTTCGCGGCGCCCAGCTGCGACCTCTTCGCGCGGCCCGCGGCGTCGGCCCGCGGCGCCGGGGCCTCGGAACCGGCCTCGGAACCGGCCGGGCCAAGCGGGTGGTTTGGGGATGGCCAAGGGCCGTGGTGGTTGGTGGGACACGCATTTCACAAGTTGAGGTGTTGTGTTTTTTTGTTTTATATGGTTTTATATATGTTTTTGTGGGTTTATTGTGTTGTCATGCTTGTTGTTGGGGATTTTTTACAGTTTGCTCCATGTTTTTTGTTGTTTTAGGGTTCTCATGGCTATTGTGGTTCAGGGGGAAATCCAAATCCACTTCACTGCTAAACTTTGAAAATGTTTGCTGCCCATCCAACTTTGGTTTCCGTAAACCGGGTTTTCAGGGGTCGAGTCCTCGTCCAACTGTTTGGTGGTTTTCAATACCTCGCCTCTTTCAGGGGTCCCTATATCTCCCTTTTTGGTTGTTTTAAACATCACCTTTTCGGCCCATGAAAGGTGAGGGTCCCTTGGTGGGGGTGATGTTTTACGGGCAAATATAGGGAGCCCTGTCTTTGGCCAGGTGAGTTTCTTTCTTGGTGGGGTGATGTGTTAAGCGCAAAGATATTTAGGGAGCCCTGTTTTCCGGGGTTGACCGGTTGTCCGGTAACGAGATGACTGCAACGGCGTTTTGGCGCTGGTTACAACTTTGGTTTTGGTCTTGGTTTTCCGTGTTGGTACAACGAGTGGACTTGAGATTCAGTTTTCGGTTTATACAAGGAAGAAGTTTGGTTTACTTGTTCTTGAAAATTCCTTATTTAATGTCAGGTTCTTGAATTGGATGTGATTGTGTGTTTTCTTTTTGGGGGCCGGGTCTTTGGCTTGGCAAAGGCTGATATCTAGGCTGGGTGTTCCTTTCTGGCTTCAAAACAACAGGGGGAACCATCAAAAACTCGGGACATTCTCGACACCGGGGTCCGTGCGTCCAAAAATTTGAAGCCATTTGGGATCTGTCTGAAAAATAGGAACCCCATTTTGTGGCGTGTTTCCGTTTGGCGTTCCTTCAAAACCCTCCGAGGGGTCCGCCTTTGAGAAACCCCCCAGCCCTTTGCGTCAAGCTGCGTCTCTTTCTCCGGATTTGCCAAGCCAAGGTCAGAACCGAAAGACACCCAGCTTAGGTTCAAGAATTTGTGGGGGATGGGTTGGGGGGGGGTGGGGGGCTGGGGGTGTGGGTGGGGGGTGGGAAGAAACCCAGTTGGACAGCTGCCAGCCTTTCTCGACTGCATATTCAGTTTGGACAAGAGTCCATTGAGGAGATTGATCTTAAACAGACGTGCATTTTCTCTCCAACGGGTTAGTCCTGTTGGTTACCAACTGAAGGCCTTTAGGGCATCGAGAAAAGCTCGCACGAGTAGAGGGTTTGAGTTACCAATTGCAGTATGTCCATGTCTCGGGGGAAACTAGGGGCTTAATTACCTGGCAGTTGACCCTCGGAGCTTGGCTTTTGGGTGTTGTTCTCCTAAAGGTGAGCTTCCCGTCCCTTCATGCCCATTCCCTCTTCATTTCTTGAGATTCAAGAGAAAGATCGGGAGAGATGAAAAGCTAGGTCCCCCAGCAGTGCCCTTTTACCCTTTTTTGGGGGAGATTCGGTTCCCCTACTAAAATAGACTGCAGAAAAAAGTTGGTACTTTTATCCTAACTTTTTTACTGGAGGACCTAGAAAGTGAAGAACTGGAAATTCAGAGAAACCCAGCGGTTCACCAGAGAGTCGTCCTGAAGCATCACTGGACCAGAAGCGGGCAAAAGACCTGTGCCCGGACTACGGTGCGGAAGAACAAAGCCGTGAGAAATACGCGAAGTCTCCTTCCTTGAGTTTCTGGGTTTCAGCCTTTAGTCACTTTTTTGGGTTGGGGACCATTTTGGCGCTAAACAACCCCCATGAGCCATCCAATTTAACCCCTACCTTTCGAAATAAGGGGAGCGCCAAGCGCCGGCTTCCAGGTCCTGCTGCTGCACAGCCGAGGATGGCAGGCGCGCGAAGCGTTCGGGCTGGGGAAGCACGCGACCCCCTACTCCGAATACCCGCCTTTTTTGGGGTATCTGTTTGGCAAACCTGAGTCAACAAGGGTTAACGTCATTTCTTTCATACCCTGATGAAAGTGCGTCTGGACCATGCCAAGCTGCAGCCTATTATTTGAGGCCTTTCGCCTGCCAGACTGAGCTCGGAAAAAGCCGACGTCTTAAAGCTTAGGCAACGAACGCCGATATACAGATTCTGATGAGTTTGTTGGAGGCTGTCCTGGGAGCATCATGTCAACCCTTCACTAGAAAGTGAGGTATGATTACCGTGGAAAACCAGGTGTTCCAACAACTGCCAACTAAAAAAGAGCGGAAATTGGACTAGGGGCCCAGCCCCTAACTTGCGCGCTGTCTCCGCTTGTGGCCGTAATAAAAGCCCTGTTGCTGGATGCTACGAACACCGAAGCGCTTCAGGTACCTTCTTAAATGGCCTAGTGTCAAGCGTTCGCGTGCAGAGCCCAGGGAGCAGAATACATTTGGTGACGCGTGCAAACGCGAGCGAGAAGGAGCCGTGTTTCAGAAGACTCGATCGACGTCGATCGATGCTGCCTGGCTTGGGCTCTTTGACCGATTCTGGATGCAAGTAAATCGCATGAGCGCGGATTGACTTCGACACGAGAATTCCGTCTTGCGCCTGGGGGCCATCCTGACTTTGGAACGGACGAAGTGAAAATCTCGCGATAGGGCATCTGGACAGGGCGCGCGTGTCCACCGTGTCGATCGTATAGCTGATCGCGAGCTGCCACTGACACGCTGATTCGGGGTTTGACGAAGACCATGCCGGCGTCTGTCGAGAGCACATGGCATCCTTGCAGGAAAGGTGTAGTTTTCAGATAGCTAAACGCCCCAGATCGCCCCTACTCCAAGTACTTGTTTCAAGGCATGTTTTTGGGGAAAAGCCTGGTTTTGCATGGTGAAGACCAAACCATTTGTCGTAGAGGGTTGACATGATACAGCAAAAAGATGTAGGTAAGGGAAACCAACTAGCAGGAATACACGGGGAACCAGGAATACGTGAAGATTTCTCTAGATGCACCTTGACCAAGTTTGATACGGGAAACGGCGCCAAGGGAATCCCCTCATATCCCCGCTCCCTCCGTATCCCCGCTTGTTCGTTAGGTATTTGGAGTAGGGGATGAAAGGTTCATCACACCTGCTTGGGCCCATCGCTCAGATTCCGGGTGAGGGGAGGCAGGAGCTGAGGTGAGGAAGTTCCGGTTCGCAAATTCATGTATGCTTTGTTGCATGTTGCTTGGATGTTAGGACTTCAGCTTTTTGCCAACTAATGGGTTTTCCATTAAACCACTAAAAGTTAAACTTTTAGCAGGGGAGCAGAAAGTAACCAAGTATGGTGAAGAGTGAGCTTCTCATATTGCTAGTGTTGAGCTCCAGTTTGTTTGGGTCTCGGTGCCCTTGTTCGACTTCACTGGCATGCTGTTTAGCGCTGCGTGTTTTTGGTCGTTCGTTTGGGTTCGGCCTAAAAACCGTCCATGCCATGTCAAGTTCCTCAGGATGGCTTTCCCCAGAAGAACCCGCCTTTCAGTCACGGGGGCGAATGAGAAATCCGGGAGCACAAGGGACTCAGATGTCAGGTGAAACTCGAAACATGCAAAAGCATGGTTTGCGGTGGATTTGTTCGGGTCCGTCTTCTGGGGCTAGCATGTTTGTGGGAACCCGCAAAGTCTACCAGGGGGGCACTTCATTTTTCCAACCACCTGCTTCTTGACACCCCTCTGTTTAACCCAAACGATCGGTCGGTCGGGCTGCAAGGACGAGCGTTGCAAGAAAATGTAAAAGGACAGCCAAAAAACATGACACATGTTGGAGTTGGCTTCTTTTGTTTATCCTTGCCGTTGCCACCATTTCGTTGTCTCCAAAATCTGGGTCCTCCCAAACTTGATATTTTAGGGTTGGATAAATGTGGAAGGCACTCTGGAAGTACTTTGGAGTAGCTCAGTATGTGGGTCTGTTTTTTGTAGAAAAAATCGCAAAAGTTATTGTTAAGGCTTTGTTTGCAAAACCGTAAAGCCAAACTGGGGACCCCACAATTTCCTGCAAAAGGACACCTGGGCCAAGACATGATGGGTCCCCCTGCACCCAATACCCTCGTTTTTCAGGGTATCATGTCGACTCTCTACCAAAAAAAAGGATCGGTATTTACCTTGGAAAACCGATCAGTTTTCAACCAAAAATACTAAAAAGGAGGTATTTACCTTACCAGGTTTCCCAAAAATACCCTGAAAACGACGTTGGTATTTGGTGCAGGGGGGGCGTCCTCTCGCCCCGTTGATTCGCTCCAGGTGCGGGAGATCTGTCGCGAGGCGCGGCGCAGCAAGAACCACGTCTTCTTGCTGAGGACGAGAAGTGCGAGCCGAGTTCCACCGGAACGATTTTTTGGTGTTTTGTTTTTTGCTTTGTTTTTTTTTGCCACCAAACCATCGGGCTCCACACTACCAATTAGAGAGAAACGGACATGTTGAGGCTCCCCGATGTTCAGACTCCTGCTTCGTTTGTCTGGGCTTCTTTCTCAAGGTGTTGGTCACCACATGGGCCTATCATGGGCTGACCGGTGCCGAGTTCAAGCAATGGGCTCTTCTTTTTGGAGTCGGTACCCAATTGTTTGGTGGTCGTAAAAGGAAAACCCAAAGGAAAGCCGCGGTTGTTTTGTGGCCAAGTCCGATTCCTACAAACAGACACCCAGATGGTGTTTCCATTTACCTACAAAAGGTTCGACCTTTGACGTGGGAGTGTGCCGCCTACTCTTGTTTATCCCATTCGAATGGGTCACCCAGCAGAGCATGTTTGTTGATGGCTAGTCCCAACGTAGTCAACTCAAGCAAATTCTCAAGGTCCTACGAAAACCAAAACATCAATTGAAGTTGCTTATTTGCTCATGCTGCCGAAAACCATTTGCATATAAATTGTGTGCGTTTGTTTCAGTATGCTATTTGTTTTCACCCACCCTAAAGCAACCCCAAAAGATTCCTCAAATCAACCTGAACCGAGCCCTGAGACGACCCAAAGAACCCCGAAGAGCCACCCTACGCCCACCCATCGCCTCGAAGCCAACCCAAAACTCTTAATCTAAACCAGCCCAAAACCCAAAGCCAACGTGCACCTCGCTGTGTCTGTGAGACCGATGAGATAGCCAACATGCCCGCAAGTTGAACCAACTGCTGATTCAGTTACGGAACCTTGTCCTTTTGGCTGGTGGGTTTCGCTGTGCTTTTGGTTGAAAAAAATAAATAGAAACGGTCGCATCAGCTAGTCACCGAAGCTCCTTTTTGCGGCCGCATCTATATCTCCCAGGCCATTGCAGATGGAAGGCATGAGGATAAACTCACCGCAAGCGTCGGCTTCCGAGGCCTTTCGCAGTGGAAGCTTCTTGTGACTATGCCCCCTCCAAAGAAGCGCTTTTTTCAGTTGGTATCATGGCAACCCTTGACAAAAAGGGAGTAAAGCCAGGTTTTCCCAAAAATACACTCAAAAAAGCGGGAAAGCACACGCCCACATAGCTGTTGTATTCGCCAGTCAGCCGCTTCCTATTTCCCGGCCGTTTTCTGCGATACCCTGGCGACACCTCCTACTCCAAATCCCCGTTTAAACGTATTTTTAAAAATCGGATGTTCCATGGTGGATACCTGCTTGTTTAGAACGGGGTTAGCATCATACTGTGAACAAGTGGTTCTTTGGAGTAGCGGGTAAAGTACTAGTTGTATCTCGAAATTTACCATGTTACCATGTTATTCTTGTTTTGCAGGAATTCACCAGGTAGGGTTTCCCCTACACCAAATACCCTCTTTGTTGGGTATACTTTTTGAAGAACCAGTTGTTTCCATTGTAAGCATTGTAAACACCTCCTCTTTAGTCAAAGGTTGACATATCCTACCACACCCCTGAACAAAAGTGAGTATTGGGGTGTAGGGGGTTCGTTTTACGTTCAACTTGCTGGTTCATTCCTCAGGGAATGAGAAATGCAATTAGCCCAAGAAAAGCCCTTCGCTATGGCTTTCTTTATTCGGGAATCCCCAAAGCCGGTTCATTCCCAACACCTTCCCTACTGTGCATGCACAAAATCCTGCACCATCTAAGAAACCCATGATGATTCCCCTGTACATACATGTACATACCAATCAACCAATGGTTTTCCCATGTTTTTCAGGTGGTGCGATTTCTGGATTTTGGTCCATCCACTGTATGGCTTCCAAACAAGAATTCCCTTGTAGATGAAATCCAATGGTTTCCCATGGATTTCATGTGCAAGACTTCCAAACAAATCGGGACTCCCATTCCCCGGACGCGATGAAGCGCTCCTTCCCCCCGATTTTTATCGCACACGATGGATCTGGAGCTCCTCGGAAGGAGCTCACAGCCTCTCGCGGAGCTCCAGGACGGCGGGCAGAACGTTCAGATCGATGAGTTGGACCTCTTGGTTTCCGTTCTGAAGAAAAGGAGTGCGGAACCGAGGAAAATTCAAGAGGTGTAGAGGTGGTTGCAAACACAAAAATAGGAAATTACTAGGTGCCCCAGCAATAGGTGCCCTTTCTCACCTTTTCTTGATTGGTTGGGAGATTCGGTTTCCCTAAAATAGACTGCAATAAAAAGTGGGTACCCTTATTCTAACCTCTCAAATCTGGAGGACCTAGTTGACCTCTTCGTGGTCCATTCGCTTTTTTTTTATTAAACTCATCACACCTGAGTTCCACTTCAAACTTGGGCTTGGACCATGTTACTAGCAAACAGAAGGTTTAAAAGTTTAGTTGGTTCGTGTTTAGTGAACCGGCAAGCCCTGGGGGCTCCGCCAAAAACCGTACCCCAACACCGTGTCCAATGGAGGGTCTGCAGGGGCAAAGAGACAGTTTAGACTGTTGGCCACTTTTTTCAGGGTATTGGGAAGACCTGGCTTTCCATGGTAAACACCTCCTTTTGAAGTAGAGGGCCGACATGATACCCTGAAAAGGCGGGTATTTGGAGTGCGGGGTACCTTGGGGTAGTCAGAAAATGGCTCGCCCTGAAGCATGTTCGGAATTCCCAAGGGCTTCACACATGTCGGACACGCCAAACAATCGATCTATTTTTGAGCCTATCCACTCAGACGGTGACATGTCTTGGGTTTTAGGGGGGTTCAAAGAGATCTGGGTCACCGTTGCCTTAGTTGTGGAGGTACTCCGTGGTTCAACTCTGTCCAATGAAGTCAACAAACATCTTGAGCGGTCTCAAGAATAACTGTCGAGTCCTGGCGGTTCCTTGTCAAGCTGCCAGGGAAATATTCTGAGTGCTCCCGTTGGCAGATGTCGCCAGCCCCGAGGCTTCTGCATCACGTTTGTTGGACCAACAACGAGCGCGTTTCTGTTTTCTTAAGTTTCCCTTCGAAGCAACCCTTAATAATGGTAGCCTCACAAAAAAAAGAGGAAAAAAAGCGAAAGAGCACGCAAGGCCGTGTAGAAGAGCGTATGCCATGTCATATATGAACGAAGAGGGCCCTGCTGTTCCACCGCCAGCTCGCCAGCAGCTCCGCAAATAGTGAGTTGTGTAACTCAAAAGAAGAACAACACTGGCACCGCTTAAGGATTTTGTACAAGAAGAAGGGCACCAGGAATTGATTTTGACACCCCTTTTTGCGACGGACGAAAAATAGTCACTCCTTTCGCGCCGCGGGACCGATGTCCGAAACTCGGATTCGCAGAACATGTGTGACAACAATGTGCTGGTGCTGGAGGACCGCGGTGCCGAAGGATTGGCCTCCCTGTATTCAATGCTGCACTTTTTGTCCTCTGAGATATGGCAAACCCTGACTGAAAAAGGAACGGATTGGCATTTACCTGGTTTCAACCAGGCTTCCCAAAAAGCAGCAACTAAACAAACCGGGTATTTGGAGGTTGCGGCTACATCTTCCCCTTGTGGCTCTCTTTTGAGCACTGCTGCAAGGTGGGAATGAACCCGGGTAATTCCCTCATTCCCCTATCGCAGCAAGACAATGGCGCAGCGGCGTTCCTTGCCCTTCCCAAAGAAAGGGTGTCCGAGCCTCACACAATAAAATTGGGCGAGCCACCCGTTCAAAGCGAGGTGATATGTTTTGTGTTTGTTTTGTGTTTGTTGTTTTTCTCTCCCGAAGAATCCTGTTTGATGGCTGGCATTTTTTCTGTGGAAGCTGGTTGATGGCTGGCAAAATTGAGGGCAAAGCTTGTTGCCCCCGTTTTTTATCGGCGCTTCGGGCTGCACCGGGGTCCAAATAGGGGCAAGAGTGTGGATTCACGAAAGTTCTGCACCACTTGAAGCCATGGTTTATTTGTGCTTGACGGGGGAACGAATCAGAAACCAGGCTTTCTGAGCGGTGCGATTTCTGGATGTCGTCACCATCCACGGTATTTTGAAAAAATGCCACCCCAAGGCTCGGTGATTGTTGTGAAACATTTCACATGTTTTCTTATTGTGGTTTGGTAGGAAATCCCCACTTAACTGCTGAGATCTTTATTTCTGTTGCCCCCCTTTCAACGTCAACCAAGAAGGGCTTCAATTCAAAGATTGGTTCTTCCGGGCATCGCAACAAAGCTCATGGTTCTATCGCCCGCACGGTTCCATGAAATGGGCGGCTTCGGTGTGGGGGTCGTCGGGAATCCGTTTGGGCCCCTTTTGGGTTTGAAGGGACAGGAGAAACGCCACCTTTGGCGTCGGGGCAATTGTGCTTCCCCCGTAACCTCCAAATACCCCCCTTTTGTCAGGAGATCATGTCGACACTCTGCTCAAAAAGGGTTGGTATTTGCCATGGAAAACCGATCGGGTTTCCCAAAAATACTCAGAAGGAAACAAAAAAGGGGGGGGGGGGGGAAAAACGGGTATTTTGAGTACGGGGTATCTGGCAAGGAGTTTGTGTTTGCCCTCAGCCGCATGAAGGCGTGTTCTTCCCTGTTGAAGGTGATGCATTACCCCTTCGCTCACCAAATGCTTGACCAGCATCATGCACATCCTGTACCGTCTACCTCTGACTTCCCACGTGGCGTAAGGTTTGTCAAAACTTCCGTAAGGTTTTTCGGGATCCATCTAGGCCCTCAGCGAAAACTTCCATTTGCGGCTAAGAATGACGATTTTGTATGTTCCTCGTTGGTTTTAAAGGGAGTCGAAATATCACTACTGGACATATTGATTTGTCTTTTCCCATGACGACGAAAAGTGGAAGCCAATGGCAACCACCCTAAGGCTCATGACCGGAGCCTCCAATGGCTTCCGGGCCCTCCAATGAAGAACCCGGACCTTCCAGGGGCCCTGACAAATATGACAAATGGGGCCTCAGCCCAGCCTCAGGGGCATTTGCCTGACAACTGGGGTCTTCGCCTAGCTTTGGCTCTCAGATCCCGGGCTTTAGGCTCCGGTTTCGGTTTGGACCCATTTGAGCAATCCCATCGGAAGTGGGGGGCAATCACAGTACCCCTTTGTGGTGTGACTCGGTGCTTTTTGGATGACGTGAATGTTCCTTTAAAGAGTTGAGATATGTGGGTTTGTCTCAAAATCGGGAGATCCCAAACTGGGTGGTTTCCTCTTTGGTTTCCAGTTGAACCACCCCAAAAGCCAACATGGATCCGCGGAAGTGAGGCACTTCTCCCATGTTTGGGCTGATGTAAGGAGTGATCTATGATTTCGTTCGCAGGATGAGGACCGGGTCAAGGCGGGCACCTGCGTTTCGCTATATGGCCCATTTGGATTTTGTTTCCAAAGCAAAACAAAATATTGGTGGTTCCCCGTCCGGTTCCTGAGGTGTTTAGCTCTTAGTCGGTGAAAGGTGCACACTCCAAATACCCTCTTTTTTCAGCGTATCATGTCGACCCTACTAAAAAAGGAGGTATTAACCCTGAAAAATGCGGGTATTTGGAGTAGGGGGTAGTTTCCACACTTAAGAGTGCGACTGTTCGCAAATAATCGAAGGGGAACACGCCCAGCAAGGGGATGGGACATGCTATAAAAGCTGTCCAGACCTACTGTTTAGCACGTCTCAACAGTTAGGTCAGAAATGGCTTCCAGCATCACCATAGGAGATGACATGGGGCATCGCCACTGTAAAACACGGAGGTTGCCAATATCGTTGGACGTGTTTTGCCGGGCGCTGGTTCGTTTCCACGCAACCCGTGTTGCTTGCAGAACCCAAAAGTGTTTCCCCGAAAGGCAACAAAAGGGGTCTGGGTGTTGGTTTTTGTTCTCTTTCCACACCCCTGTATTGACACGTGGGTTTGACCATGGGATCGTGCCACTGAATTTTTTGCAGCCGCACCTCTCAAAAACTCCTCCAAAAGATTTGGGCTTACTTCGTCCCATTCGAGTTCTTTCTTCCGAACGCGACAAATATCCCCATGGTTGGTGTCCTTGTCCCAGCGGCACGCCAAAAGGACTATCTCAAAGCAGCTCGGGTGGAACGGGTCCGCAGATGGCCGCCGTTCTGCTCTTGTTCCTCCTCGCGCCTCAGCTCGCATCTTGGGACGATGAACTCCCGCAACGAGAGCTTCCTCCACCCTCTGCCACAACCGTTGGTTGACTGTTTTTCTATCCGGCAAGAGTGGCCAAGTTAGCTGTGAAGCCACGTTTGCCAGAAAAGCCAAGGTCGAATTAACACCATGAACATAGGCGTCCTTTTTAGGTTGAATTAGAAATAGATGGGTTCCACTGGTTTAGATAGGTTTCATTCCATTTACCAAGGCCATCTATTTCGTCAAAAGGACACCTATGACCATGAAGGAGTGGCTGCCGGCTGGCGCGAAGGTTGTGGTGCGCGGTAGCGCGAGCGCCACAGTGCAAACTGCGTGTCTCTTCTCCAGTGGCTGCAGCCCGCGGAAGCGCTTCTTCCATTTGCTTACAGAATATATATTTTGTCCCTTGTTGGTTGTAAAGGGAATAGATATTTCACTACTGGAAATATGTTTTTTTTCCAGGGGGCTTAAGCAAATGGAAGCTTTAGTTGCCCTTTCGAACCAGCTCCTCGCTCATCGAAGGCGTCGATGCGACCTACGAAGGCGAAATGAATCAAACACCCTAGATAGCCCAGTTGCTGCTTTTTGCAGTCACTGTTGCTGGTTTTTGGGGTAATGGAAATAAGCGATCGCAACTCTCGTGCTCGGTGGGTCAGAAATGGCCAGCCCGGCAAGAACGGTTGTATCGGCACTTTTGGCAAATGGAGTCGTGTTGGTGCGCCTTTACCCCAAGAAAGATACGGCGCCTCGCAAACACGCATCATCATTCGGCCGTTCAAGGATGGTGAAATCTTCATGGCAAGGGGGCCAACCCCTTGTCACATGCTGTTCCGGTTGCGTGTCAGATGTTGTTTCCTTCATGTTGCCCCGGTTGGTTTTTAAGGGAAGTCGATTCCACGACTGGATATCTACAGTTGTTTCTTCCCGGGAACAGTGCAAAAGAAGAACGCCACATGGAAGTCACTTGTTGAGTCCCCCCTTAGCTCCAAGAAAGAAACCGGTCCGGAAGCGGAACCTCCGTTTCTGCTTGACATGTCCCTCAAAAACTGGATGTCTCAGGCGCGATGTGGGTTGAGAAATGTTAGCCATAAACAAATTGGGTGGTTTCAAGTTGGAAAAGCCCCACGTGTGCGACTGAGTGAAGGGGACCCCCAAAATGGAGTGCGGTTTTCCTAAGTGTCCCTAAACCAAAAGGGGGTGGGGGGGTGGGGGGGTATCCTTGAAAAAATGCAAGCCCAGACCGACCATTTTTCATTGGGCAGCCCTTGAAAAGCTACAAACCCAAATGACCAAACCGACTTCTCACGCGGCAGCGAGGTCCTCCCCCCCCCCACCTCCCCAAGTCAGGTGAAGGTGTGCTCCGTGCGGAATGCTGGCGCGAGGCCACCGCTTCTGGAGGGCACATGCGAAGGGGCGATGGATTCGGTGAGTGAAAGTGGTGAGTAAGCCACTGCAACCCATCATGGCGATTCATGGTTACAACTCGGTTATGGTTGGGAAACATTTCACATTTGTTGGCTTGTTGTGGTTTAGTGGAAAACCATCCCCACTTAACCTCACTTGCCCAAAGCCGACCTTTTGACCTTTTGGTTTTTCCTTGTTGGTCTAGTTTTAGTCATGGCCCCAAAAGGCGATCACCTTTTATTTCTGGGTCCGAACTGGGCAAGTGAGTAACTGCTAACATTCAAAAAAGGCTAACAAAATCAGCGTCCAAGATCAGTCTCAGCTCCGTGGATGTTGGGTTTAGGTAAGTTCGTAAGCCAAACGGTTGCAACCAAAGCCGTGAAAAAATGCTCCGCTCAGCGGGTTTAACCACTCAGTAGCTAACCTGCCCCTTTGAGTATACGATATGGCCCGGATCAGTGAGGAAGTCACCCAAAGATTCGAGTGGAAATCAATGGGTGAAAGTTGAAAAATTGGAAATAGGTGGAAGTTAGTGGAACTTAGGTGGAAATTGCCTGGTTAAGATGTTAGATTCAAAGGCTAAGTGTATGAACCCGTGTATTCCCTGCTTAATAAATGGGAACCATCCACATTTGGGCCCAAACACCCAGACAAATCGCCATATGCAAAATTTATGGGTTCATACCTTCAGCCTATGTTTGTACCTCAAATACAAACTATTCATGCGCGGAAATCAGTAGATCCCGGTTGAGAATTTGGTGGGCAAGCGGACATGTTGCTTTTGGTGTTCAAAGGGTGGTTCCCTTGCTTCCCTACCATACAGACAAATGGAATGGCTGGGAGCCTTGAAGTTGGGGGAGGCCTGGGGAAGACTAGTTTTCATGACATGGAAGGGGTGGTTCTGCGCTTGGCCAACCCCATCCCCCCAAAGACCCAAAGAAAACGGGGCCTTCCATGTTTCTACCCAAAGGTCCCGTTCGGCTCAGATCAAGGGCGGGAAGCTTCGCAGATCCCCGATCCCATGTTGCAAGCTTGCAGCCATACGTAGGACAAAATCCATTTCGCACCTCAGAACTGGAATGCTTCGATTCCCCAACGTAAGTACCAACAAACGTTCTGGTTTCAACCATGGCCTCAAAGTGGTGCGAAATGGATTTTGACCAACCATACAGTTGATTCAGAGTATCGGTTTCTCGGTGCCTCGCTGGCAGAACGGATGCGAAGTCCATGTCGCACCACGAAATGAAGCCATGGTGGCCTTTGCCTGATTTTCCATCTGACACCAAGAGCAAAATCAAGAAGGAGCCCTTTTTTGCAGGTCCTTGGAAGACCAAGGATTGCCTGTTGGTGTTTACCTTGGGGAAGCGACTCCTTCCGTTTCTTGAGAATTGCTGGTGTCTTGGAGCTCATTGAACACAAACTCTAGGTCCCCCAGTCGCCCCCTTTTACCCTTGTTTGGGGGAGGGTTCCCCTACTAAAATATACTACTGTAAAAAGTTGCTACCCTTATTCTAACCTCTTTACTGGAGGACCTAGAACTAAGTGTTCGAGCTGGATGTGTCAGCCCGAGAACTGGACCAAATGAAATGTGACTGAGTCAATGAGTCTCGATTGACTCATGGCCCGAGTTCCATTTCGGACTTGAAGCTTCGCTTTTTGTCCATGCACTTGTCCCCAAAAACCAGCAAACAGTGACTGAAAAAAGCAGCAACTTGGCTATCTAGGGGGTTGCTGTTTCTGGCCAATCCACCAGGAAGTGAGTTTAGGCGGATAGAATCCTGATCATTGCTCTAGCCATGATCATCTGGCCATGGCTGAAGAGCGCCACTACTGATAGCAATCGCTGAAGAACTCATTGCGGCAATACGCCTGCAATTCCTCCATTCCTGGCAACCCTGACCCGTGGATAAGGCTATGGGAGTTTTGCACCGGGTTTGGAGTCTTTTGCGCAAATTGAACGAGCACATGGGAGTCATGTGAGCGCAATAAGTGAGGTCCCCCAAGAGGGATTCAGATTCGATTTCCGGTTTGTCATGTCTTATAGTACTTTGGCCCAAATAGTCATATCTACTGACAAATTGCAGTATACACCGGGGCTTGAAAAGGGCTAAATGTTGAATGGGTTGCGTCAAACTAGGTGGGCCTTGTCAAATTCCCTGAGTTCCCGTACTTTTTGAGACCGGCATTCCGATCTCGAATCCGGTCTCAGCGAGCGCGAGTCGTGTCTCGCAGCTTCGTGGCCCAATCGGTGTCCGGTTCAACTTAGGTTTTTTAACCCACAAGTTATACGTCCTTTGAGTGGGTAACACCATGCTGGATCAATCATAATTTACCAGTGGAATCCATGTGGCCAAAGAGATATTTATCACTGGTGGTTATCAGGTGTTGTTTGGCTTGTGGCACAGAACTTTGACAACACGCAGCGCAAAGTCAAGGAACCAACGCCAAGCTCGCAGGTTCAGGTTGCTGTTCCGAATGAGCTCCCCCAGTTTCCTCTTGGGAACCAAAGGCGACCCGTTTCAGCCCAACCCACCCCTTCAACTCGCTCCGGGAAATCTACTGGACCCCTGTCCCACAGCAATATATTGGTGTACATATGTAGAATTGATGGCACTTTCTAGATATGCATATGCTTCCTCTTTTTTGGTTTTAGTTAAAATCCAAAAGGAGAACCGCCATTTCGGAGTTTCCCCTCATGCGGACTTATGCATGTATACTAACAGATCCTTTGAACGCATCCTGTCAAGAAATACAGGCAAGCGGCAAGATACATGACATGCCCGGGGATACCAGGGCTGGCTGTGGCCCAAACCCCTCGAAACCCGCGCTGCCATCTTCCGCGGCGATGATGCCATGGAAGGCGACAGGCGCGGCTTGCAGATTGACCGACTTTTCTCCTGCCACTACCTCTTAAAAACACAACTTTTCAACTTTTTGGGTAACATGGGCTATATGTCTGTAAAAGATTAACTTTGCCAGGGCTTGGAGTTTTAAGGGGCAAGTTCCACTTGCTTAAGAATTTGATATGTCCACTGGTGTTAAAGGGCATCTATCACCACTGGAAGTATGTTCATTCCCGGATGCGCGGCGAAGGGTTCCCGGCGTGCAAGGTGGTCTGTGGGTAAGGACGTGTTTGCGAGACTTGTCGGCGTGTTCGCAAGCATCCGCCATGTCGTTGGGGTTCCTGCGAAACACCACGTTTCAATGAATCCTGAAGTGCTGTCTTCGTGGCGCCCAGCGCGTGAATCGTGTCTTTTGCAGCGTTGCATGTCCGAGGGCGGAAAAGCACCATACAATCACTGGCCTTTTTTCCGCAATGGGCGGCCCGCGCCCACCCTTACCAAGCCCAACGTCAATCAACATCTGGACGGCTGAAAGTACACACAAAATGTGACAAATATACACTTATTCCTGTCCGGCTTGGCGGAACTAATTGCCTAAATTGCGCTCTTTGAGGTTTGCCTGGGCCCTGCTCCATGTTTTTCCCATTCGAGGACCCACGCGACCCATGGCGATTCAAGCGGCCACAACCCTTCCAAGTCGGCTCCCATTGCAAGTTGCCATCCGCCAGGCACGCTGAAAGACACCGAGATGTGTTGCGTGTTTTTTTGTCAGATTCCGCGAAGGCATCTCGATTTCAAGGGATCCAAAGGCCCTCCGGTTGTCCCTTTGCTACTGTGCACTCAGGCTGTTGGAGGACTCGTTTCCGGAGGGATGGGATGCCCAAAACGCTGGGTCTCTTGTTGGGTGCACCGGCCACGAGTCGAGCTCAAAGATGCTATTGGGGCTTCAGACATTCCCATGGCAGCGCCGGTCTTTGTTTGGCCATGGCTCATGTAGCATGGTTGTTGTCTTGTGGGATGTCGGGTTTCCTTCATGATCCTTTTGAACCAGCAAAAAGTTATGTAGCCCCCAACTCCAATTCCCACTTTTCAGGCTAGTTGGTTGAAAACCTGGTTGCAGTAGGGGCTATCACATTGTGCAGGTCGGACTTTCTTGGCCAAGATCCCATCTGACAAACTCCGTTTGTTTCGTGCCAAACATATCCCCCGAAAGGCAGTTTTCTTAAATCCTACCTGTTTCATGGGTACAGCCTGGGCCTTGGTGTGTTTGATTTTTGAGGATATTCAGGAAACCCATGGTCCAATGCTCTGTGCTATATGGATTGGCCGACCCACGCAGGCCTGCACCGTTCATGGTCAAGCGGAGCGGCTGGGCTCAGGCGGGGGCAAACCGGGTTGGGTTCATGTGTGGTGTGCTCCCTACTCCAAATACCCTCGTTGCTCAGGGTATCATGTCGACCCTCTACTGTAAAAGGAGGTATTCACCATGGAAAACCAAAGTTTCCCAAAAATACCCTGAACATAGCGGGTATTGGGAGTAGGGGGTGTCTTAAGGTTGCGCCCCACGAATTGAGGCTTGCCTCTTGGTTTCCCTAAACCACAAAAAGGCAGGTGCCCTCAGAAAAAGGACACGCCCATATGACTATGATTTTT